>JXCR01006618.1:0-10832 GCA_002079205.1 Phalaenopsis hybrid cultivar
AATATGACACTAAATAGGACGCAATGGAGAAAAAGGATTCATGTAGCCGACCCCACATACTGAGATTAAGACTTTGTTGTTGTTGTTGTATCTCCACTCATCTAATTTTATTAATTTAATAATTCAGCTTATGAATTTTATATCTTTGTCAAAATCTCATTCCTTCGATAATATGTTAAATAAAGCATGATATTGTGCTATGCTTCGAGTAGATATCATGACAAAATTTTAAACTTTAATACTAAATATTAAACATGAAGTCCTACAATCAAATGTTTGCTTGTGCAAATCTAGTATGACATGTACATACAAGGTTAACTACATAGCCACAAAATTTTAATTTAGGCATAATTTCCCACATTAAATGAAAGCCACAAAAACATTAAATCTGTGCAAACAACAATTTAACAGTCCTCTAATAAAAACCTAGCATAGAAACTCAGAATCATAAAAGAATTACACGCTCGATTGAATACTCAAACCACGAAATAAAAATATATCGTATCATATTTAAAAATCATCAATTGCACAAGCAAATCAATAGAAAATTAGAGAATAAAAAATAAAGCCAAGGAAAAAAGTCACGAAAAAAAAGTCCAAGTCTCACATTGATACAAGTAGTTGGCTTTCGCAAGCATTCACAATACCCAATTGTGCTAGCTGACAAAGAATTACATCCAGCTAAAACTTAAAAAAAGAGCTAAGCAATATATATTCAAAGCTGCATATCAATGAAATTATTTTGTACATGTCTTAGATATGGGTGTGCATTAGGTTGGTTCAGATGAATCGGTTTTAAAATTCGGCCAACCGATCTTAACCGAAATCCAGAAACCAAACTACCGAACCAAATATTATTTTGCTAGAACCGAACCAGTCAAACCGAAATTTCTGTTTGAACGGTTTAGTTTTTGATAAACTGAAATATATGTATTTGATATACAAAAGATAAAAAAAAAAACACATAATATTAATGACTTAGTTACAACAAGTGATATTCAATTGATCAAAATAATTTGATTACAAATATAGCTTATATAATAAGAGGTGCGGTACAAAAATGAATTATAAAGTCTTAAAAAAAAAGAAAACAAAGCTTTACAAAAATGCATAAATAGCTTACATGAATCATAAATTCTTAATAATACAAGAAAGTTACACATAATTTTAAGCACTTTAAGATTTGTTTTATTCTATAATTAATGTTCATTGAGAATTGTCGAGAGTCCTCTCTCTAACTTGTTTACTTGCCTTGATGCCTTTGGTTGAGCTTCATCACCATTAAAACCAACTTAGTATTTTTGCCAACAACTTACAATTAATGTTTAGTTTTGATAAACAATGGCCTCAATGAAAAGAGACGAAATACACCAAATGAAAGCAAAAGCCAAAAAGAAGCTCTCTCCAAAGGGATAGAGAGAGCTCAAACTATACAACGACCTCAATGAAATGCTTCATCCAAACAATATTGAATTCTAAAATAAATAGAGCACCGGCAAGTCGAAGATTTAATACCAAGACATAATTGTCCAAACAAATATATTCGAGCATCAATCGTGTAGGTACGCTGGTTGAGCACATTGATCTTGTTGTAGATCTTATCATTGCTCTGCAATAACGACATACCAAAGAAAAGAAAGGCGAGAAACCAAATCGAAGTATACCAAATCAAAATCTGCTTTCCACCATATAAAAATGGGATAAATCTGTTCTTAAAACGCTTTGATATGCTTTCTTTATTCATGTTTTTTTTTTTTTTCAAGCATATCGTTCAACTTGATCCCTTAAAAGGAAACAATAAGACTAAATAGAATATGTAAATGCACCATCTAACCATCGAGCGTATCAAAATGAACCCATAAATTTCTTCAACAGTTCACTCTAGTAACCCTACTGCTCAGTAAAGATTAAGAAGTGCATACCTTAATTGTAGAAGAAGATAGAGTAAAGGAAATTAGGGTAACAACTAGAAAGGGAAAGCAAATGTTTGAAAATGCTAGAGGTGTTCATTCGTGGGAACTGAGATATCCGAGAACAAGAGGATCAAGACTGTTCAGACCTCTCCCAATTTCCCATTTCCACCACTGAGTCTCGACATCTCTACACGGGCATTCCAGCCCTTACCTTCACCCTTACACCAAAGAGGGAACGAACCTCTTAATCGAGGCGAGCCAGGCTGCCAGCGACAAAGGCAACAGAGCACGTATCAATCAGTGTTGGGGGCCAGGCGAGCAGCGCGGGCTGCTCAACAGCTTTGAAGAATCGAAATGGAAAGCGAACCCAAACTCTCTCTAAGTAAAAGATACATTTCAGTCTTCCGCCGAAGTACCGAACCATAGGAATAAAATTTCAAACTTCCGCTAGTTTCGCGGCTTCGCCCTTAATACTCGGTTTTCGGCTAAATCGGTTTTATTTTAAAAAAGAAAGAACCATTACCGATAAACCAAAGTATGCAGATTTTAAAACCAAATATCGAACCATCAGTTCAAAAACTGAACCAAATCAATAAATCAGGCCGGTACAAATCAGTTTTTTGGATTTATCCAAATAGTGCACGCCCATAGCATTAGATGCCAATTTGTAATAAAAAATCCACTACAATAATCCAAGTCTCAAATTGATTGGCCGAGATAGCTTTCTCCATAAGTGAGCAATAACAATCACTCTAGTCTAAAAATAATCATATCCAACCCAGCACTTCAGCAAAAGATAAAATCAACATGTAATCAAAGCAACATACTAATGGAAGTCTTTTGGACATGCCTTAGATTCCATAATAATCACAAATCGCTTCAAAATCAGAAGATAGGTTTGGCGGATTTATTATTGAAATATCACTGATAAGTAACACAAAAAACTTGCAGTTTATAGAAAGCAAAAAATCCCATAACGTGAAAGTTTTGGATAGCTACAAAACCCGAAATTCCTTAATAAAAGCAGTAGCTTCCGGCACTTAACAGATCCCTCAATTCATGCTTAGAGCAAAAAAAGCAACAAGTTGTGCCCAGGAACAAAGGCAACAAATTAACAAACAACCACCACCAAACCAAGCTAACAGAAGGTGAATCAAACAGTACTAAAGGAGGAGAGATAGATTTAAACTACTATAGAACACAAACCCCATCAATTAAGAGTAATCATGTAAATGCTTGCCAAAAGAAAATTAAATTTTGCAATAATAAACTTCTAAAATAAAATCAACTAAACAAAAGTCAATATTTGGAAAGTTAATTTTCTTCAAACATAGCTTGCAATTTTCATAAGTATAAACTTTGAAATTTACATGAAAAAGAGATATATCTAGCCATTTATAAATGCAAAAGGACATTAAAGCTAGAAAAATGCATGATCTTGATTTTATTATTGCAAAATTTCTCATATAAAGTCACACAAAAAAAAGTGATTGGACTCCACTTTGCTTGAGTGGAAAAATCAAAAAGGGGAGAGGACTCCATAAACTTTTACTTGGAAGAGTGTTGTTTGATCCGCCTAGACAAAGTGGAGCCTAAAAACATTTTCTGTATAAATTGAATTGCATAGAAAGGCTTTATCCTTTTATTAAACTTTGGGTAGACATAAATAATTAAATTATATTGTTAAAATGTCAATAAATTTCTAGAATAAACAAAAATAATCAATTTTAGAACAATCGCACATTTATGTAAATTACCCTATTTAATAAAAATTGGCTTAAATTTTTTTTTCCACATTTTGTTATTTGAACTATATTTTGTTTTGAATTTCCATTTCCTTAAAACTCGTTAAAATATGAGATGAAAAAAAATATGTAAAATATGCATGTTTTTGAAAGATATAGCCATAATTCAAAAACAGCAAAAAAAATAAAAGAAAGTGATATAGAAGATGATCTTTAAGTAGAATACTGGAGGGCATCATATAAAATAATTAAGGTCTATATCTCTTATTTGATTCCTGTAATTTCTATAAGAAATTAATAACTTTTCCTATTTTTTTTGGCCTTAGAGATTAGCTTTTCTTTCTGGTGAGTTGTGTATGCCTTGGAAAAGAGAAGAATGTTATCTTGTGCTTTTTATATTTGTACATTTATTTGCATTTTAACAGGGAATTATACTTTTCCCCTCTCAATAGACTTAGGCTATAAAACTTGGTGCCTTCGAGGTACTTGATCCCATTATTATTAATTTTAGCATTCTACATAACTACTCTCAATAGCCATTTTCATGATAATTTTACAATAAAAATTAACATGCAATCAATACTAGATGCTTTTCAGTTCCATGAAGAAAACAACCATAAATGCACAGAAAATAAATAATGATTATAAATTAGCAGCCTAACATGCCATTTTATCTATCAGGTATGTGTATATAATGTCCATCCATCCATTCAACCAGACAAGCACAAATGCAAAAATATAGTTCCAACTAATCCAATAAAAGACGAGAGAAATGCAAAACAAGAAGAATTACAAAGATGTAGTTAGTGTTGGCCCTGTACCATGTGGAAATGGTTGAATATTAAATGATTCCAAAAAACTGGAGAAATGGCCATGGTCACACAATTCAAAGAACAACTAAATAAAAAATTGGTAGCGTGGAAAACAAAGGTAGCTGGCCCAAATAGCTTTGTTAGACTCTATTGCAATGAATACAAATTTCATTGGCATCATTTCACAAACAACATCGAAGCTTTGTTATATTTCAAAGTGCATTGAGAAGACAACATCACTGCATTTATGAGTAGAGAAAGATGAAATATCCTCTATTTGTCCAAAGATTGTATTAAGTAGGGGGCTGGAGGTGAACAACATCAGATGCTATCAATTGCTTTACGCTACATGGCTGCATGATAATAAAAGTACAAAACAATAAAGTAATAAAAAACATGTGTATTTATGTGTGAGTGTGTATACCCGTGTATACCTCAAATTTAGGATGAAAAACTTTGTAAGTTCAAGTGCAGGCATATGCCAATCTATGAACAATCTGAGAACAGAGCAAGCAAGTTGCATCTTCTACTTCTTAAATGATATATCATTCAAGAAAACAAAAGACATTAAGGCATATAGGGTAAAAAACTTCTTAAGTTGAACTGTTCAGGCATGAGCTCATCTATGGGCAATCGGAGAGCAACTTGCAACTTCTACTTCTTAAAAAATAGATCATTTATGAGAACAAAAGACGTTAGGGACTATCAATAATAATTCATACTGCATGCAACAAGAGACCAAAAAAAAAAACAAGGAAGCACAAAAAGCAGAAATAATTAATCAAGGTTAATAGATCTAAATTATATGGCAGGGGAATATGCTTGGAGCATAGATACTTCCAACTGAATCGCGCATTTCACTTCATCGGCTTGGCTTAGATATTCTTTTAACTTAAGCCACCAAAATTCCAATAATTCGATTCCTAACGACACACCGGGCAAACCATATTGAAGATCCTTACAATATAATAATTTAAGCTTCCTAATGCACACGGATTGAATCAGGCTCTTAAAAAAAGAATAGATCCACGTGGAGATAAGAAGCAGTCATTCAGTTATTAAATTCTCAGGTCCTCGTGTAAGCGGTAAACAAAAGCAATCCAATTCCTATTACCACGATCATTACAAAAAACAAACAACACCAAAATTCAAAGCAACAAGTAGGAAATATCGGTTAAAAACACTATTAACCAAGCAAAAGAACCTCAGCTCATCCGTAAAGCAGCACGCGACCCCTTTCGATCAGACACTGAAGATCAGGAACCGCCGGATTTATAGCGATAGAGCTTGCCAAACACGTGGAGCGCAGTAACAAACCCGATGAAGCATAAACTCATCACAAGCACAACCGTAGGCGACATCTTTAATCCAGGGGCATCATCGGTGTAGAATCTCAGCATGTTGCTGCCGCCGGCACCGCCAGTGAATCCCCCCGACCCTCCTCCGCTACCACTGGCGATCCTTCGCCTCCTCAAACCGGCCGCAGCAGCCGGGGTGCCACGGGGTCCCGCCGTGGTCGGGCGGCCCGCACCACCGGCCGATGATGTCGTCTGCGACTGCGAACTTCCCCTCGCCATCGTCGATCGCCCGCTTTCAGCTTAGGGTTTCAGATCCAACAATCAGACGTAGAGAGCATAAAAAACTATGCTTGAGATATTATATATTGTCCCACCACGCGAGCCTTCCTCTCCATCTCCGCCGGGGAATGGCGAAATGGTAAGTAACTCCTCGCAGTAATAATAATAATAATAATAATAATATATGAATAACATTAAAATAGAATTAGCGGAGTTTATTAAAAATTTATTAGAATTATAAGTCATTGAAATTAATACTTCAATAACCTTTCAATAATCCTCTAATAACTGTTCAGCAAAGGTTATTACGAGGTTATTACACACAGCTCTTAGTGCATATTACATGCACAGGGTTTGAGTTTCATCTTCCAGTTATAATGATCCGTCATAACACGTTAAGTGTCAATGATTAATGAACAATGTATTTGAGGTAGCGGTGCAGTATCATCTAGCCGTGGTGTGATTTTTTTTTTTAAATAAGGGTTTTTATAGTCATCGTAGCTTTTTAAAAAACAGTTTTTTCATCAAAAGTTTCACAGTTATTTCTTCTTCTGGTGCACCGCCAGTGAATCTCCCCGACCCCCCTCCGCTACCACTGGCGATCCTTCGCCTCCTCAACCCGGCCGCAGCAGCAGGGGTGTCACGGGGTCCCGTTGTGGTCAGACGGCCTGCACCACCTGCCGATGACATCGTCTGCAACTGCAAACTTCCCCTCGCCATTGTTGATCGCCCGCTTTCAGCTTAGGGTTTCAGATCCAATAATCAGACGTGAAGACCATAAAAATTATGCTTGAGATATTATATATTGTCCCACCACGCGAGCCTTCCTCTCCATCTCCGTCGGGGAATGGCGAAATATTTGGGTAAGTAACACCTTCATAGTAATAATGTATGAATAACATTTAAATAGAATTAGCGAAGTTTATTGAAAGTTCATGAGGGTTATAAGTCATTGAAACTAATACTTCCAAGAACCTTCCAATAATCCCCAAATAACCGTGGAGTGAATGTTATTGCGGGGTTATTACATACACAACTCTTAAAAAATTATGAGGTTTGATCTCATCAAAATGATTCACTATAAGTTTACAAGTACAAATATAAACCATTATCCAACACTATATATATATATATATATATTTATTTATTTATTTATGTATTATGTCTGTATGTGTATGTATGTATTACAGTGTTATACAAAGTACGGTGGTTGTCAATTGTTGACGGCTATGAAAGCTAGAAGTTATCGTCAGTTATTCATTTCATAGAGATTTACGATATTCGACAAAGATGTCTGTGTTTTCGAGAGCTGAGCAGCGAATTTCTTTCAACTTCAGAAAAAAGAGTACAAATACAGAATACAACATCGAATAGCATGGGGTTACAAACAGACCTATATATAACCCTAGATAAAATCCTGTAGTACAATATGTAATTCCCAAATTACCCATGTACTGTGTCGCGGGGTGTTTCCCCTGAACCTCTAACCTACATAACGAAACTCCCCCGATTTGGACAGATTCTTCCTCTTCGCTCTGCTTTGTTCCGGCATATGCCCCTTATATGTTATATGAGTCATACCTAGTAAATATCCACCTTGGCGAATATTCAGTCCCTTAGGAGAAATACATCATGAAGTTTCTTATACACTGAAAGTGGTTTGGGCCACCATGGTCCTCTAACAACTGCAAACATTCAAGTCTTTATAACTCATTATGCTATGAGGTCTTATATTGGTGCGTCTCCATCTGTCTTTGACTATGTTATAATTTTGAAAATCATCTAGGATGGAATCACCAAGTGTTGGATTTGAACATTCAACTCTCTTAGTTGTTTCTGGATGTTGTTCTAAATTCATCTACATTGCATCTGAACTGGAGCTATTCCCTTGCATTTTGTCTTGACTTTACTGCAACATGGATTATTTATAAAAAATTGCATCTCTGTTTATCACCATCTTCTTTGCAATCAGATCTTGAAACTTGTATCCTTTCACATTTTTTTTGTAGTCCAAAAAGATGCACTTATTGGATTTTGCATCAAGTTTTGATATTTTATCTCCAGGTACATGCATACAAAAAGGAAAGAAAAAATCGTAAATGATTGAAATTAACTGAATTGTCTGTCCATACCTCTTCTGCGACCTTGCTACCTAACGATGCCCAATGTGATTGTCCAGAAACTCATAGGAAGTCCTACATTTAGTCTAAAGCATCTTACACTTTCAGTTAAGGACCTTTTCATCATTTTTGCCACATATTATGTTGTGGTGTCTTGCACACTGAAAAATACTTATGAATCTCATGCTCCTTACAAAACTTTTAAAACTGTGAATCTGTGCACTCTATGTAATTATCATATCTCAAATACTTCATATTTTTGTCAGTTTGGTTCTCCACCTCAGCTTTTCACAGCTTGAATTTGGAGAAAACTTCAGATTTCTGCTTCAACAAATACACCCAAACTTTCCTTGAGAAATCATCAATAAATGTAATGAAATACTGAGATCATCCCGATGACGATTCCCTGATAGGGTCCCATACATCATAATGCACATAATCAAGAATCTCTTCAATTATGTGTTTTCCAGCCATAAAACTGACTCTAGTATATTTTCCAAAAACACATAACTTACGAATATCAAGCTTGCAGCTTTTAACACCATGCAACATGTTTCTTCTATGCAATTCTACCAGCTCACGTTCACTAAGATGACCTAATCACACATGTCATAGTTTTGTGTTATCATTATTTGACTTCACAAAATGAACTCCACCTACAACTGTACTCCCTAACAATTTATGGATATTGCTTGCATTTAACTTTCCTTTCATCACAGTCAGTGCAACTTTAACGATTATGATGGTTCTTATATTCCCATTTGCCTTAGGATTAAAATCATTTCTATGTAAATGACCCATAGAAATCAAATTCTTCTTCAGATCTGAAATACGTTTGATTTCACATAACGTTATAACAGTGCTATCATACATCTAAATACTGACTTCACAAATACCAACAATATTAGAACATTTATCATCACCTAAATAGATTAAGCCAGAATTAGTTAACTTATATGAAATAAACCACTCTCTGTTAGGTGTTATATGATAAAAACATCCAAATAGCAAGCGCAACATTCAAATAAATTATTACTCAATTGAACGAGTTATATGAAGACTATACTGAGCAGTGCATCAAGCTAAATAATGAAAATCTATTTAAACAAATTCCCAAGCAAGTAAGCATTTTAAATAGTAAAAATCTAGCACGTGTTCACGAGCAAAACCAATATAACATTATAAAGAATAGGACTTCACATAACCATATATTAAATATGTTTATATTTAGGTCTTAATCTAGTATATTAGTGAATCTTAATCAAACTTTTTGACAATCTTGTTCATGATATTTAAATGATAATTTTTAGATCATAAATGAATTGAAGTAAAATGCATTCAAACTATGTTGATTTATTAATAAAGTGTTTGTACATGTGCTCAACTTTACTTGATTAATTAATTATATGTACTGGACCGAGCAATAATTATCGAGTGTTAATTAAGAGAATTATAAATTATTTGTCAAGTATATTCATATATTTACACGTGTACTCAAATCTTCTTCATCGTCGACCCGCATTCGTAGCCACCAACATTGCCTTCAAGATGCTCGTCTTCCACACCCCTCCTTCATAGAAGGTTGATCTTAACATACAAGCATTTATTGTAGATGATTTTCTCAATGCATCTTCCGCTATTCTTCTCTATCACACATGACAATACAATTTTAAATTAGAGAGACACAATTAATGACATGATAAATTTAGTGTCTTTTTGGAATCATTTTATTCTTTTTTGTTTATATTTTGATTAAATAAAAAAAAAATACTTGATTTATTTATATATGTTTATTTTAAAAAATACTAAAAAAACCTACAAGTTATTTTCAATATTTTAGAATTTTAATTTATTTAATTATTTCAGCAATTTAATTTTAATTATATCAAATTTATACTAAACATTTATATTATTAAATTATCTTTAAAATAGATAACACATTAATTAGATTAGTTAAGTGATAAATTTTAGGGGTTGTCCCCTAACAAATTAATGTAGGATTTAATTTAAACTTTATGAGAGAAAATATAATATCACATAAAAAATTTAATCAACTATTTATTTTTTTTTCTTCTGAATTTTATCACAAGTTTTAAAAAGACATACATCCATACCACACAATTTTTATATATTTACACAACTAGCTCCTAAATTTTGATATTTACATCTTACGGTGTATTTCTCTGATAAAATCATGCATAAAAGGTGTATTATGTTTTCAATAATTTTGTAAAAGTTATATTTTTAACGAGATATTAAACATTGGAGCGGCGTTATGTATGCAAACATGGAAATTTAGGTATTATATACGTAAATACATAATAATTGTGGGGTACGAATGTAAATGCCCCTTATATTTCACAGAGCCCTTAATGTGAATTGAAAAGGATAACGGTGGACTGAAGGTAGAAGACGGAAGACCTGCGAGCCAAGGACGCCGTAACCGGAGGTATTCTCTCTCTCGATCTGGAGCTCTTTTCCAGTTTTTTTCTTCTTGCGGCCTCTCTCCCAAATACACAATCCAAAGCCCTAGATAAAGGATTGCTGGGAATCGGATCTTTGGTCACTCCAAAAGTTTGATAGATCAATCTTCAAAACTCTCTTTTTTGATCAGAGCAAGTCTCGCCTTTCTGTTGCCCTCTGCTGCTTTTTTTTTTTTTTTTTT
>JXCR01006629.1:0-22121 GCA_002079205.1 Phalaenopsis hybrid cultivar
GTCAGAAGAGAAGAAAGTAGGAAGAAGCTCATGATGGGAGAAAGTGTGGAATCATCTAGCATCGAAAGCTTCGCCCTGTACGCACATCTCCTCTTATGAGTCAAAGACAAAGAAGAATCATCTCATGTGAACATTCCAAGAAACTTATTTACACAAAGAAACTATATAGAAAACTTGCATATTGGAAACTGGGGCAAGGAAGGAAGGACCAAGACCGCAAGAACTGTGTTGCTACCTCTTCTGAAGGGTTGGTTGACCCTATTCACTTCACCAAGGAACAACGAGAGGTGTTGAAGAAATTTCTTTTTCTAGTGCAAATCACATACGCATAGGATTTCACAACCTTCCGAGAGGTGGATTTTCTCTTTCTAGTCCAAATACCACACACACAGAGGTTTTTCGCATGTTCTGCTTGAGCTACACCATATAGATTCTTTCTCAATCATTGTAGTCTTTGTCAACCACACTTGCTATGTTGTATAAAATAATAGTGAAGAAGAAGCGGATGATTGAGTTTCCATTAGGTTTAAATAAGAGCTAAGATGAGGTCAGAGGAAGAATTATTGGGATGAAGCCTCTCCCTACCACTAGAGAAGCCTTTGTTTAAGTTAGAAGAGAAGAAAGTAGGAAGAAGCTCATGATGGGAGAAAGTGTGGAATCATCTAGCATTAAAAGCTTCACCACGCACATGACACCTATTATAAGTCAAAGACAAAGAAGAATGGTCTATTGTCACACAAAGAAACTATATAGAAAACCTGCAGATTGGAATCCGTGGCAAAGGAAGAAGGACCCAGACCGCAAGGCCCGTGCTGCCACCTCTTCTGAAGGGTTGGTTGACCCTAATCCCTTCACTAAGGCACAATTGGAGGCGTTGAAGAAACTTCTTTCAAGAACAACTAAGCGACTTGCTAGCTTGACAATACACTAAAGTATCATGTCCATATCTCTCTAACAATGGATGATTTCAATCTTGGATAGTAGATTTTGTTGCTTTTGATCACATGACTGAAGATATTCATGCTCTCGCTAATTATCAAGAGTTCATCAATACCCAATTTATTAGACTTGTTGATCGATCTTACTCCAGGATTGTTAGGAAAGAAGTGAAAGTCTACAAAAATATTCAACTCTCTTATGTGTTACATGTTCTCCAGTTAGATTGTAACTTGCTTTCAATTAATAAGTTTACTCATGACTTAAACTATATTATTAAATTTCATTCTAACTCTTATGAATTTCATGTGGTAGATTTGAGGAAGGTGATTGATTGTGTTGAATTGCAGCAAGAACTATACCTGTTCAAAAAAAAACTATTCTTTTAATGCAAAAGCGTCTTTTTCACATAATCTTTCCATGTTTCTGAATCTGTTGTGCACGAGTCAGTTGAAAGTCAATTTTTGTCATGGCATCGTAGTCTAGGTATCCCAATTTTCATTATATTGCAAAGTTGTATCCTCATCTTTTTATTAATAAAAAATCATAGTTTTATCAGTGTAAAATATGTCAATCGGTTAAACATACTCAACCTATCTATCATGTGTCTCAGTACAAACTCTCACAACCTTTTTCTATCATCTACAGTGATATTCGAGGATCATCAAAATTAAAATCATTAATGAAGCTAGTTGGTTTATCTCCTTTATTGATGACTATACTGGAACTAGTTGGATATTCTCATGAAGGAAAAATTTGAAACTACACAAATTTTTTCAATACTTTCATAAAATGATTTCCAATCAATTCCAATACAAAATTTAAATTCTCAAAACTGATAATTTAAAGGAATATTTCAACTCTATCCTTAGACTCTACCTTATAACGACATCATTCATGTGAGTTATTGTGCTGAAACTCCACAACAAAATGTGATAGTTGAGAAGAAGAATAGACACCTCTTTGAGGTATCTCGATCTATAATGCTTTTTCACAATGTCTCGAAAGTTTTCTGATGAGATGTGCTCACAACTGCCTACCTCGTTAATAGAATGCCAAGTATAGTCTTTGGATTCTCGATATTGTGATGAAAAAATATCCTCGTGTCAGAGCTTTCTCATCCATTCTTCTCCTAAAATTATTTGGATGTGTCTCTTTTGTTGACATTCACCAATCAAACCGCACAAAGCTCAACTCAAAATCCATCAAATGTATTTTCTTTGGATATGCTTCTAAAAAATATGGGAGCAAGTTGTCACAGACTAACTTTGCTCTAGTCACCCGGGCTTTAGCGCTCTCTTTTAGCACTAAATCAGCCTAATCCTCACAAAAGTTGGACTTATGAGCACAAAACACTCTTAAGAAGAAGAGTAGAGAGAAAAAAATACTTCACACTTGAATACTTGGAAGTATTTATTGAATACTTAGATGATTATAAATGAGGGGAGGGACCTCTATTTATAGTCCCCCTCCAAATCATGAGAATATTCTAGAATTCCCTACTTTATAGATTATTCCATACAATTCTTACATAAATACATAATCCTAGATCCTTCTAGGTTCTTCTTGAACTCTCCATGCTCCATCATTGAGTTCTTCATGGAGTATTACCTTTCTCTGACATCTAGAATTGTGTAGAAGTTTCTAGAGTTGTGGAACTTTCTCATGCACCTTCTTGGCTCTGGAAGGTTTTTGTCATGCATGCCTCTTATAGAGTTTTCCTTCTTATGCTTGTCATGCTATTTCTTTGAAAATGACAGGGCGTGACATTCACTCCCACTTAAACCTGCAACGCTCTCATTGCGGCTTCCCTTGCACCTTCGAAACCGCCTCCTCAGTTTGCCCCCAGACTTGACAAACTTTAGTTTCTCCTTGGTGTTATGGGAGAGGGGTGTCTTGCAGCAAGTCTTCCTGTCTGGCGGCTTATCCCTTGCCTCCTTGTTGAACCATCTTTCTTTTTTCTTGGTGTTGGTTTATTAGGAACATTCACCTCTTTCCTTGGCATCCCAATTCCTTCGGTATTTTTTCCTTCATTGGTATCATGAAGGATAGCCAAGTTGTCCCGCTTATCCCGTGCAATGCTCTCCTTGAGCTTGATTGTTGATAGCATTTTAGATCCTTGCTTGCTTAACCTTATTATCGGTACTGAGCAAGCTTGACTCCCTTCCATGATGCACAGACTATTGGGGAATGATATTGGGAATGCTCTTGCTTGGTTCAAGAAGTTCATTCCTCGGACAACTTTGTAATCATCCGAAAGAATGACAAACAAGTCTAGAGTAGCTGACCATGCCCCATTGTTGGTCTTGACTCCCTTAGCCATTTCATTGATTGACATCTCTGTTGAGTTAACGACTTTAATAGAGCCCCTTCTTTAGTCATCTGCAACCCTAACCTCTTTGTTTTCTCGCTGTAGATGAAGTTGTCGGAAACACGTGTATCCACCATTGCCATGCATGCCCTTGTGGTCTTCCCTCTTATTTCTATCTCCACAAAGAGTAACCCCTTCTCTTGGGATTTTGTCGGAGCTTGCATCCCGTTTAGCAGTTGAAGAGATCCCACATGTGCCTCCATGCCATTTCCATATCACTTTCTTCTTCCTCCTTATGGTTTGCAAGTAGAGAGTTGAGGGACTTCTTTTGAGGGCAATCCATTGCCCAATGAGGACTTTTACAAAGAAAACAACAGTTTTAATATGACTTGTTGTTAGTCTTCCCCTTGTCCTTTGTCTTTGTTGGGGTTGATTCGCGACGTTTCTTTCTCCTTCTGTTTGCCCTTGTCATCCCCACCTTTGACATCACAACTCTTCTCATTTTCAGACTTTCGAGACTACATTAAGGTTTAGTTGCCGAGATGGCAGTGGCAAGATCTTGCACTCCTCGCCTGTTAAGCTCGGTCTTTGCCCAATATTGGAGCCTATCCATGAAGTTGAAGAGAACATTCTTATCTAAAATATCGGATTAGAAACCAAGCTTCTAAACTCCTTAATGTAGTTTCGAATCAGACCCTTTTTCTTGAGCCTCCACAATTGAGCTCTAGCCTCATCCTCGACATTCTTAGGGTAGAACTGTCTCTTTAGCTCTCTCTTGAAGTCATTGAAAGTGGAAATGGAGTACAAACCTTTTTCTACAACTTTTTTTCTTCTCCATCGAAGCATAGCGATGACCGAGAGATAAAGAGAGACAAATTGTGTTTTTGCATCTTCATCGACAATCCCCATCGCTCCAAAGTATTGCTCTAGTCCTCATAATAAGTTGTCTACTTCCTTCGCGTTGCGAACCCCTCCAAAACTCAGGTTTAGGAACTTCAATCCTCTTGACTTCAACAGTGTGATGACTTGTGGATGCTGCTAGTGCCCTCTTGCACAGCGAAATGTCTCCACGCATCTCCTCCAAGATAGCACGCACATCGCTCATCTCCTCGTGGGCTCTTCGTACCTCTTAGAGCTTTCCCAACAAATCTTTCTGCAACTTAGCCATATGACCCATTAAGGACAGCCCCGCGTAGGAGTTGTATGATCTCTAGTTGAGACTCCTCCGTTCTTCTCATTCGATCTTCTATAGAAGGACCCGAAATGCCTTCGTTGAGAGGATAACGTCTTCCAGGGCGGAAAAATGAAGAAGCATGTCGCCCTTGGCTTCGTGACTGCTCTCTGGAATGATGGTTAATGAAGCGGGATGTTCCGTTGTCACGAATATTGTGCCTGGTGACCATGTAGCAAATCGCTTAAGTACTTTAGTTTTGAGATTGAAAATTTTCCCACACTCCGTCAACCAACGCCGCCTTCCGTCGATCACCGCCGACCGTCGTTGACCACCGCCAATCATCGTCAATCACCACCAACCAGACGTCGTCAGTCAACGTTGTAATCTGAAAAATATAGTTACCATTTTCTTCCTGTTGGACAGGGGGTTTCTGTAATCATCAAACAATAGTAGATCTTCACAACTGGCTCAGTCCCCGTGATTTTTCCCTTTCCGGGTTTTTCACGTAAAAATTTCTGTAGTTCTCTATTTGTTTCTCTTTCATCTGTGTGTGTGCTGAATTCTCGTACAACGCTAAGACGATAATTCGTTACTCTACCGCCGCAAATTTTCTAGCACTCATAGTAAAAACACTTCTCGCCCAAATTGAAACATGTCAGTTCATTCACATACTTCGGGAGCAAACACTCGAGCTGATGCCCTCTCTAAACTTGCAACTTCAACAATTGAAAATCTCTATAAAAGGTGTATTGAGGAGATACATTTTCTTAGCATTCATGGCCCATGGGTGATACTGTCTATAGATGACCTAAGGGAGCCATCTTGGATGGATCCCATCATCTTCTTCCTTCGAGACGAAACACTGCCAGATGATGCTACTGCATCAATTCTCATCACGCATGGAAGGGTCACTGAAGCTAATGCCAAACAATTTGTCTGGAAAAACATCTGTCGCTTTGAGCTCCCCGCGAAGATTTTCATTGATAATAAGACTCAATTCACTGGAAGGATCTTCACATTATTCTGCAAGGATCTTCACATTATTCTGCAAGGATCTTCACATTCAGTTGGTGCACACTGCCGTGACGCTTTTTTCAACCATAGATTCATACCGACGCTTGTACTCGCCTTGAAAATATTTGATCCTAACAAACTCGGAGTTTCAGTTTCTCAATGTCAGTCCTAGCCCCTGCTGCATTTCCACCAGCTTATCCACCTATAAGAAAATAAATATGAGTTAGAGAGATGAAACAATTATATAGTAGCAGAAAATGAAAGAAACTTATAAAACTCTCGGCTTCCAGGAGCCCAGTACGTGTTCATGAGATAAGATATTTTCAGATAAGATATTTTCATGAACGTGAATAGTTGAAGGGCTTGACAAGGGCTCTCGTGATGTTTTAACTTTCTTTTGTTTCTGAGGCAGTACTTCACATTCACTGTTCTTTGGGAGCCGCTTTGAGAATTCTGCGAGTGCTAGCTCGGAAGGTCTCTTCTTAGATGTCTTTAACACTACAACTGTTGAACGTTCGGGTTGGAAATAAAGCTTGACCTTGAACAATGACTCCTCACTCACAAATTCGTAAATATATTCTCTCAAACAACAACTTTTTCAAGTGACGAAATCTCAGCATCTGCAATATTTTCTCTTCAGTAGTCTGAAGAGACAAAAAAATTGTTGAGACTTCATCGCCTCTTGCGGAGCCCCCAATCATTTTTTGCAAAGAAGAATCTTATGAGTCATTGTCTTATCGGTTCGTTTAGGTGGAAATCCAACGTCTTATGCTTAAACAACACACGATCATGCGTATCAGTAAATAACCCACACAGTCGTTCCAAAATTGTCGGTGTTAACTTCAACCCGCGACTCTTGAAGAAAATTGTCAACCTAATAATGAATGTCACCACTCAACAAGAACACCTTCATAATTTCAATAAACTCAAGTATCGGCTAAAATCGTATGCCAACTCTCAAGACAACTTTATGAATAGTAATATACCCAGAAGTTTGTGAATATGCTCGATCAATTAAAGTCGGTAATTTCACCACAATATCATTCGGGAAGAAATACTTCTTTCGAAAAAAAATCAAGTCGCTCTCCGTCACAGTTGACACTGCATCCTCTGGGTTCTGGCTTTGCGGTGAACCGTTGCTGTGAAACGTCGCGACGAAACGTCGCTGCAGAACGTTACTGAAATGACGATAACTGGAGAACGTCGTTCTGCTGAAAACCCGAGGAAAAGTCAGAACCCAGAGGATGCAGTGTCAACTGTGAAGGAGAGCGACTTGATTTTTTTTCGAAAAAAGTATTTCTTCCCTAATAATATGGTGGTGAAATTACCGACTTCAACTGATCGAGCATAATCTCTAACTTCTGGGTATGTTACTATTCAAGAGGCTGCCTTGAGAGTTGGCCTACGATTTCTGCCGGCACCTAAGTTTATTGAAATTATGAAGGCGTTCGTGGTTTGCGTTGCTTGGTTATCTTGTCGAGTGGTGACAGTTCTTATTGGGTTGACAATTTTCTTCAGGAGGTGCGGGTTGAAGTTAACACCGACAATTTTGGCACGACTGTGTGGTTTTTTTACTGATACACATGATCATGTGTTGTTTAAGCATAAGACGTTGGATTTCCACCTAAAGGGACTGATAAGACAATGATCCATAAGATTCTTCTTTGCAAAAAATGATCGGGGGTTCCGCGAGAGGCGAGGAATGTTTCAACAATTGTATGTCTCTCTTTAGACTACCAAAGAGAATATTGCAGATGCTGAGATTTCTTGACTTGAAAAATCTGTTGTTTGAGAGACAATATATTTACGAATTTGTGAGCGATGAGTCATTGTTCAAGGTCAAGCTTTCTTTTCACCCCGAACGTTCAACAGCTGTAGCGTTAAAGAAATCTAAGAAGAGACCTTCCGAGCTAGCACTCGCATAATCCTCAAAGCGGCTCCCAACGAGCAGTGAATGTGAACTATTGCCTCAGAAACAAAAGAAAGTTGAAACATCACGGGACCCTTGCCAAACCCGTCAACTATTCACGTTCATGAAAATATCTTATCTCATGAACGTGCTAGGCTCCTAGACGCCGAGAGTTTTATAAGTTTCTTTCATTTTTTATTACTATATAATTGTTTCATCTCCTTAACTCATATTTCTTTTCTTTTAGGTGGATAAGATGGTGGAAATCCAGCAGGGGCTAGGACTGACATTGAAAAACTGGAACTTTGAGTTTGTTAATATCAAATATTTTAAAGACGAGTACAAACGTCGATATAAATCTGTGGTTGAAAAAATTACATCTCTGGAATCATAGTTGACAGAGTGCAGGACAGAAGTTTCAACAATGACAACCTCCCTCTCGTTGCAGCTTCAGGATCTCGAGAAAACTCGGGAGATGTTGGTGAAAGCATGAGTCAGCCTTCGTGAAAGTAGTAAGACCGTGAAAGCCCTTAAGTCGATGGTGTTAGCCCAAGAAGAAGAGATCTGACTTTTGAGGTCCGCAAAGATATTGATGTTTTAGAAGTTAAGCGTAAAGCGGTCGAGGACTTTAAGAACTCACTTGAGTTTAAGACTCATTCGAGACCGTGTTCAAGAGGCACGTGATCGGGTGCTTGATGTTGAGATATAGGAGCAACAAAAGTGGTTCACCGAGGAAAGATTCATCCAATGTTTTTTGAACGGGAGTTGAGCAGTGCAACATCGAACCGGGATTGTCGTGAAGGGGCTCACTCTTAGCCAAGCTTTGAAGGATTCTTACTTAGATTCTGACGGTAATGACATCGAGAGTGAATTGAAGAACATGTTCTTTAACGACGACGAGCGGGTGGAGGAGAATGTTGACATTGATTAGTGTTATACTTCTTTTATACTTGTAGTGTGTTTGTTTTTTTCATGTTGTTCTAACTACGCAGATGCTTTTATTCTTTTTTGAACTTTGTCAAAATGATGTTGCATTAGTGATGCATGTTGATCATCTTATTTTGTTAGTTGTTTGCCCCCCGAGTATCTTTTTGGTGATAAGCGTGTGGATTAATAGCCAACAGCATTTGACTTGGCTGAGACTATCTATCAGAATTTTACTCGATGATCTTAACCTGTATAGGTGAGCCAACGGAAGTACACCGAGGACTTATTAACCCATTTGAGGTTGTTTGTTGGAGCATTGGTCACTTACAAACCTGTGTGGAAGGGGTCAGGTGTAGTCCACGAAGGACCGTTAACCTATCCAGGGTTGCTCATCAGAGAAAAACTCGATGATATTAACCCATATGGAAGAAGTTAAATCAAATTCCTCTGAGATTGATCGTGCTCTGACTAAGATACAATCAGAATTGTGTATTTCTCGTGTCGAGAGCATGAAGTGACTCGTGAATGAGCCATTAATTCTAAAGATATTCTTTATATATAGGAAAGTAAGTGAGTAATATTTAAGATAAATTGATTTTGTATAAGTTGGGATGTAATAACATATGTGACTACATGATTAGGGTGTTAGTGATAGTACTCGCGAATATTTTTTGCATTCCAAGTTCGGGGCAAGATTTTTTCATGAGAATCCTTGAATTTGAAGGTTCCAGACTTGTTGATGGTAGCCACGATATATGAGTCTTCCCAGAGAGGTGTTAGTTTATTGCGTTGAGGACCATGACCGACGGCTTCAATGTTACGTAAGACCAGGTCACCGACGGAGATAATTCGAGGCTTGACCCTTCGGTTGAAGTGGCGAGCAGCTTTTTGGTGGTAGGAAACAACTTTAAAATGGGCCACATCGCGTGTTTCTGGGAGGAGATCCAAATATTTTCGGAGCTTTTTCTCATTGCTATCTGAGTCGAAAGTCTTAACTCGTGGGTTTGGAACTCCAATATCAACTGGGATAATAGTCTCAGTGCTGAAACACAAGTTATATGGAGTTTCCCTGGTTGGAATAAGAGCGGTGGTGCGATAGGACCAAAGGACGTTGTGCAGCTCTTCTACCCACTGCCCCCCAACCTTCCCAAGACGAGTCTTCAAGCCCTTGAGCACCGTCCGATTTGTCACCTCTATCTGCCCATTTATTTGGAGATCCGTCACGACAGTGTGCACTAACTGAATGTGAAGATCCTTGCAGAATGTGGTGAAGGTCCTTCCAGTGAATTGAGTTTCATTATCAGTGATAAATCTTCACGGGGAGCTCAAAGAGACAAATGATGTTTTTCTAGATAAATTATTTGACATTTGCTTCAGTGATCTTGAGGAGCGGCTCCGCTTCTACCCATTTGGTGAAGTAGTCGACAACTAAGATGATGAATTTTCGTTGTCCAGTAGTTAATGAAAATTATCCCATGATATCTACCTCCATGGGGCGAAAGGTCAAGGATTCAGAAATGATGTGAATTCTACCGGCGACACATGCGTAAGATTAGAATGTAGTTGGCAACTCTTGCATTTTTGTACAAAAATCTAACCCGTCTTGCTTAACTGTGGGCCAGTAGAAATCTTGCCTCATTATTTTAAGAGCAAGCGCCCTGCCACCAAAATGCTTCCCACATATTCCGGAATGAATTTCTTGTAGAGCATAATCAGCTTCAGATGGAGGAAGACACTTGAGGTATGGACCTACAAATGTCTTCTTATACAGTTCATCCCCTATAATGATGAAGTTGGCAGTCATGCATGATGTGAATTGATGTAGTACCATTATCTGACAGTGTTCTGTCTCGGAGGAAGAAGATGATGGGATCAATCCTCCCTTGGGTCATCTATAGATAGTATCACCCATGGGTCATGGATGATAGAAAAATGTATCTCCTCAATACACTTTTTATAGAGATCTCTAGTTGTTGAAGTTGCGAGTTTGGAGAGGACATCAGCTCGTGTTATACCCTCGAAGTATGTGAATGAGCTGACATGTTTCAATTTGGGCGAAAAGTGTTCTTACTAGACTGAAATAATGCACTAGTTGTGACTTATGAGCGTCGAATTCTCCTTCTACTTGGGATTCGATGAGTTGAGAATCAGTGTAGATTATGTTTTGTATTTCACAGTCGATGACAAGCTTTAATCCGACGACAAGTGCTTCATATTCAACAACTTTATTGGTGGTTGGGAATTTCAAACGAAGTCCGTACTCCAAAATGTCTTTCTTTGGGGAGATAAGTAGTATTCCTGCACCAGTTCTTGAGTTTCCGGATGCTTCGTCTATGTATAGTGTCCACCGAGGTGACCGTGGAAGAGAAGAGAGTGGATCATCAGAGATATACACTGTACATTCTACCACAAAGTCGACCAATACCTGTGATTTGATGTTTGGTCGTAATAAACATTGGATGTCAGTTCTCCCAATTCTACTGATCTTTTAACTAATATTCCCGATGCTTCTGGTTTTTGTAGGTTAGTCTTCAAAGGGAGTTGCGTGTAAACGCCAATAGTGTGAGCTTGGAAGTACGGACGAAGTCTTTTTGCTGAGAATATCAGGGCTAGCTCAGTCTTGTCCGTCATCGGATAACGATTTTCTGTATCAAAGAGAATCTTGCTAATGTGGTATACTGGTTTCTCGACTGAGTTTTCCATTCTGACAAGCACGGAACTTATTGTATGAGGTGAAATAGGTAAATATATATATAACATCTCTCCTTGGACGGGCTTTGAGAGGAGTGGCGGTGAAGCCAAAATATGTCTTGAGTTGCTCAAAAGCAATTTGACTGTCATCTGTCCATTGAAAACCAATGTTTCGATCACCTTTAAGTATCTTGAAGAATGACAAATACTTATACTCAGAACGAGCTAAGAAACATAATAGATCGGCTATACGATCATGCAAGCGTTGAACCTCCTTGATGTTCCTTGGGGGCACCACATCTCTCAGTGCCTTGATTTTTTTTTTTTGGTTTGCCTCAATTCCACGATGGGCAACCATGAATTCAAAAAACTTCCCTTATGTTACTTCGAAAGCACATTTAGCCAGGTTAAGTCATAAATCGTATTGACGGAAGAGTTGAAAACACTCCTCCAGATGAGAAGTGCGTTGGGATGTTTCCAGGCTTTTTACTAACATGTCATCGGCGTAAACCTCCATTGTACGCCCGAGAAGATTTCTGAAGACTTTGTTCATGAGACGTTGATAAGTTGCATCAGCATTTTTTAATCCGAACGACATAATTTGATAACAGTATAAGTTCTTATCTGTTTGAAAAGAGGTGGCTTCCTCATATATTGGGTTCATCTTTATTTGATTGTACCCTGAGTATGCATCCATAAAGTTGAGCATCTGATATCCGGAAGTGACATCAACAAGTTGATCTATGCATGAGAGGGGAAAACTATCTTTCGGACATGCTTTATTGAGGTCTGTATAGTTGACACACATTCTCCATGAACACTAACTTTTTTCACCATGACGACATTGACCAGCCATGTAAGGTGGTGCACTTCTTGGATGAACTATGCTTTGAAAAGCTTGTTGATTTCTTGTTCAATAGTTTGTAAGCGATCTGGGGCAAAATTTCGCTTCTTCTGGATGACCGGTTTAGATGTTGGATCAACTTTTAAATAATGCATGATTATTTCAGGGTCAACTCAATGCATGTCGGCCGGAGTCCATGCAAAAATATTTTGGTTCCTTTGGAGAAGATGTACATACTCCGATCTTTGCTCATCAGAGAGTAGGGAACCAAGCTGCACTGTTCTCGGGGGATGTTCTTCAGAAAGTGGGATGTGAATCAAGTCTTCCATGGGAGAAGCCCGTTGCGATATATCTTCATCTCGAAGATCGAAGTTCTCAATGTTGTGTCATTGATGGGCGTGACTGAGCTTGTCTGAGGTAGCATGATTGTGATGTCTGTTGATCACCTCGCACGATGCCGATCCCTGCTGGGGTTGGAAACTCGATCTTCAAGTGTGTTACAAAAGTCACAGTGTCAAAGATTGATTGTAGTAGTCTCCTGAAGATGACATTATATGTCGATTCTGATTTGACAACGATTAACTGGACTGAGGGGGTTATCTGTCGAGGAAAATCTCCTAAAACAACAGGGAAATTAGTTATTTCCTCGACCCTCACTGGTCGATTATGAAATTCATATAATAGTCCGGATGCAGATTGAAGTTTTTCCCTTGTAAATCCCAAACTGAGGAAAGTTGATTAGAACAGGACATCGACAGAGCTCTCATTGTCGATTAGGATCCTCTTTACGTTATAGCAGGGCTCGTCAATTCTTGCGCTAATGATAAGAGGATTTTGGTGGGGAAGTCTACCTTTTTCCAAATCGGAATCATCAAAAGTGATAGGCTCGAGGCGCAATTTCTTCTGCATTGGTTCACCAGGTATAGTGATAAGGACTTGATCAGTCAACAATGATCCTCCAACAATTGTTTGAATTTCGCTTACGATTGGGTGACCCCCATGTTGCTGTCTTTGTGTATGTTGCCCACTAGTAGGAGCATTATCAGTACCATCTGGTTTGTTTTGTACAAATCGACCAAGATATCCTTGTTTAATTAACCTTTCAATCTCTTCCTTGAGCTGCTTACATGCTTCAGTGGAGTGACCACAACTTCGATAAAAATGACAGTATTGTTCTTGATTCCTTGAGTTAGGTTTTATGGGGTGAGACCACTTAATGGCTTGCTCATTTTTGATAGCCACTAAGACATTAACACGTGATGTGTTGAGTGGTGTATACTCTTTCTTATGTCGATACTCACTTCGTTGGCCTGCAGGTTGAGGAAGGAGGTCGCGATTCCTCTGTTGTTCGGACTTTCTCCGTTGCGAATATTGATTATTATCTCCAGTGTTATTTTTGTATTTTTCCCAAATTTCTCGAACTGCTCTTTATGCGCGTTGATGGCCTCATATGCAGTGATTTGGGCCTCAACACGGTGGACAAGGTCAACATAAGAACGAACTGTCTTCCGCATTAGTGATGAGTAAAAAGGTTCTGGGCAGAGCCCCCCAACGAAGACTCCCCTTAGTAACTCCGGATCCACCCTCGGAATCTGACGGGTTTCAGTAGAAAACCTGCAGAAGTAGTCCTTGAGCGACTCTCCTTCACTTTGACGAATTCCTGAGAGATAGGATGAATCCTTGATGATCCTTCGATTTGTGATGAACTGCTTTGTGAACAGTTTGACAAGCTCGTTAAAGGTGTTTATAGTGTCCCTTGACAGAGAGTAGAACTAGGTTCGAGTTTGACCTTTAAGAGTAGCCGGGAACACTTGACACAGAAGCGCATCAGAGGCACGCTGAATGTGCATGATGATTTGATAATGATCAATATGCTCGTAAGGGTCGGTTATCCCTTCATACGTATGTTTGGAAGCTTGAAGCTTATTGGGATGGGGTGTTGGAGGACCGCATCCGCTAAAGGAGAAGATTCATGGATGTTACGGTGAGCGTAGAAATGATCCTTTTTCTCTAGAGGGAACTCTTCTTGGACGAGGCATCGTAGTTCGTTACGAATGACATTATCTGGAATTACAGGAAGAAGTGGCGATGTCGGGTGAGCTGTACGAAATGGATGAGTGGAACTTGCGATATCTAGAAGTTCAGCATCACGACCTAATAGAAAATGTGTTTCTTTTTTAGGAGGCGGATCGGTACGAGTTCCTCCGAGCAGTATGTTTCTCGTATGTCGCGGAGTTAATGGTAAACGAATTTTATCCAATGATTTAGGCAACGGTTGTTGAGCCCCGCGCAGAAGCTGTAGGATCTCTAGTTCAAACTCTTCCATTCTACGCATTCGATCTTCTATTGAATGACCCGAAATACCTTCGTTGGCAGGATAACTTCTTTCAGGGCGGAAAGATGAAGAAGCATGCCGCCCTTGGCTTCGTGATTGCTCCCTGGAACGATGGGTGTTGGAGCGGGATGCTTCGTTGTCATTAACATTGTGTCTGGTGCATGTAGTAAATCGCGTAAGTACTTTAGTTGTGGGATTGAAACCTTCTCACAGACGGCGTCAAACTGTTGCGTGCTGGAAAATTCGCGGTGATAGAGTAATGGATTATTGTCTTAGCGTTATATGAGAATTCAACGCACACACAGATGAAAGAGAAAACAAGTAGTGATGACTCCAGAAACTTTTACGTGGAAAACTCGGAATGGGGAAAATCACGGTGCCTGACCCAATTGCGAAAATCTACTATTAATTGATGATTGCAGAAATCTCTTGTCCCACAGACGGGAAATGATTACTAGATTTTCAGATTTTTGCGTCAACTGAAGGCGTGTGGTTGGTGATGATTGATGATGATTGGTGGTGATCGACGATAGATGACGGATGTTAACAAGAGTCGACGATGGTGAACGGTAGTCGATAAAGGTTGACGGCAGTTGACGGCGGACGGCGGTCAGCGGTGGTTGATGACGGTCGTCGGTGGTCGACGGAGGTTAGCGGTGGTCAATGACGGTCGTCAGTGGTCGACGGAGGCCGGGTTTGGTCACTGACGGTCGGTGACGATGATCGACGATGACAAAGATGATGTTGGACTTGAACTACTTTTCAAAGCCTCAAGTTTTTCTCAAGTCTTCCCTTCATGTGAGGGGTGAGACTCTATTTATAGTGTTTTGGGTGCAATTAATATAGGAATATAAACAATTTTGATTGGATAGTAAGGAGAGCTTCCCTCGATCAAATTTGTTTGATGGACATTTGAGTGTCTTAACGATGTCAAAATTGAGCAATCTTGGGCTCGTTGGATTCGTCTTGTCGAGACACTCGATTCGACTATGAACTCGCTAGATTCGACATCCGTTTGACACATAAATACATAATCCCAGATCCTTCTAGGTTCTTCTTGAACTCTCCACGCTTCATCCTTGAGTTTTTCATGGTGTATGGCCTTCTTCTGACCTCTAGAATTGGGTAGAAGTTTCTAGAGTTGTGGAACTTTCTCATCCACCTTGGCTCTAGAAGGTTCTTACCATGCATGCCTTTTCTAGAGTTTTCCTTTTCATGTTTGTCATGTCATTTCTTTGAAGATGGTGGGGCATGACAAAGTGTTATTCTCCCATTACAAGAAAATACTATAACTCCATGGATGTCGCCTTCTTTGAAAACCAACTCTACTACCCGAAATCTGATATTCAGAGGGAGAGTCCGGTGAATATCAAACTTGGGACATTACTCTAGAGTCTTCACAACCTATTCCACTTCCCCACACTACTCTAGATACTCACACTGATCTAGAGTCATCATATTGTATTCTACTTCCCTCTAACCATCATTTCTCCCAAGTTCCACCAGTTGAGAAGATCCAACTTTAGATTGACAACAAAGGACTTTGTGCGTATGTTAGGAGAAATAAATTCACTGAGCAGGATAAAAACAATATGCAACACATGACTCTTTTCAACCAAACTTGAATTCACACATCTTTGAAGTTTGAAGGGAGGTGGAAACTTGTGGAGAAGGCAGGGAAAGTTGCACAAATTATCCTATCTAAGACTAGGTTGCCTATGAAAAGTTATCATCAACATATAAAACTTTTGTATCTAATCTTGATAGTATGCACACACCCAAGTGTATTCATGAAGTACTTCAAAGTCCTAGATGGCATAAAGGAAATTGAACAGAAGATCCAAGTATTTGATCTAAATGACTCATGAATTTTTACAAAGCTTTTCCAAGATAAAAGATCCGTTGGGTGCAAATGGGTCTTCAATGTCAAGTACAAAACATATGGGAGCATTGAGAGGTTCAAGACTAAGTTGGTGGCCAAATGTTTCACTCATTTTATGGGATAGACTATCAAGAGAAATTTGCTCCAAGTTAAACATTGTAATAGTTTTTCATTTCTTAACAGTGAACAAAGAATGAGAACTGCATCAACTTGATATTAAGAATGTGTTTTTGAATGGAGACCTTGAGGAAGAAGTGTATATGAAATTCCCATCAAGACTAGAAAATGACTCAAATAAGCATATATTTTGTAAACTAAAAAGCCACTTTAAGCCACTTTATGACCTCAAACAATCTCCAAGGGTTTGGTTTGATAAGTTTGCCCAAACGATGAAATTAATGGGTATATTCAATATCAAGCGGATCATGCTTTGTTCATAAAGCATACTTAGAGAGGTAAGATGGTTTTACTCATCGTCTATGTAGATTATATGATCCTGATAAATTATGAAAAGGAGATTGGGAAGATTATTGAGGTTCTTGCCTCTGAGTGTGAAATTAAGGTTTTAGGGGTGATGAGATATTTGTTTTAGGCATGAAAGTGACTAGATCCAAGATGGATATTGTGATATCCAAAAAAAAGTACATCCTGGACTAATTAAAAGAGGCAAGAATGTTGGAGTGTGAACCTATTGAGACTCATATGGATTTCAACAAAAATTTACATTCAGGGATAAAAGCACTAGTTAAAAAGGGTAGATACCAAATACTAGTGAGTAAACTCATCTATCTAACACACACGAGACGTGATTTTGTTTATTGTGTCAGTTTTGTTAGTCAACATATGAATAGTTCGAATGAAGAATATTTGAAGATTATGTATAAAATATTGAGGTTTTTTAAGAAGACTCGTGGCAGAGAGCTCTTATTTAAGAAATCAGCCAAAAGGGAGAGAGGTTTATATTGATGCTAGTTGGGTAGGAGAACTATCGGATAGAAGGAACACTTTTGGGTAGTGTTCCTATGTCTAGGGAAATTTTGTCACTTGGAGGAGTAAGAAGCATGCAATGCTCTCTAGAAGTAGTGAAGAATATTAAGTATCGGGCACTTATTTTGGGAATTTGTGAAGAAATGTGGATCTAAAGGTTGTTAAATGAGTTGGGATACTCTATTGCCAATCCCATAAAGATGTTTTATGATAGTCAAACAGTAATTATTATTGCAAATAATATTGTGTATTATGACAGGACCAAACACATTGAGATTGATAGCCAGTTTATCTCAAAAAAGGTCAATTGAGAAATTATTTACTTAATGTGAATTCAAACTCATCTTCAAGTCGCAGACGTTTTCACAAAATTTAAACATCCAGGCAGCTTCACTGACCTGAATACCATGTCAGGTCTTTACAATATCTATGACCCAACTTGAGGGGGAGTGAAATTTTTGGAGTTTCTTATTTTAGTTTTATTCCCTCCTTATTATGTCATATTTATTTTCTTCTTGAATTATGTTTGTTTTAGTAAATTGTATTTAATCTTATCCTAGATGTTAGGGCTATTAATGTTTTGATTTCGAGCTATGCTAGGGTCAGCTTGAAATTGGCCCGAAATCAACTCCTAGCTCTTTATATTTGATCTCGAATAGAGCCGACTCAAAATTGAATGGAGCTCGAAATTGAAATGAGCTAGCTCGAATTGAGTTATTTGGATCTGCTTCAACTCAGAATCAGCTAGATTTGACTCAAAATTGAAACTAAGTGGCTCAGATTGAGTTATTTGGATGCATTTTAGCTCGAAATTGGCTCAAAATTAGCACGTGAATTGTTATATTCAATTTTACTTAGCATTATATATATAAGATTTATAAATAAAGAGTATTACGAGCCGATCTCGAGTTAGTTCGAGCTGATCAATGTATGACTCTGAATCAGCTCGAAAAAAATTCGATCTAAAGTTTCAGCTCATAGCTCAGATCGTTTATTTCGATCTGATCTTGATTCGAGCCAAACTTCAAATAGATTTTCTGGCGATTAACGATCTTCGAGCTAAATTCGCAACCCTAATAGCCGTTCCTTATTATATAAGGAGAAGAGTTGTAATTTGAATATTGAAAAAAAAATACGATTTTCTTCATCTTTCACTTGTTACGGAATAGATTTCTATCTACGTATGTATGTATATGGCATTTAGATACATACCTTCCAATTCATAGAAATTTATGTTTCTAACACCTAAACTTTGCACTTTACATTTATACAAGCTAAATCTTTTTATATCACAACAAAATACCACCTTGTTAACTTTTAAACAGTGAAATACACCCTTTCATGCTTAGCAAAAGTGGTATATATGGAAAAATTGAAGTTTAGGAGCTAGATATGTAAAAACAAGAACTTAGTGCTATGAGTGTGTGTGTGTCTATGTATGGTTGGATTGATGGATTACTTTGTAGCTATCACCCTTTGCTTTCTTAAATTATTTTGAAATAGGATTGTTTAATTTGTCATGTAATTTTTTTTTTCTTTCGCTATTCGATTTCTTTTTCTCCGGCATCTTCTTTTTTGTTGAACATTGGCTTCCTTAAATTTCTGTACTACAGGATCAGATCATCTTCCCAGATGAAGCTGTTTTTGAGAAGGTACTTTTTCTCTATTCGAATCTATGATTTTTTATTCCTCGATTGCCACTTTGCAGCATGTATTTGTTTATTTAATACTATCATCCTTGTTCATATCCAGGTGGTGCAATCCCCTGAAAGAGTTTTCATTTTGAAGTTTAGCTCTGATAATAGGAGGTTTATCTTTTGGATGCAGGTCAGTTCTTTTTAGGGAGAATTATATTCGTACAAATATAATCATTCCAATTTACAAAATTATCAAAAAAATAAAATAAAATAAAATAAAATAAAATAAATAAGAAAAATAAAAAATTATTCATGCATTTGTGCTTGTTATGAAACTAACTCATTCGGAATTTGATAAAACATTGAGGATGAAAGTTTATAGTTTTGCTTTGAATTTTGAGATTTTGGATACCAATTTTGTTAATTGAGATAGTTGGGTGATAATCTTATAAATATTTAAAATTTCATTGTTAAACAAGAGTTGCCGCTCTTTATTTTATCACTTGCTTTCCTTGTGCCTGTTTCGCTGAAATCAAAGTGCTTTACATCTTTTACTGAAAATTATGGGTTGGGCTACTGATAGGAGCCAAAATCTGATGGAGACATTCAAATATGCAATTCAATCAATTCTTGCATTAATCGTCCTTTAGGTATGTCGTGTTATTACATTTGTGTGAATTTCTGTCTGTATTTGTGCTTTATTTAAATTTATTTTCAAATTTTCTGAAGATATCATCGGTGAAGATGAGGCTGAAGCTTCAGTTCCTATGCACATATCTGAAATTTCTGAAGATACAGCTGATGATGATATCTCATCAAGGTATGGTGGATTTCACATTACTTCTTGGAAATTCCATCTAGGAAATGCAGATGATCTGGTGTCCACTTTGCATTATGTTTTCGTAGTTCTTTTGAAACTTGTAATTTTATTTGTTTTTATCTGTAATTTATGAAGAAAAGTAGATGCTCTTAATTAGCTGGATATATATCATTTGGGGCATTTACATACCTACCACACAATTCTTATGTATTTACATATCTAATACCTGCCCTATTATATTTACATGAATAGCCATTAACATTACATTCAAAATGCATGTACTAACTTTTGATAAGTGAAATAGATCTTTTTTCTATAGGGTTATGATATCAAATTGTTATCGGTATCAATATCAAATTTTAGTTATTAAATATGTAAATACAATTGCGTGGTATTTATTTAAATTTTCCATATCATTTTCATGTGTTTGAGTTTGGGTGATTTGAGTATTCTAGATCAAGGCCAGCATTTGGAGTATTGAGCCACTTATTCTGTCCCTTGACTATTTTTGTTATTCTGATTAAACTTAGTTTTCAAAAACTTAAATTGTGAAATCAAATATTTATAAACAGTGCATAATTTTCATTATTGTGTATGATATTTTTCAAAAAAATTTGCAAACATTTCACTCATGCAAAAATTTGCAAGATTATTCTTTTCAGGGTTTGATCTTGTTGGGGTGTGGGGATGGTTAGATCTGCAATACAAAACCTGCAGATTGTCAATAACAATATTTTGAAACACCGAAGGGCTTTTTAGTTTGAACCCTAGGGGAGCTACTCATAAATAATTGGGATAAGGTACTAGAATGCTGCTGCTTATGTGTTACTTCGGGTGTTTTTCAAAACATTTAGTCCTTATTTAAGGTAATTTTTCATTGCTGATGTGGAGAGTTCGTGTAGATATTAATCGCACGGCGGCCTTGTTGATTTATTTGATTAAGCTTACTCCTTGTTTCAACTTTCAGCTTCATTTTTCTGTAGTAGTTAATGCTTGAGTTCTCATGTTGGTATCCTCTTTGCGTAGAGCTGGAAACTTGGTTGACCAGAACATGGCCGGGGAATTGACCGGCGAAGTGACTTCATCTGCTGGACCTGTAAAATTGGCAGATCTGCAAAGAATATTAAGAAATATCCAAACTCCTGGTATCACCCTTTATATAATATATATACATATATATTCACTTGTCCTTATTTCTCCATTCTATTTATTATTGAGGAGAGTGCCAATTTAGTCCTCAAATTCTTTATCACTTTTGTAAACAGTCAGGGGACTATCTTGGCACTTTACTCAATTACTATTCTTACTACTTTTTTCCATTTTTGCAGCTGATTCCATTGAAGATCCAGATGCAGGTAAAACTTCGCAGCCACCTACAGAATCAATGACATTTGTTGTAAAAATTATAGAAAATTAAACTTGATAAACTCCCTTTTGTTTAGGTTTGGGTTTGGGAGATATTTTAAAGCCTGATCTTCTCTTGCCGTTGGTTGAATCATTACCGTTAGAACAGACATTAGCCTCATACTTGCCGGAGGTTTGTGTGGCGTTGCGGAATTATATTCGAAATTTCTGTCTCAATAACTGCAGATTCTCATTGTTTTAACTTTTATAGGGTTCATGGAATCCTCATGAACTAATGGATTTGCTGCAGAGTCCCCCTTTCCGGCAGCAAGTAGATTCTTTTAGTCATGTAAGGAAAATATATTTTATTTTTTGGTCATTTACGCAAATACCACTCAATTCATATATATACATATCTGTAACCCAAAGTTTTCTTTTTTGCAATTTACACCATCCAGATAATTCGTTTCACATAAAAATTACTATTATTTTAACTTTTAGACAGCGAAATATATCTTTTCATTCATAGGTGAGGCATTATATGTGTGTAAAAATTGAAGCTTTGGTATTGGATATATAAATACATTGTATTTGAGTGGTATTTAAGTAAATCATCCTTTATTTTCATTGCTACTGTAATCTAAATTCCTCATTTGGTTAATGATACAGGTTCTTCGGACGGGACAGATTGATTTGTCTCAGTTTGGAATCAACCCGAGTAAATGTAAGTATTAAGATTCAAACTCAAGACCTTTGCAATAACTTTGAATGATAATTCGCTAGAAAAGATGGGGACAACCCTGTTTCTATGCTTAAAATTTGATGATCTCTATCACAGACAACTTCACCGTGCTCTCGTTCCTCGAAGCGCTGGAGGAGACCGTTGCGGGATCGTCGGAATCCACCGGAGAGCCGGATTCGATGCACGATGAGAGCAAAGGCCCTCATTCGCAGAAGTGCGTCGATGGCAGCAATGCCATGGATGAAAGCTGATGGAGCAGAGCTGTCCGATTGTGTCATAAACTCAAGAGCATTATATATAGATATATATATTCATTCATCCGGAGCGCAGCTGGGCAGAACAGGTTGGCATGAGGAAGAAACTTATTCAGTAATGATATGTCTTCACTTGTTGTCTGTCGATTAATAAAACTTTATTTAATGAGATTTTGTGCTTGCAATTAATTGTTGCAGGGGTAAGATGTTGTTCCTGCAGTTTTTATGAGGTTGGAGAAATTTATCACTTTTATGTTGTGTTTTTGTCTTAATGATTATATTTCAGTGTTTGTTTTGTCTTCCGAAATATATTT
>JXCR01006635.1:0-31026 GCA_002079205.1 Phalaenopsis hybrid cultivar
TGTTCGGATTCAATAGCTATTCGAAGCAGCTAAAGCACAAACCCCATTTTCACCTTTGCTCTTCTTCCCAAAACCTTTTTAACATTCTCACACTTGGGAGATTTAAATGCATACCATTGATTCTTATGTGTTTACATGTATGATATCTGATTTTTGATGACTTACAAACATACCGTTCAATATATTTATATGTGAAACAATTAAAATCTGAAATATACATGTTAATTCTTTATATTTTGATTTATTTACATATATAACTCCTAAACTGAAAATATGTGCATATTTTCTTAATCCTTAAATATTTACATGTGTTATACTTATATTGCAAATGAAGTTTTGTTGTTTTTCTAATCATGATGTATTTACATGTGTTATATTTAATTTTCAAATGAAGATTTGGTGTTTTTTTTAATACTGAAGTATTTACATGCGTTATGCTTAAATTCCGAATGAAGGTTTGACTAGTTTCAGATTTTCAAATTATATACATATATAACATTTAGTTGAAATGTATAAGTTTCAGATTTTCAATATATTTACATATATAACACGTAATTTCAAATGTTAAGGTACAAATTTTTTAAATCCTTATATATTTAAGTACCTAGCATCTAAACCTTTAAAATAAGATTATAAATTGGTCAATTCCTAAAGCATTTACATATTGAAATATTAAACTTCAAATTATCCAAATATTTATATATTTACACACATGACACCTAAATTGAAGTATTAAACTTCAGTCTTCTTTCAATCTCGATATATTTACATACATGAAACGAAATTCAAATATATAGTTTTTTTTATTTCAAGGTATGCATATATATTTAATTGAATTGTATAAGTTTCATATTTTTAATATATCTACATATATAGCATCTAATTTGAGTGTTTCTACTCAGATTTCTTAATGTATTTGCATTTCCAATACCTAATTTCAAATGCTAAATTATAGAGTCTCTAAATTTTAAAGCACTTACATGTATAACACCTAAATTTAAATATATGTTTTATGATTTTCCAAATCCTTAAGCATTTGCGTATTTAATAATTCAGTTTCAAAATTTATGTCTGCTATTTATTCCCAAATCCTTTCGTAGTTACATATATAACACTTAAAACAAATGTATATATATCCAGATTTTTGTTTCTTTATCCTCATAATACTTAAAACGTAAGTATATATGCAGATTTCCTAAATCCTTTTGTGTTTACTTGTGTAATATCTAAATGTGTATATGTGTTGCTGATTTTTCTTAATCTTTACGTGTTTATATGCATCATAAGTAAATTTTAGTACATGTGTGCAGATTTTGTAATCTCTTATATGCTCATATGCTCACACTTGTATAAATGTATATATGCAAATTTTTGTAACCCTTTACATGTTTACATGATAACGTTTGAAAGCAATTAAGCTGAATATCGGATCTTGTAAGTTTTGTTATTTCATTTACATACATTAAATTACAGAACTTTATGAACATTATTGTATTTACATGCATAATACTTGCACTCATATGCCAGATCTCAAAATTTTCAAGTTTTCATTTCATTTATATATCTAATACTTAAGCTTATACATTTGTTACAAGTTTCCGACTTTTTTATCGTATTTACATGTCTAATACTTAAATTTTACACACATGCGTGCAAGTTTTCTCGTTCTTATGTGTTTAAAGTAAAGCAAAAAGAGAAAATATGTTTGGAGAAGCTTGAGAAGATGCCTCATAAAAAATTGGCTCTACTTGAATCATCTTAAGGAAATTAAATATAGTTTTGCTGCTTTCCTTGATTCTTATGTAGTAACGTGTATGATACCTAAATATAGGATTCTAGATTCCTCATTCCAATGCATGTGCAAACTAGCAGCTGTCCCGATGGATCCCAATGAAAAAATTCTTAATGTTCCTAATGCAGTTCCTATAAACTAGACTCACTACCGGTGCCTTATGAGGAAACTTAGCTACCTTGCCCATACATGCCCCGACATTTACCATGCGGTTGGGATAGTCAATCAATTGATGCATGATCCCTATGAGCATTATCTCCAAGCTATCATTGGATTCTCTACTATTTAAAAGGCACATCGGGCTCAAATATATATATATATTTCAATACTCTCGTTCTATTACAATTTATTCAAACGCGAATTGGGTTTGGTTCGTTCATGATCGACGATCTACCTGGGGTATTGCTCATTTATGTGGGGAAACCTGGTCATGTGAAAAAGCAAGAAACAATCTGTAATTACTCGGAGCGGTGTGAAAATTGAATTTCGGTCCATGTCATTGGAAATTTGTGAAGCACTCTGAATACGCATTATGCTCCACAAACTACATATTACAGTCTCCCCTACAGTTGTTCTGTGATAACAATACAACCAATAATATTGCTCACAATTCGGCCCAGCATGATTGCACCAAACATGTTGATATTGACCGACACTTCATTAAAGAAAAGCTCAAGTATGAGAAAATTTGTGTTCCGTTTGTGCCATCTAGTGGCTAGCTGACAGATATTCTCACAAAGAACATTCCTCGGCCACAATTCGATGTTTTTAAATCCAATTTGTACATGACTTACATCCATGCTTTAATTTGAGGGGAGTATTAGAATATTTATTAATGGCTAGTTTTAGCTATTATTAATTCCTATTTATTCTGAGTTATTTAGATTAGATTCTTTATTGTTCCTTTTCTATTCTACCTTAGCCTCTTTTTATTTCTTTCGTTTCTAATAGATTCTCTAATGAGTATTTATACCCCTTTTTGCATCAATAGGATTCACCTGATTCTATTCTTATGCTTGATTCCTCATATATGTGCATATGTAATATCCAAATTTTCATTTTCATATAATGCCATAAAATTTTTTTTAAAATAAATACTTATTTGTCTATATGATGTAAAAGTTGAATGATATGAGTTTAACTCTAAAAACTAGGCATTACATATGTGAAAACTTAGATATGGGTGGTATACATGTAATGATTCTTTAGAGCGTGTTTCTACAATTTGCATAAAATAGTCATATTTTTCACCAAATATCATTCCCAAAATTTATCCAAAATCAACATAAACAATCAGTAAATAAAGTTTCAACATTTTAGATCTATTTTACTTTTAAGGAATCATTCTTGATTTGGCCCTAAGATTATTGATATTTAACATATTGATAGTTGTATTTTCTATGACTTGACTTATTTTGATTGTGATTGTTGTGTTTGCCCGTTAGATAGATTAAGTTAGGGTGGATTTTATTCGATAGATTTGGATATTATGTCGATTAGTTAATATACTCTGTGTTACGCTTTGTGCACTTTTTCTTTACATGTTTTTATTTACCAACTCTATTTTGTTGGTACTATAGTAAATTCAGGATGCGGTAAATCTGTTTTGCATGATATCGTAGTAAACTTAGTCTGCTGCTGTAAACATATGTTTACTTTCTTGTAGTGTTTTCTCTTTTTACAGTTTGAGTGTCTGTCATAGTTGGTCAATTATTGACATCCAAACTATTCAAGAGAAGATTAACAAAATAAAGGATAAATATCGAGGAGAATTTTAATTAAACCAACAACGATGTTCGGATCACGGTTGACCGACGCTTTTGCCTTGGTCTAGGATTGGTCGCCCTATTGGGTGTCCTGTTGTTGTTTTGTTATGTTTGTTTGTGTTTTTGCTCGATAGATCTGCGCACATTTCAGGTCCTTGAGTGTTTTTTGCTGGGATTTATAGGTAGGCTCGTTAATGACTAAATTTTTTTCACACCCCAATTAAACAATTTCAACCTAATTAAAAAATTATATTCTAAAACAAAATAAAATAAAATATTACACTCGCATCTTAGAACTTCATGTATTTAAGACAACAAAAATTGAAATTAAATAAAAATGAGTAGAAATTTCTTTGCGTTTTAGGAATATAAACAAAAGATCTTCTTAAGCATATACATTCTTTTTTGTTCTATTTTTTATATTCTGGTCCTCATTCCACGAAAATGAGTGATTTTTCCTTTGATGATCACCATATTATAGGGCTAGTCTCCCTCTCCATGCGGATTTACCTTTTAAATTACTTTTTTGAGCTTTCATTATCACGGATATGTATGCCATACATAACTTGCTTTATTATTTAACACTAAAAGCAAACAAAAATAATAAAACATTTGAGTTCTGTGAGCTATAAAAATTTTTATATTTTAAATTACAAAACTATATTTACATTAGTTTTAGGATATTTTGCATATTTTTCATATTTAGACATCTTGATTTAATAAGCAAGTTGTAAGATCTATTTCTTTTAATAAATAACCTACCTTATTTTGCAATTCATGAGACCTACCGTGCATGATTTTATTGCGATTAAAAATTTTTAAATTTTGTTAAATAATTATAGTAAAATAATTATGTAAAAAGACTTTTGATTGAAATGTATGCCTATCATTTCAATGGTTCAACTTCCATTGAGTTATATCGGAAAAACACCAAGGGCGTAGAAAAAAATATTTTGTTGCAACCTATCTCATAAAGGGTGGAGATCCTAAATCTATTGTAATTTAGACCATAAAAAAATATTACATTTGAATGTTAATTTCTATTTGCAAGAAGTATAATATAGTAAAGCTTCGTTAGGACAAATTTCATGGGAATTTGTTGTTGTAAGAAAAGCCACTTAAGATTTATTGTAGCCAAACATTTTTATTAATTCTCATTTGAAAACAAGCCATTTATAGAGACATTTAGATGGATTTCATGTTCTCCAATAACATGTGTTTAGTCCACTTTCCCCAAAAGTAGATAAGAAAATTTTTAATTTGATCAGACAAGAAAACAGCTCAAGATAGTTTGTATGATTTATGAAGATGAGTTCCATTTTCAACTAAAGAAAATAGGTTATTTAAGAGATAATCAAGTGGATCAATCTTTTGTCGCACAATCTATTCCAACGTTAACTTATATAATTACAACATCTGAAGCAAGAAGACTGCAATGGAGATGAAATAAAAAAATCAATGGCACGTGAATTCTTAGCTTCAATAAATCCATTTCAACAAGCAATACATGTAATAGGAAGGACGCTTAGTTAACTAGTCCATAAATCATCAAGCTTTATGAGATTGCATGATGCTCAACTTCTCAGGCTTTGGGAGCTTAGAGTTCTTAGCTTGCGAAGGACTCACAAAGAGGATCCAAATTATCATAATATTGAACCAAATAAGAGAATTACTAATTTTGACTCAAAATGTTCCATGTTTGGTGCAACCAGAGTTTCACCAGATCTACAAATGACTTGTATGGGACAGGATATATAACCTCATGGAATATTCTTCAAGTCAAGTCTTGTAGCTACATAGAAATGCTGTAGAGGTGCAACATATAAGATGGGAGGCTTCTTTGTTTACAATCTCATTCTTTGATTTGTCTACCTAGCTAATGGAAGAGCTTAGGACTCTTAGTGGAGTTTAGGATATTCAAATTGAGAATTTTTGTGTAGGTGAGCGATAATAGTTAAGGTGATATTATGGAGTATGATCTCTATTAAATTATTAAAAGTTATTGCTAAAAATACTTAAAGGATTCCTTCAAATTGAAGTCAAAATTTATGAAAAATTACTTTTAAATAAAAATGGAATTTTCTATTGAATTATGTGGTCATGTCATCCTAGAAGATAAAGTTTAGTCACACATCTTGGGGATTGATATTTTGGTACGAGTTCAATCTGTTGTGAGAGTTTTTTAGGGTTCTTTCTTAAATGATTTGGGCATACCCGAATTTTGGATCGGATGGCGAATGTGATATTTGTACACCATTTTTTGCTTCTTTGTTAGTATACAAATCCTCAATCCTCTCTCAGGGGCAGAAGCTTCATTTAAGTTGAATAATGCAAATCTTTGTTTTTAATGCGTTCCACTTCTTTTTATTTTACTTTATAGTGCATCATAGTTTACTCTTTGAGATGCTACGTATTTGAATTAATTAGTTCGTTCTAACAACTACATAAATTTACTATAGCCTTGCAATATTATACTAATCAACAACATGTATAACTACAATACGTTTGTAACTTCTACAAGTCAATAAAATTAAACTATTGCACACTCCTCACCAATTAATGTCTTAAACTAAAGGTGTCTAAAAAAAAATGATCTAGGGAAAATTTAGATAATGTAATCTTACCTTGCATTGCAAAGAGTCTATTTCCATGATTCGAACCTGCGACCGCCAATAACATAATGTAAACAACCGAAACATTGCTTTAATGCGTACCCTTTTCTTTTACATAACCAAATAACATTTTAGTTGGCAGAAAAAAACAGTGATAATATATCACCAATTGAAAAGCCTAATTATTAAAAATAATAAATCCATATATTATAAATTGTACTTAAAAGATTCTTAACATATGAACAACCTAATACATTGTCCTCAACATAATTAGCCTTGACCCAATTATTTTAGGGCAGCATTATGAATCCTCATTCATATGATCTCAAATAATATATGATGGGTATCACTATATCAAATAAGGTGTAATAATTCTCCCCCCTTCTACGCTTACTTGAGTTAATCCATGAAAAAGGGTAAAGAAGTTGCGTTTTATCTAAATACTCTAAATCTGTTGAACTAGCAGTTTTAGTAAATTCAAGATTAGACAGAAATGGAAATGGTATTGAAACCTTGTAAAATTTATTTTGGCACTTTCTACTTTTTGCCAAACTTTCTTATTAATATTTCATAGATTTTACTTAAATTCGAAACTGACCCTTAAAGCCATCTTTTATTCAATTTACAAAATAATTTTATCATACTATTCTAGAGATAATGTACTATTTTATGGCCATTTTTTTCTTAAATTTTGGAGCTCTGGATTTGAAAAATATAAGAATTTATATAAATTTTGCATTTGTAAGAAATTTGTTGTTGTAAGAAAAACCACTTAAGATTTAATGTAACAAAACATTGTTATTAATTCCCATTTGAAGGCAAGCCATTTAAAGAGACATTTAGATGGATTTCATGTTCTTCAATAACATGTTTCTAGTCCACTTTCCTCAAAAGTAGATGAGAGAATTTTTAATTTGATCAGACAAGAACACAGCTCAAGATAGTTTGTATGATATATGAAGATGAGTTCCATTTTCAACTAAAGAAAAAGGTTATTTATGAGATAATCTAGTGGATCAATCTTGTGTTGCACAATCTATCACAACATTAACTCATATAATTGCAACATTTAAAGCAAGAAGACTGCAATGGAGATGAAATAAAAAATCAATGGCACGTGAACTCTTAGCTTCAATAAATCCATTTCAACATGCAATACATGTACCAGAAAGGACGCTCAGTTAACTAGTTCATAAGTCATCTAGTTTTATGAGATTGCATGTGTTAAAATTCTCAGGCATTGGGAGCTTAGAGTTCTTAGTTTGTGAATGGCTCACAAAGAGGATCCAAATTTTTATAATATTTAACCAAATAAGAGAATTACGAATTTGGACTCAAATGTTCCATTTTGGTGCAATCAGAGTTTTACCAGATCTACAAATGACTTGTAAGGGATATGATATATAACCTAGTGGAATATACTTCAAATCAATTCTTGTAGCTACATAGAAAAGCCATAGAGGTGCAACCTATAAGATTGGAGACTTCTTTGTTTATAGTCTTCCATGCTTCGATTCTTCTACCTAGCAACTGGAAGAACTTAGGACTCTTAGTGGAGTTTAGGTTGTTCACCTTGAGAATTTTTGTGTAGGTGAGTGATAATAGTTAAGGTGATATTATGGAGTATGATCTCTATTAAATTATTAAAAATTATTGCTAATAAATAATAAAAGATTGCATTCAAATTGAAGTCAAAATTTATGAAACTACTTTCAAATAAAAATAGATGTATCTATTGAATTATGCGGTCATGTCATCCTAGAAGATAAAGTTTAGTCCCACATCTTGGAGATTGATATTTGGGTACAATTTCAATCTATTGTAAGAGTTTCTTGGGGTTCTTTTTTAAATGATTTGGGCATACTCAAATTTTTGTTCGGATGGTGAATACCATTTTTTGTTCCTTTGTTTAGTATACAAATCCTCAATCCTCTCCCAGGAGAAAAAGCTTCATTTAAGTTGAATAATGCAAATCTTTGTTCTTATTGTGTTTGACCTCTTGTTATGTTACTTTGTAGTGCATCATAGTTTACTCTTGGTGACACTTCCATATTAGAATAAATTAGTTTGTTCTAACAACTAGATACATTTACTATCGCCTTGCAATATGATACTAATCAACATGTATAACTACAATGCATTTGTAACTTCTACAAGTCAATAAAATTAAAGTATTTTACGCTCTTCACAAATTAATGTCTTAAAATAATGGTGTCTAAAAATACATGGCCTAGGGAAAAATTAGATGATGGAATATTACCTTGCATTGCAAAGGGTATATTTCCATGATTCGAACCCATGACCACCAAAAACATACTGTAGACAACCCAAACCTTGCTCTAATGCCCTTTATCTTTTACATAACCAAATAATATTGTAGTTGGCAGAAAAAAGTAATGACAAAATATCACCATTTGAAAGCCTAATGATTACAAATAATAAATCCATATATTATAAATGGTACTTCAAAGATTCTTAAATATAAACAACCTAATACCCACATATGGTGTAATAACACTTGAGTTAGTCCATGAAAGAGGGTAAGGAAATTGCGTTTCAACTACATACTCTAAATCCGTCAAACTAGCAGTTTTAGTAAATTCAGGATTAGACAAAAATGGTATTGAAACCTTGTAAAATTTATTTTGGCACTTTCTCTGTTTGGCAAACTTTGCGATTAATCTTGCATAAATTTTACTTAAATTTGGCTACCAAACAGACGCTTAAAGCCATATATTATTCGATTTACAGACTATTTTTATCGTACTATTCCAGAGATAATGTACTATTTTATGACTATTTTTTAAAAAACTTTAGTGCTTTGGATATGAAAAATATAATAATTTATATAAATTTTGCATTTGTAAATTGTCATAATTATGAAAATACCTTAATATTATTTTTATATGTAAGATGCTCATAACTTTCCTTAGGAATCTTATACCTAATCTCTGCATCCAAACCATGAGGATGGAAAGGGAAGAGAGAGAAACATTAGACAGAGGAAACACGAGTTTGGAGGTTTCAGAGCATTTTCATCAAGTGAGCCATTAAAGTAATTGTTTGAGTCAAGTTAGGCCGTCGTTATCATACTTATTCATTTAATATTTTGCTTGTGTGACTTGTCAAATTTTAATTTAGCCAGAACTTATCAATATTAAGATATTTCATTAGTTAAAACTTTTACAGCTAGACTTTTAATACATTATTATTTTAATAATTCTGCACATAGTCACATGATCATATGAAAATTTTACCTAAAATTTCTAATTCTTAGATAATTTTCTTAGTTTAAGTTAAATTTGTTCCAAAAATTAATAAAATTAAATTATAGCATGTTGGTATGGCAAAAATAACGTGCAAACTTGTTACAACCTTTCTGTTAAATTTTCTGTAGAATTAATTTAAGCATATTAATTTATTTAATGAACCCATTTTGATTATTGCTTTTACTTTATATATAATTTTTACACAAAGTATCTGACATAAAATTTTATTAAATTGGCATTGTAATTTTATATGCACTATAATAAATATGATAAAATTAAAGCTGAGTATGATTTGAGATGTTTAATATGTTGTGAAATGTATGTAAACAAAGAAGGTTGCTAAGACTGCCTTACAAAAGGGTGGGCTGATGGGTATTTTCTTAAAAATGTAGGTTTGTGGGTGTGACCTGATTATAGGTGTGAGACACGAGAGTTGGACACGATATGATCAGTGTTGATGGATTGGAAAGGATAGCTTCCGATTTTTTTTGGCACCAGAATCTTTCTGACACTGATTGCTAATATGTTATAATATGCTATGATCAACATCAAAAGACTAGAAACTAAATACCATTTGTTTTTTATCTTTTTACATTCCCTAATTTATCCAAGCACCTATTAGGTTGTGCTTGTTTTAGATTTATGTGATTTTACTCCACTACAAATGAACTGTAAGAAAATAACTTCAACTGCCTTGGACGTAGGGGGGTGTAAATGAGCCAAGCTGAAGTGAGCTCAGTATTTATTCATGCTCGGCTCATGCAAATATTTTTTTGTTCGAAATAGGCTCGTCTTTAAAATGGCTCGTGAATAAGATGTTTGTGTTTGACTCGATTCGAATTTGTTTATTCATTTACAGCTCAAAATTAACTTGATAATTTTAAAAATAATAGTTTTTGAACTTTTTTTAAAATACAACCAAAAAAATCAATATAAAATATTATTTCTTTAATCAGCTCTACTTGGATGTTGTTTTTATCTCTATTAGGTTTTCCCATATCTCTGCCTTTCCTAAGCAGTGCATCAATGCAATTAATTTAACCAATTTCTTGGTCCGCGAATTGAGAAATATTGTTCAAATTATAATATATATTCTCTACATGCATTGATGGTTGATCAACAGCTGATGTATGATGGTACTGTTGCAGCATTAATGGGAGAATAAACTTTAAAGAAAGAAAAAAAAATGCATGAGATCAATTCAACATAGATCAATAGACACATCAAATGTTGATCAGCATTATGTCTCATTAAAAAAAAAAAATCATAGGAACAACAACCATGTTCAATAAGAAATTTTATGTATCTACAATATGAAAGGAAAATGAATAGAAAATATAGATAACTGTAGAAAACAAACATAAATACAATAAATAGTAAAAAAACCTTCTTGAAAAGATGCAGGAGGTAGAAAAGAAAAGATTTCAACGTAACATAAACTAAATGAAATAAGTCTAAGAGTGGTCTTACAATTAATACCTTGATTTTCTTGAACAATTCAACTCCCAATGTAATATTGTTAATGCAAATATGCCTTGATCAATCGTTGCATTTATTTCAATTCCTAAAGGAAACAGTTATGGCAACAAAATTATGAACTTATCGAGACCGCACAAAATAATTGAGAAGGAAAAGTCTGTGTTTTCCCTGCATAAATAAATCATGCTCTAGCCAAACATAAACTAATGTATACAAATGTGAACAAAAATTTATGATTAAATTTAATCAAATTCTATGTACATCAAAATCACAACCACTCCCAGATGCAGCAAGAACAAAAATACCAAATCGCTGAGATAAAGAAAACTGCATGTAAGACAAAAAAAACCACTAAACCAGCCAATTTGTCAAATAAACTTAGGGGCTGTCTGGTAACAGATTTGGAGTAGGCTTTTGGATTTGACCTAAATCCTGCTACTCGGTCAGTTTGGACTAGCTAAAGCAGCTGATTTCATAAATCTGGATTTTATTGATTTCAGCCATAAATCTCTAATTTGCTAAATCCTGTGAATCGATGGATTTAGTAAATTCGGGATGCGAGGTTCGCATGAAAAGGAAGATTTGAAGTTACATTCCTCCGTTTTTTTTTTTTCTTATTATTATTATTATTTTTGGTACAATCTACCTCTATGGTTATTTGTAGGAGTGGTGTGAAAGGAGAAGAAAGATGGGAGTTTTGGGTCTATGTACGTTGTGATCCAGCTGTTGCCTTCTAGTTAGCTCTAATTGCGGCTGCATCGCGAGGGTTCGATCACAAAGGCAATGGTTTTAGGCGAAACTGGGAGAGGGATTAAGGATGGAGGGATTAAGGATGGAGGCGAGCGTTTTGGGCAGGAGATGGGAAGGGTCTTTGGGTGAAATGGGGAAAAGGGGAGTGATGCAAACGGGGCTTTCAGGCAAAGAGGGGAAGGGAAAATGAGATTCTTGTTTTAATTTAATTTAATTTAATTTAATTTTATTAATTTGATTAACTAATAATTAAATTTTTAATTAATATATTGTTAAATTAATTATGATTAGATAAATTTATATGTAATTATTTTATAAAAATAAATTTTAAATTTAAATTATTTAATAGTTAATCAATTAAAAAAACATTCTTAATTAATATAATTAATAATTGATTAATGCTAAATAATTGATTAATAAGTAATTAATTTAATAAAAGATTTTAATAATTATTAGTTTTGTGAATAATTAATTATTAATTACTATAATCAGAAAGAAAGTTTAAATTAAATTAAATAAAATAAAATAATCAATGTTTATCATAATAATAAAGTAATCAAATATTAATTAAGATTTTTTATCATAAGAAACATAACAAACTTTTAAATTCTCACATAAGTTATCAAATAGTTTCACAAGATTTAACTAGATTTTNCAAAATACATTCTTAATTAATATAATTAACAATTGATTAATGCTAAATAATTGATTAATAAGTAATTAATTTAATAAAAGATTTAATAATTATTAGTTTTGTGAATAATTAATTATTAATTACTATAATCAGAAAGAAAGTTTAAATTAAATTAAATTAAATAATCAATGTTTATCATAATAATAAAGTAATCAAATATTAATTAAGTTTTTTTATTATAAGAAACATAACAAACTTTTAAATTCTCACATAAGTTATCAAATAGTTTCACAAGATTTAACTAGATTTACTAAATCTGTTTCCAAACTGTTTTTGTGATTTAGCCCTTCTAGAATTTACTAAATCCAGATTTACAGGATTTACTAAATTCTACTCACTTAAATCTAGATTTCAACAGGCAAATGATCTCTTTTAGGCCATCATCCTATTATGTGTATCTTTGAATAAATCCTAAAATAGAGAGTAAAATCTCTAGAGCTCCTCATGCTATTATTCTATTACTCCTTTTATGCCATAAGTTGTATATAAGGATGCAACCAAGAGATCGATTCTTCATATCACCATAAGCTATTGCCTAAACAATATCATAACGTAGGGCAGACAACAAACATAATTATAATAAAAAGTGAAAGAAACTTTAATTAGATATCTCATCTTAAAACTAGAACGTCTTAGAAGTAAAAGTAAAAGAATAAAAAAACTAAAAGTTAATGGTTAATCTCAAAGATTATTAGATCTAGAAAGTAAGAAATTTGATTCACCTTTGATTTGGGAGAAAACAAGTTTCTTGGAAAAGTGAAAGAGAGAGCGTAACGTAACTTATGAAGGCAAGGGACGAGAGAAATGCAAAAACCTTGGAGCCACTATTGCCTTGCAAGGATTTTGACTAGGCTTGTTGTGTTCGTGCTTTGAGGGAAAGAAGTCTATAATATCTCTTCATATTGTATTGCAAATCACATGAATGAGGGGACGATATGAATTAATTGTAAATAATTATAATTATAATTATAATTATATATATATATATATATATATCTTAAATTACTTATTTATTTCGAGCATAACACATTTAGAAAACTTGCTCACGGTCGAATCATTCATAAATTGAGCTTGAATTTTTACATAAAGTATTATTTGATTAGACACAATTTTTGATTTATTTTGGAGGAAATAATTTCTGTTTTAGCTTGTCTCATTTATTGTTACGGAAGTTGGGGAGAAATTAGCACAAAAGTTTGATAGTGTGAACAAAATGGGATTACCCATAATAAATCATTATTGCTTGAGAATGATAGGAGGACTAATTAACGACTTGAGAAGATGGATGGACGATGAATTTGGATGACCTAATGCGACATAATACTTTACGATAATGTCTGATTATGCAAATAGCATGCAGAGATATGGGGGTTTACGTCGTACCGTACGACAACCTCGGAACCTAAGTCGAGTTAGGACCTACGCTGCACAACATGGTTGTACAGGGGCTTAAAAAGGAATGTGAGGATTTACGTCGCGCTAGGCGAACTACCTCGAAGCACTATCAGTTGTCATTATACTAGGATGGGATAATGCTGAAGAAGATCCTCTTGCTGCTCGGTCTGAATTCCTCGTCGTGCTGCCTATAAAGTTGGCTCTAAGCTCCTGTCGTCGCGACGACTTCAAGGTTTAAGTGTTTGGGATTGGTGATTTGTGATTCTCAGTTTTGATGTCAATGTTTGATTTTGTTTTGTTTTGCAAGTAGAATGATCAAATCGCAGGTAAATAAAATGTACTTTGAAAAGTAAAATGTTGTGAATAAACTGTAAAAGCGTGTCTGAGCATCTACTACTGTTGCGTGGTTAATATTGTAAGCGTAGCATGACTTACACCGGATTTAAATAAACTCGCAAGAAAAGTAAACAAGGCGAGAAAACCTAGCGTGAAAGTCAGAAAAAAAAAGAGTTGTAAAAATCACGAGCAAAAGAAACCCTTGGCCACATATGAAAGATCAGGATTAGGTATAAGACATTGGTAAAAGTGGGGGCTTAGAGCTGGGCTGTGTGCTTCTCGACCTTGAGTAAGAGTTGCCAACTCGACAATCTACAGAAGACACTTCTTAACCTCAATCCAAGTGATTAGCCGTGAACCTTTCTAAATTTTCATATAAAGATTTTCATGCAAAAGTTGTTGTTCAAGTCTTTTTTATGCAGAGTTCTTTTTAACATGCAAAAGAAATTTTTATTTTTATTTTTGTAAATATTTTGTAAAATTGTATAGTTCACAGGCTAGTCACTCTAATCGTGCTAGAACTACTGACAACCTAAGAGTGTCGGGGGCAACGATCCCACCAGGGGTCGGCGAATAGCATCATCAATCCTTTCCTCTCTCTTATAGAAGATCCTTGAGGTAGAATATACTATTCTATTAATCTCACTTCGTATCCCTCGTTTAAGCACACATAAGCAATGTCGTCATTGCCCTCTCCACCTAGATTTTAGACTTATCTTAGTTCGATGATCCATATGTGGCGTTAAGAAATTTCTCCAATTGTCAGGAGGATTTGAGTGCAATATTCAAGCTCAAATCCCGATGCACTGGGTTTCATTGTAGGTTAAGTTATTGACGGAATTTCACTGTTGATTTAATTAAGAAAGCATGGGTCACGTCTCAGTGCATCATGTCTAGTGTCTTAGTCAGTTTGTGAATCAGGGTCAAGTGCCAAGTTTAGTTATTTATTCGAAAATTAAGTGGATGAACGCTCATCTAGGCTGTGCTCTTAAAATCTAGGAAATCTATGCTGAGAATTAGGTGGATGGACTCTCACCTAGGGTGTGTTCCTAAAATCTAGGAAGACCTATACTGAGAATTAAGTGGATGGACTCTCACTTTAGGTGTGCTCCTAAAATCTAGAAGGCCTACACTGAGTTAGGTGGATGGATTCTCACCTAGGGTGTGCTCCTAAAATCTAGGAAGTCTATGCTGAGGATTAGGTGGATGGACTCTCATCTAGGGTGTGCTCCTAAAATCTAGGAGGCCTACACTGAATTAGGTGGATGGACTCTCACCTAGGGTGTGCTCCTAAAATCTAGGAAGTCTATGCTGTGTGCTCCTAAAATCTAGAAAGTCTATGCTGAGGATTAGGTGGATGGACTCTTACCTAGGGTGTGCTCCTAAAATCTAGGAAGTCTATGCTGTGTGCTCCTAAAATCTAGGAAGTCTATGCTGAGGATTTGGTGGATGGACTCTCACCTAGAGTGTGCTCCTAAAATCTAGGAAATCTATGCTGAGGGCTAAGTGAATGAATTCTCACCTAGGGTGTGGGCTTAAGCTCTAGGAAGCCAACTCTTTAACTTATGCTTAAGGTGATTGAAGGCTTTCTATATCTTCCAATTAATTAAATCATCAATCCCCATCTTTATGACTTAACCATTTAAAAATAAACAAAATAAAAGAAGAAGGACGACCCACTTCCAAAACTAGCAAAGCCGAAAAATGGAAAAAAAAACAATAAGTAAATCGGCCTAAAAACGTTGAAATGATAATCAAATGAAACTCAAAACAGTAAATAAAATTCTCCAAATTTGGCCACAAAACAATAAATAGAGTTATCAAACTCAACCTCAAAACCGTAGGCAAAACTCTCAAAATCAGCTCCAAAACAGTGTCAAAATGGTGCCCAAACGGTGTTAAAACTATGTCAAAATTGGCCCACGCGATGCCCCCAACAACACAACCACGTTCCAAATAATACCAAATAACTCTCACAACACCCCAAAAGCTCTCACAGTGCTTACAACAGTTTTATTATCACCGAACAACATTTATATAAGCCCAAACGACGACTACAACACCCAAGTAACGATCTATAACAGTTTCTAAGCTCCGACAACATTCCTACGGCCTCCAAACACTCCTAACAGCTCTTAAATAGTAGTGGACGGCAGCCTTGTATCTCAAACAGCTCCCAAACGACAAATTGAAAGCCCAAGCAGCGCTCTTAAGGCTTTTCTAAGTTTCCAACAGCACTCCTAAGGCTCCAACAGCACTCCTACAGCCTCCAAACACTCCTAACAACTCTTAAATAGCAGTGGACAACAACCTTGTATGTCAAACAACTCCCAAACGACAAATTGAAAGCCCAAGCAGCGCTCCCAAGGCTTTTCTAAGTTTCCAACAGCATTCCTAAGGCTCCAACAACACTATACCCTTCTCCCAGCTCTCCTATAGCTTCCTACAGGATCTCCAAACGCTGGACAACACTTTCTAAGGCCCAAACTGCTTCCTACAGCTTCCTACAGGATCTCCAAACGCTGGACAATACTTTCTAAGGCCTAAACTGCTTCCTACAGTACTTCTAAACGCGAGATAACATTTTCCCATTCACCTAAAGCAGTTTGTAGATACTGGACAGCAACCGGGAACAAAATCAAGCCCCCAAAACAAGCTCACAAGACGCCCAAAATCAGTGTGTAAATCTTTAAGCATGCGAAGAAATCTTTCTCATAAAAAAAAAGTGTTTCCATTCTAAAACCAAAGATTTAGGTGTTACATACATAAATATGCAATGATGTATAGTATATATGGAAGTCTTCATAAAAAATAATCTATAATTTCTAGTATAGGGAGCCAGACAAAAGGATGAGCTAAAAGGAATTATAAAATTTGCATATGGGCAAGTGTAGAGGGATTCATGATTTTGGCTTAAGTAATTCAATCCTTATATCTCATGGTAAAGAAAAAAATCAATGTAAAAGAAGTAAGCAAATCTCTTAAATTCAGGCACTTCAATTCATGAAATAAGCCATAGAAGCCTAGCAAGAGACGAGAAAACTGATAGAATCGACGAGTTAGAAAAAATACGACCTTAATCTTCTTGTGCTGGCGAGAAAGAGTTGAGCGGAAGAGTTTCCGTCGAGCAGGGGAGAGTTGTAGCAGTTGACGGGTTCGAGAGTCGTAGGCTTGCAGTGTGTGCCGAAAAAGCCGTGCGGCTATTCGGCTTGCGAAGGGTTAAAGGAGGCGAGCGGCTCGGGCTTGTTCAGCGCAGGGAGGAGGCGAGCGGCTCGGGATCGAGAGCGTCGGGTAGGTGCGAGGCGAGTGACGTCTAAAGGCGCGTCGGGTAGGTACGAGGTGAGCGGGAGAGCGGCTCGTCGAGCGGGCTGAGGCGAGGCGAGCGAGAGGGCGGCTCGTCGAGCGGGCTGAGGCGAGGCGAGTGACATCTGAAGGCTCGAATGGAAGGCTTTCGGGCGCAGGAGGAAACGCTTGATAGAGTTGGTCGAGGGTTTTCCGTCGAAGAGCAGCGGCGAGCAGGAGGAAGGTGCGAACTCAAATTCCTTGCCGAAAGGAAAATCCAGCGGGATTTGTATCCCGCGCCTCTCTAATGCTGTTACAGGTGCATGGAGCGGGCTATTGAATGCCTTCCATATAGGGGTAGTTATATTAGGTAAATATTAACTCCTAATCAAATCTAATTAAGATGGAATTAGGCGGTAAAATTTGAATTTTAAAAGTTTGAAATTTGAAATAATCCTGGCTTGTGTTCAGCCTGTGTCGAGCTCGAATTGAGCCCGGGCTGAACCCAAACCCGTGCCCTGCTAATTAAAAGAAACGTGCATCGATTTTCGTGCAGTTCGCGCGAGTGTGGAACCACAGTAATATGGGTGTTTTTTCTAGCTAAAATCGACGTTCCGGACGCGTCAGCGTGGTCAGTTTCGTCATCCGGGGTCGTTCAGACGAGTTTGCCGACGGGCGAGTCGATTCAAGTCAAAATCGTGTGTGGTGCAGCGAGTGCGTTGTTGAGTCACCGAAGGTTCACCTAAGGTCGTACGATCCTGTAGGAACTTATTTTCGGGCCCTCTACATGTTGGTCCTTAGCCCTTGTAACTAGAAGTTGAGTGCTTAGAACCACTCATGCGAGTTCTTCACAAAAATGAGTCAAGATGCGGTTTGAAGTTCTACGGGTGGTGGGCTCCATTACTAATCCGTTAGGATGGTCAACAAGGAACTACTAAGGCTAGATTATGGGTTCTGGGAGTGGGAGACTAAGACCTCACTAAAATGAGGTCAACAGGACCAAACCATCTAAGATGATTCTCTCTAATCTTGTCTGCCATTGGAGCTACACCAACCCTTTCACAGATAAATTCGTTTCACGTTTTGTCTCTTAAGTGGAACGTTACTCATCCACCCAAACCTTACTATCTGAGCAACACTTAACTTAGTTTTATGATTCTCTTTTATAGGCCAACATTCTACGCCATANGGGGTCGGCGAATAGCATCATCAATCCTTTCCTCTCTCTTATAGAAGATCCTTGAGGTAGAATATACTATTCTATTAATCTCACTTCGTATCCCTCGTTTAAGCACACATAAGCAATGTCGTCATTGCCCTCTCCACCTAGATTTTAGACTTATCTTAGTTCGATGATCCATATGTGGCGTTAAGAAATTTCTCCAATTGTCAGGAGGATTTGAGTGCAATATTCAAGCTCAAATCCCGATGCACTGGGTTTCATTGTAGGTTAAGTTATTGACGGAATTTCACTGTTGATTTAATTAAGAAAGCATGGGTCACGTCTCAGTGCATCATGTCTAGTGTCTTAGTCAGTTTGTGAATCAGGGTCAAGTGCCAAGTTTAGTTATTTATTCGAAAATTAAGTGGATGAACGCTCATCTAGGCTGTGCTCTTAAAATCTAGGAAATCTATGCTGAGAATTAGGTGGATGGACTCTCACCTAGGGTGTGTTCCTAAAATCTAGGAAGACCTATACTGAGAATTAAGTGGATGGACTCTCACTTTAGGTGTGCTCCTAAAATCTAGAAGGCCTACACTGAGTTAGGTGGATGGATTCTCACCTAGGGTGTGCTCCTAAAATCTAGGAAGTCTATGCTGAGGATTAGGTGGATGGACTCTCATCTAGGGTGTGCTCCTAAAATCTAGGAGGCCTACACTGAATTAGGTGGATGGACTCTCACCTAGGGTGTGCTCCTAAAATCTAGGAAGTCTATGCTGTGTGCTCCTAAAATCTAGAAAGTCTATGCTGAGGATTAGGTGGATGGACTCTTACCTAGGGTGTGCTCCTAAAATCTAGGAAGTCTATGCTGTGTGCTCCTAAAATCTAGGAAGTCTATGCTGAGGATTTGGTGGATGGACTCTCACCTAGAGTGTGCTCCTAAAATCTAGGAAATCTATGCTGAGGGCTAAGTGAATGAATTCTCACCTAGGGTGTGGGCTTAAGCTCTAGGAAGCCAACTCTTTAACTTATGCTTAAGGTGATTGAAGGCTTTCTATATCTTCCAATTAATTAAATCATCAATCCCCATCTTTATGACTTAACCATTTAAAAAAAAACAAAATAAAAGAAGAAGGACGACCCACTTCCAAAACTAGCAAAGCCGAAAAATGGAAAAAAAAACAATAAGTAAATCGGCCTAAAAACGTTGAAATGATAATCAAATGAAACTCAAAACAGTAAATAAAATTCTCCAAATTTGGCCACAAAACAATAAATAGAGTTATCAAACTCAACCTCAAAACCGTAGGCAAAACTCTCAAAATCAGCTCCAAAACAGTGTCAAAATGGTGCCCAAACGGTGTTAAAACTATGTCAAAATTGGCCCACGCGATGCCCCCAACAACACAACCACGTTCCAAATAATACCAAATAACTCTCACAACACCCCAAAAGCTCTCACAGTGCTTACAACAGTTTTATTATCACCGAACAACATTTATATAAGCCCAAACGACGACTACAACACCCAAGTAACGATCTATAACAGTTTCTAAGCTCCGACAACATTCCTACGGCCTCCAAACACTCCTAACAGCTCTTAAATAGTAGTGGACGGCAGCCTTGTATCTCAAACAGCTCCCAAACGACAAATTGAAAGCCCAAGCAGCGCTCTTAAGGCTTTTCTAAGTTTCCAACAGCACTCCTAAGGCTCCAACAGCACTCCTACAGCCTCCAAACACTCCTAACAACTCTTAAATAGCAGTGGACAACAACCTTGTATGTCAAACAACTCCCAAACGACAAATTGAAAGCCCAAGCAGCGCTCCCAAGGCTTTTCTAAGTTTCCAACAGCATTCCTAAGGCTCCAACAACACTATACCCTTCTCCCAGCTCTCCTATAGCTTCCTACAGGATCTCCAAACGCTGGACAACACTTTCTAAGGCCCAAACTGCTTCCTACAGCTTCCTACAGGATCTCCAAACGCTGGACAATACTTTCTAAGGCCTAAACTGCTTCCTACAGTACTTCTAAACGCGAGATAACATTTTCCCATTCACCTAAAGCAGTTTGTAGATACTGGACAGCAACCGGGAACAAAATCAAGCCCCCAAAACAAGCTCACAAGACGCCCAAAATCAGTGTGTAAATCTTTAAGCATGCGAAGAAATCTTTCTCATAAAAAAAAAGTGTTTCCATTCTAAAACCAAAGATTTAGGTGTTACATACATAAATATGCAATGATGTATAGTATATATGGAAGTCTTCATAAAAAATAATCTATAATTTCTAGTATAGGGAGCCAGACAAAAGGATGAGCTAAAAGGAATTATAAAATTTGCATATGGGCAAGTGTAGAGGGATTCATGATTTTGGCTTAAGTAATTCAATCCTTATATCTCATGGTAAAGAAAAAAATCAATGTAAAAGAAGTAAGCAAATCTCTTAAATTCAGGCACTTCAATTCATGAAATAAGCCATAGAAGCCTAGCAAGAGACGAGAAAACTGATAGAATCGACGAGTTAGAAAAAATACGACCTTAATCTTCTTGTGCTGGCGAGAAAGAGTTGAGCGGAAGAGTTTCCGTCGAGCAGGGGAGAGTTGTAGCAGTTGACGGGTTCGAGAGTCGTAGGCTTGCAGTGTGTGCCGAAAAAGCCGTGCGGCTATTCGGCTTGCGAAGGGTTAAAGGAGGCGAGCGGCTCGGGCTTGTTCAGCGCAGGGAGGAGGCGAGCGGCTCGGGATCGAGAGCGTCGGGTAGGTGCGAGGCGAGTGACGTCTAAAGGCGCGTCGGGTAGGTACGAGGTGAGCGGGAGAGCGGCTCGTCGAGCGGGCTGAGGCGAGGCGAGCGAGAGGGCGGCTCGTCGAGCGGGCTGAGGCGAGGCGAGTGACATCTGAAGGCTCGAATGGAAGGCTTTCGGGCGCAGGAGGAAACGCTTGATAGAGTTGGTCGAGGGTTTTCCGTCGAAGAGCAGCGGCGAGCAGGAGGAAGGTGCGAACTCAAATTCCTTGCCGAAAGGAAAATCCAGCGGGATTTGTATCCCGCGCCTCTCTAATGCTGTTACAGGTGCATGGAGCGGGCTATTGAATGCCTTCCATATAGGGGTAGTTATATTAGGTAAATATTAACTCCTAATCAAATCTAATTAAGATGGAATTAGGCGGTAAAATTTGAATTTTAAAAGTTTGAAATTTGAAATAATCCTGGCTTGTGTTCAGCCTGTGTCGAGCTCGAATTGAGCCCGGGCTGAACCCAAACCCGTGCCCTGCTAATTAAAAGAAACGTGCATCGATTTTCGTGCAGTTCGCGCGAGTGTGGAACCACAGTAATATGGGTGTTTTTTCTAGCTAAAATCGACGTTCCGGACGCGTCAGCGTGGTCAGTTTCGTCATCCGGGGTCGTTCAGACGAGTTTGCCGACGGGCGAGTCGATTCAAGTCAAAATCGTGTGTGGTGCAGCGAGTGCGTTGTTGAGTCACCGAAGGTTCACCTAAGGTCGTACGATCCTGTAGGAACTTATTTTCGGGCCCTCTACATGTTGGTCCTTAGCCCTTGTAACTAGAAGTTGAGTGCTTAGAACCACTCATGCGAGTTCTTCACAAAAATGAGTCAAGATGCGGTTTGAAGTTCTACGGGTGGTGGGCTCCATTACTAATCCGTTAGGATGGTCAACAAGGAACTACTAAGGCTAGATTATGGGTTCTGGGAGTGGGAGACTAAGACCTCACTAAAATGAGGTCAACAGGACCAAACCATCTAAGATGATTCTCTCTAATCTTGTCTGCCATTGGAGCTACACCAACCCTTTCACAGATAAATTCGTTTCACGTTTTGTCTCTTAAGTGGAACGTTACTCATCCACCCAAACCTTACTATCTGAGCAACACTTAACTTAGTTTTATGATTCTCTTTTATAGGCCAACATTCTACGCCATAAGTTGCCGATCTCACATCTTATAAAATTTTTCTTCAAGTCTAAGTGACACTTTTTTATCACACAATATACCCAATGCATTCCTTCACATCAGTCATCCAACATGAATTCTACTGCTAACATTCCTATATATATCACCATCACTTTGAACTATAGACCCGAGATATCTAAAACATTCACCATTTAATGACTTGATTACCCATTGTTACAATCTCGCCATGAGATCTACTACTACTAAAATTACATTCCGTGTATTCAGTTTTAGATCTACCATACAAAAGCCTTTAGGCTCTAAAGTTGAACTCCATAAATAAAGTCTTTTTGAGCAAAAAGCATACGCTATTTTACATCCTCCTATAAGTGTTCCCACTAAAAACATCAATAATTGAAACAAAAAGATACGAGTTTAAAGTCGATCCCTGATATAATCCAATTGAAATAGCAAAATACTTAATCAATCCTTTTTCTATTCAAGCACAAGTAACAATTTTAATTTACACATCTTTAATGGTTTGAATACTAGTCATATTAGTACCTTTCTTTCGTAGAACTCTCCAAAGAAATTCTCTTGGAACCTTATCCTAAATTTTTTTTCTAAATGAACTAAAATCATATGTAAATACTCCCCACTCTTTTGGTGCTTCTCCATCAAATCTTTCAATAAATATATAAATTCATTGTAGACTTGTCAGATGTAAATCTAAATTGATTTTGACAAATCTTTGTATCACGTTTTGACCCATATTCAATTACTCCCATATAATTTTAATGTATGGCATATTAACTATTTCCTTTATGATTTGTGCTCTCTTATGCATCCACTTTATTCTTAAAATTAAGTAATGAAATACTCTTCCTCCATTCCTTCAGCATCCTTTTAGTTTTTAAAATAATATTGAAAGCTTTAGTGAGCCAATAAATTTTCAGTTGCTCTAAATATTTTCACATTTTTATTGGGATACCATATGTCCTTTTAATTTTCACCTTTATTTTTCTTAAAGCCTCATCAAATTCTTATCTAAGAAAAACAAGTCTCACTAATGCACCGATAAAAGTAAACTAAGTTATTATGATTACCGATATTAAGATCATTAAAGCCGATCATATTCAAAACCTTCATTAAAAGATTATCAAAATTTCTCATCCACCTATATTGAATTTCCTTATCTAAAAAAAACACGTTTTGATATTTATCCTTGATACAGTTTTACTTGGAGTAAATCTTTATTTTTATTTTTTTGTTTGTCTAATTTTTACATATATCTTTTACTCTCTTTAATATATAATCTATTATAAATATCACAAAAAATAGAATTTTTAGAATTCCAAATTGTTCTCTTTATATTTTCTTTATTCTCTCAAATCTCTAAGCTTTTACCTTTAAATCAATTTTTATAACAAAATTTTTTATATTTAATCTTTTCTTGTGCATTATTGTTCCACCAATTATTTTTATTTATAAGAGTTTTTTCTTTTGATTCTCCAATACATCATTTTTAACTTGCATAATAATACTTATTATTTAATCTGCAATATCATTATTTTTTTATGAACATCACAAATTATAAGATCTTGAAGTTTCCTTATAAAAATAATTTTATTTGTCTTTTAAGTGCCCCCATCAAATTCTATAATAATATTTTGTTATATTTTCATCTTTCAACCTTTTATTTTAAAATCTATAATCAATAATCAATGTTGAGTAATTAATTTTTCACTTAGAATGGCCATACAAGCTATATAATATTGACGATTTATTTTTTTAATAAGAAAATAATTAATTTATATTTGGTTAGATTCATTTTTATAAGTGATAATAGGCTTATCTCTTTTCATAAATAAAATGTTAGTAATGACAAAATCATAAGCTACAACAAAATCTAATATGACTACTTTTTTGATTAATCACTCCAAAATCGTAGCCACCATGAATATTTCTAAAATTTTATATATTGTTTTACTTTCAAGGGGCGCCTAGCTTAACCAAACTTATAAGCAAATAAAAAATGCAGTATGTAAAGGTAAGTCAGAAGGTTTAAAATTTTTTCCCGAGTGTTGCTATGAATAATTTGAAATGATGCCTTTCTTATCGTATAATGCTTTAAACTATTATGAATAAATTCAATTATTGGAAATCATATCCCATTTGCTGAAATTGATCACCCACCAGACATCGAAGATTACGTCAATTTTGATCAAGAGATTCAATTTGATTGCTCGTTTTGGGTTGGAATGCTTGTGGGTTTGAGTGCAGGGCAAAACATTATAACATATCTTATTATATTTTATTTTTTCTTGCACATTATTATTCCACAAAAATTTCTTATTTATAGAAACTTTTTTTTTAAAATTTTCAAGTACATCTTTTGCTACTTGTGTAATAGCGTTTGTTACTTTATCCCACATAACATTCACTTCTGTATGAACATCCCAAATATTAAAATCTTGAATTTTACTCATAAAAATAAATTTATTTGTGCCTTTTAGTTCTCCCATCTAATTTTACGATGATATGTTATAGTATTTTTTATTTTACAACTCTTATCTTAAAATCTAGAATCAATAATCGATGTTGGGTACTTAAATCCTCACTTCGAATGACCTTACAATCTTTACAATTTTGACGATCTCTTCTTCTCATAAGAAAATATTCAATTTGTGTTTTATTACATCCATTCTTGAAAGCAATAAGATGCTCATCTCTTTTCTTGAATAAAATATTAATAATAACAAAATCGTATGTTAGAGCAAAATCTAAAATGACTCTACCTTCTTCATTGGTCACTCCAAAACCGTAGCCACCATGAATATTTCTGAAATTTTCTACCACTCTTTTGACATGTCCATTTAGATCTCCAATAAAAACTCTTTCTTCAAGAGGTATCATTTGTATTAAATCTTTTAAGTCATTCCAGAATTTATCTTTAGACTCCATATTTAAACCTACGTAAGAAGCATAAGCACTTATAATATTAAAAATCTTAGTATCAATAATAATCTTAAGGCTATAATTCTATCTCCAATTCTATTAATTTTTACAACATTATCTTCATACCCTTATCTATAATAACACCAACACCATTTTTAGTGCTACCTTTTCCTGAATACCAAAGTTTAAAATCTAAGTTATCAATTTCCTTAGCTTTTTCTCCAACCCATTTAATACATAAGATATTAATCTTTCTATTCATCATAATATCAACCAATTCCATTAATTTCCCATTGAGAGTACCTATATTCTAAGATCCTATCATAATACTAGATTCATTAGTTTCATGACTAACTTCTTTACCGGCATCCGCCTGTAATGTGGGAACCCTTACTTATTTGATACTATGCCCGGGCGCCCGTGAAGCGGCCCTTGCACACTTATTGCTGTATTTAGGTGTTGCTTCCAGGGGAGGACGCCCTATCATTTACACAATGTTCAAAAGAATTTATGTCATTATTTTATTTCGACAAGTTTTATGCTAGTTATCGACTACCTAACGCAACCCTTCACTTTTTACGTCCGGGCTTGAGATGTGCTCGTGCATGACAATTTTTTTCTTAAATTTTTTTGTCTATCTTGCTTCTATATCCATACATGTCTTAGGCATGTTGAGGCTTGTACACCCCATGTACAATCCATATCAAAAGAAAAATTTTCTTTGAATAAACTCAACACAGTTTGAACGTTTCGAACACTTGTCACAGTGTGTAGGAGCAGTATCTGCCCCTTACATTGTCATGGAGGGCATTTATAAGTGTTCATGCATCCTATGGACTTGAAAACAAGGATGTAAGGAATTTCCACAAAATCAGTAGAATTTCAATGAAATTGGGTTGGAGGAAAATCTCTTATATATTGATGTATAAGTGTCTTACACTAATTGGAATTTGTGAAATTAGTTCATTCGTCAGCTGATCCTCGCAAGTTCCTTCTTGCGCGTTTTTGTAGGATAGGAACTTTTAGTATATGATCAACACAAGCGAACTTAAAATTAGTGAATAGGAACACATAAACATGAAAAACGTTGGCAGGACTATGTAGCATAAAGATGACATAAACATGAAAATAAATATTACAATCGCCTTTACTGCTTGGCTTGCATCTATAGTGGGTTGGACTGCGTTAAATTACATTTTCTTTTTCCTTGAAATCCAAAAGTTTAAGAGCTCATAAAAATTAATGATAATTAACCTTAAAATATCAAAAGGTGAGGTTCATGGCGTACATAAAACATAATTTCCAGCCTCAGACTAATCAACTCGACTGTAGAAGAGTTAAAACGACGACTTGAATATGTAATATTTGCTGCCAAATGCTGTAGTGGCAGAAATGGAGAGCATACCCGTCGTCACCCTTACATGTAACTTTTCACTTAATTGTCTTTGAGAAAGCTTATTCTTGAGGTTATTGGCCAATTGGTTACTTGAGCAAGGCCTCCCTATTACGTAGAGGTGTCATTATTTGGTCAAATACCAAAAAACCGAACCGAACCAAAAAAAAAAAAATGGTTGATTCAGTTTGGTTTAAAATATGTATTTTAATTTTTGATTTTTAAAATCTCAATATTCAGTTTTTATTTATTAGTTCAGTTTTAATTTTCATTTAATCAAACAGATTGAAAAAATGAATATTTGAAATTAAATGGATAATATACATTTATGATATGTCATTCTTTGTTTGTGCATAACCCAACCTAAACTAGTAAATAAATTTCGGTATGTTCATAATTGAACTATTTAAATCTTTTCCCGTGGTTCAATTTTATCAAAATTTTGGTTGGTTTGGATTTTAAGATTTTGGATTTTAGTTATAATTGTTTTTGTACAATTTGAAAACCAAATCATTCAAAGCAATGGAATGATCACTGCTACAATTACCTATTATGATCAGTGCAATTGGGCAGAAATATCTGAGTTTCAGTTGGTCAGAACCTCAACTGCGACTCAAATTATAACTTTTTCGTGGTTTAGGATGTCAGAGGAACCTTTCTTGCCGAGGGAGAGGCTTTACCAGCTGCAGCAGTATTTCCAGAACGCTCATAAGCATACTTACCTGAAGGGGCGTTATGATGCAATAACGTCTGTTGGTATCCCTTTAGCACTGGCTGCCTCATCCTTATTTCTGATTGTAAGTTATTCCAGAATGCTAGAACAATTTTTTTAATTTTTAATTATTTATTCTATGTTCTCCTTGTTAATAAATTTATCGTATTCGGTAAAACAGGGGCGTGGAATTTATAACATGTCTAATGGGATCGGGAAAAAAGAATGAAAATCTTTTTTACTTCATTTTTCCAACCCAGCTTTGTCAAAAGTCCGCTCAACTTTGTTTTATTAGTTTGCAATAATGTATACTTGAAATGCGAAAATATAGCATTATACATGGTTGACATTGATATTTAGCTTTCTATTTGAAGTATTTTATTTGTTAAGAATTTTTATATTGGGTTTTTCGTTCCTTTGGAGTTTATAGTTACCTGTTTTTCTTGGTCTTTCCGAGATTATAAGACATCTTGTTATGCTTTTCATTGAAGGACAATCAAATACTCAATTGTATTTTGAGTTGGACTATGTCATGCTTCTAGCTATTGTAGGCGTGTGAAAGAGTTAGTGTCGAGCTCGAGCATCTTTTGGCTTCAGTTCAAGCCTACTCATAAGCAGACTCGTTTATTAAAAAAGAGAAAATAATATTAATGTAAGCTAGCATTATAATAAAATGACAAATCGAATGAATAATTATGAGATAAATAATAACAATTATCTAATATAAAATATAAAAATTATTTTTCATGATATTTTTAATATTTTAAAGATAAAATTGTGAAATTTAATATATTTTAAGTAAATTTACATTAATGTTTTTTTTTTAATTGAGCTCACGAGCCGAATCAAGTCAGGGCTGGCTTGGGCCACTTATCTAGCTGAGCTTAAGTCAATGCACGAGTCAGATTGGTTCAATTGGACCAGTATCTACAACAATGCCGGCATTGTTTGTGGGTTGGTTATTGTAATTTGAAAATTATAATATATATATATATATATATATATATATATATATATATATATCTGTCTCNTGACTAACTTCTTTACCGGCATCCGCCTGTAATGTGGGAACCCTTACTTATTTGATACTATGCCCGGGCGCCCGTGAAGCGGCCCTTGCACACTTATTGCTGTATTTAGGTGTTGCTTCCAGGGGAGGACGCCCTATCATTTACACAATGTTCAAAAGAATTTATGTCATTATTTTATTTCGACAAGTTTTATGCTAGTTATCGACTACCTAACGCAACCCTTCACTTTTTACGTCCGGGCTTGAGATGTGCTCGTGCATGACAATTTTTTTCTTAAATTTTTTTGTCTATCTTGCTTCTATATCCATACATGTCTTAGGCATGTTGAGGCTTGTACACCCCATGTACAATCCATATCAAAAGAAAAATTTTCTTTGAATAAACTCAACACAGTTTGAACGTTTCGAACACTTGTCACAGTGTGTAGGAGCAGTATCTGCCCCTTACATTGTCATGGAGGGCATTTATAAGTGTTCATGCATCCTATGGACTTGAAAACAAGGATGTAAGGAATTTCCACAAAATCAGTAGAATTTCAATGAAATTGGGTTGGAGGAAAATCTCTTATATATTGATGTATAAGTGTCTTACACTAATTGGAATTTGTGAAATTAGTTCATTCGTCAGCTGATCCTCGCAAGTTCCTTCTTGCGCGTTTTTGTAGGATAGGAACTTTTAGTATATGATCAACACAAGCGAACTTAAAATTAGTGAATAGGAACACATAAACATGAAAAACGTTGGCAGGACTATGTAGCATAAAGATGACATAAACATGAAAATAAATATTACAATCGCCTTTACTGCTTGGCTTGCATCTATAGTGGGTTGGACTGCGTTAAATTACATTTTCTTTTTCCTTGAAATCCAAAAGTTTAAGAGCTCATAAAAATTAATGATAATTAACCTTAAAATATCAAAAGGTGAGGTTCATGGCGTACATAAAACATAATTTCCAGCCTCAGACTAATCAACTCGACTGTAGAAGAGTTAAAACGACGACTTGAATATGTAATATTTGCTGCCAAATGCTGTAGTGGCAGAAATGGAGAGCATACCCGTCGTCACCCTTACATGTAACTTTTCACTTAATTGTCTTTGAGAAAGCTTATTCTTGAGGTTATTGGCCAATTGGTTACTTGAGCAAGGCCTCCCTATTACGTAGAGGTGTCATTATTTGGTCAAATACCAAAAAACCGAACCGAACCAAAAAAAAAAAAATGGTTGATTCAGTTTGGTTTAAAATATGTATTTTAATTTTTGATTTTTAAAATCTCAATATTCAGTTTTTATTTATTAGTTCAGTTTTAATTTTCATTTAATCAAACAGATTGAAAAAATGAATATTTGAAATTAAATGGATAATATACATTTATGATATGTCATTCTTTGTTTGTGCATAACCCAACCTAAACTAGTAAATAAATTTCGGTATGTTCATAATTGAACTATTTAAATCTTTTCCCGTGGTTCAATTTTATCAAAATTTTGGTTGGTTTGGATTTTAAGATTTTGGATTTTAGTTATAATTGTTTTTGTACAATTTGAAAACCAAATCATTCAAAGCAATGGAATGATCACTGCTACAATTACCTATTATGATCAGTGCAATTGGGCAGAAATATCTGAGTTTCAGTTGGTCAGAACCTCAACTGCGACTCAAATTATAACTTTTTCGTGGTTTAGGATGTCAGAGGAACCTTTCTTGCCGAGGGAGAGGCTTTACCAGCTGCAGCAGTATTTCCAGAACGCTCATAAGCATACTTACCTGAAGGGGCGTTATGATGCAATAACGTCTGTTGGTATCCCTTTAGCACTGGCTGCCTCATCCTTATTTCTGATTGTAAGTTATTCCAGAATGCTAGAACAATTTTTTTAATTTTTAATTATTTATTCTATGTTCTCCTTGTTAATAAATTTATCGTATTCGGTAAAACAGGGGCGTGGAATTTATAACATGTCTAATGGGATCGGGAAAAAAGAATGAAAATCTTTTTTACTTCATTTTTCCAACCCAGCTTTGTCAAAAGTCCGCTCAACTTTGTTTTATTAGTTTGCAATAATGTATACTTGAAATGCGAAAATATAGCATTATACATGGTTGACATTGATATTTAGCTTTCTATTTGAAGTATTTTATTTGTTAAGAATTTTTATATTGGGTTTTTCGTTCCTTTGGAGTTTATAGTTACCTGTTTTTCTTGGTCTTTCCGAGATTATAAGACATCTTGTTATGCTTTTCATTGAAGGACAATCAAATACTCAATTGTATTTTGAGTTGGACTATGTCATGCTTCTAGCTATTGTAGGCGTGTGAAAGAGTTAGTGTCGAGCTCGAGCATCTTTTGGCTTCAGTTCAAGCCTACTCATAAGCAGACTCGTTTATTAAAAAAGAGAAAATAATATTAATGTAAGCTAGCATTATAATAAAATGACAAATCGAATGAATAATTATGAGATAAATAATAACAATTATCTAATATAAAATATA
>JXCR01006647.1:6472-116713 GCA_002079205.1 Phalaenopsis hybrid cultivar
TAGAATTTTCTAATCAATATGCTAATTGTCATGATTATTTTGAAGAAATAATGTGCAAAATCTTAGAAAATATGGATCTCTGTGTACAAAACTCCTCTGACTTTGGAAAAATCGGAGGATGTTTTCCTTGACAGAGGCTACAACATGCCAAAGTTTCAAGCCAAGGTGATGTATCAATATGCATGGAGAATCAAATGACCCCGAACAGTGTTTAATTAATTAAAAATATTTTATGCATCAAATGGACTTGAAATTTATTCCACATTATTTTCCTCTGTTCACTGAACAAGAGGGTATTTTTATTTTATTTTTGTGAGTTTCCTACACAAAGTTATGGATTTTCTAAGTTAGGGGTATTTAAATAAATAGAAAAAAAAAACCTATTTTTCTATTTAAACCGCACGTGCCACCTTATCCTACGACGGCTCCGAAGGCATGCGTGGCGAGCTCTGGTTGGACGCCGCAGTCCACGTAACTTGCTGACTCGGCCCGCTGTTTATATCCCAAAGCATCGTCCGGCTCGATCTCCTCCGTCTGTTTGATACACGCGCGATCAGTCGACGCGTGTTCATTGTCCCCAATGGCTTAGGTCGAGAGATGTCCTATTTCTGTCCTAATTTTTAAGCTCAAAATTAGGGTTGTACAGGGGGAATCAAGATCTCAAGGAAGCTCTGTGAGTGATTTGGGAGGCTCTCTTTAAGAAAAATCTAGCACACCTCTCATGGCCATAGAGGTGAGTTTTATTAAACTGGCTATGGGGTGGCTCTCAGGGCACAAGTTTGAGTGCATTGTGGTGCTTAGGTGGTGGGTAGAGGAGCTCTTCAATTTGATTTGGATGAGATGGCCTATAGGTTTGATTTGAGTGAGGCTCCATGGGGGCGGCTCTCGATTTTGAGCTTTTATGGCCACTAGGTCGACCGTCGGGATAGGGGTAGGTGGCTAGGAGCACAGGGAACCCAGAGGAATCCATCACAACAATTTAATGCAAATGTGCTTTGATTTGGCAAAGGTATCTTAAGCATGTGTATTTTTGGGAATAAGATCCCTTAATTTGGGGGACCTTTGGTCCATGGCTTGATTTAGGTGGTTTCATGGTGTTTGGACTGGTCACTAAGTCCAACTAATGGTTATGGTGGAGTTAATTTGGTGACTTCAGGGTGGTTAGGTCACATTTAGTGCATGGATCCAAGTGGGTGAAAATGAACAAAACTTGGGTTTGGGCTAGGTTATCCACATCAATTGGCCCAAATAAATATTGAATTTGGTGTAGATGATCATAAGGAACAACTTTGGTGAAGAATGGAAGTGGTTTATAGCTCAATTGAAGGGTCAATTTGAGGGAATTTTGAACTTTAATCAATTTGGTCATGTTGGGATAGGCTTGGGTCTAGCTTGGGTTAGCCTTGGACTAAAACCAAATTTATTATTGTATATGGTCAATAGGGACCTCATGAAGAGTTTTTAACATGAATTGGATGCCAATTTGGAGGTTAAACAATCAATTGGGTGGAATTTAGGGAATTAGTCAATTTGGGGCTAAATTTGGGAATTTTGGATTTAGGCCAAAATCAAATGAATTTGAGGCTTCAAAAAGGTCAATTGATTGTTGATTTTGACGTATAGGAATGATATAAAGATTTTTCAACATTAATTGGTGTCAACTGACTAGGGTATGGGTTCAATTTGGTGAGATTAGGTCATGTGGTCAAAATTGGGGTTTTGACCTAAATCAAAATTGATCTCAAATCATGGGCCAATTTAGGCTTGTATTTGTTTTAGTTTGATCATATCAAAGGTGAATTGGATTTTAGGATTTAAATTGGGATAAATTGAGATAAAATTGATGGACATTTGAGTTGAATTTGGGGAAATTTGGGTCTTTAAAGGGCAATTTGGGGATTTTGGTTAAAGATGGTAAAATTGGTCAAATTGAGTCATTTGGTAGTTGAGAGAAATACAATTGGGAATATTTGGGATTTATTGAAATTTTCTAGGAATTTTTGGAATTTTTGGAATTTTGGGCCCAAGAGGGGTATTTTGGTAATTTGGGGATGTTTTAGGGGTAAAAGGCCAAGATGGGTATTTTGGTAGAGTTGAGGTACTAACCATCAGTAACAGACCATGGACCAATGGAAACCCCATTTTGGGTCCTCTACATAGTGGTCCTAGCCAAACCATAGCCTTAGTGCTAGTAGGTTTAGGTTACCATCTACATGAGTATCCCAAAAGATCAAGGGATCTAGGCTACAAATTTGAGTTCAGGGTTGTGAGTGATTGTGAGTGTAGATGAGTGTAGATGAGTGTAGTGAGGCTAGTGAGTGCCTTAGCTCCAGAACAACACCCATGGTCAACCTTAGGGTCCAATATTTCTAAGGGTGACTCATCTTGAGTTTCCCCTATAGTGACCCCACCTACTAAGTATTTAGAGGTTGAGAGAAACATGTGGAACTTCAAGTTGAGTAGAGAAGAGTTTGGAATTTCTAGTGGTGAGGGTTCTTTTTTCTAGTTTTCTAAGAATAGTCAATAGGAAAGTCCTATGGCTAGACCTTAGGCTACTAAAGAGGAAAAAACTAAACCTCAACAAAAAATGAGGTCAACAGTCTCATAACTAAATCTTTCGATTCTTTATACAAATATGTTTCATCACAAAAATAAAATTTTGCATCATGAATAAATTTCCTTTTTTTTGTTTTTTTGTCTTTTCATATGGTAAAATACCACTAATAATATAATTTGCAATATCAACATATAAGTAAATACTCCATCCTTTTACAGCATAAGGTTATTCGTCGAGAAAAGTTTAATTAATTTTTTTTTCCAAATCAAGTGCTTCTTCCAGTTCTAATCTAGATAAATGATTAGCAATTTGATTATCAAACTCTTTTCTATCGACTACTACAAAATCAAACTCTTGCATGAGAAGTTCGTATCAAATTAATCTTGGTTTCACATCTTTCTTTTACATTAAATATTTAATAGCGAAGTGATCAGTATGCACAACACATTTAGCTCCAATTAGATTTGATCTAAACTTATCCAAAGCATAAACAATAGCTAATAACTCTTTATCAGTACTGGTGTAGTTAATTTGACCATCATTAAGAGTATTACTAGCATAGTATATGACTTTAAAAATCTTGTCATCTCTTTGCCCTAAAACAACTCCAATTGCATAATCACTTGCATCAAACATTAATTTAAAAGGTTTCTTCCAATCAGGTGAAACAATCATAGGAGTAGTGATCAATTTTTCCTTTAGAGTTTCAAAGGCTTTAAGGCAATTTTGGTTAAAGTCAAACTTTGTATATTTTTCCAAAAGTTGGCATACAGGATTTGTAATTTTTAAAAAAACTTTAATATATCGCCTGTAAAATCTAGCATTTCCTAAAATGCTCTTAACTCATCTTACAATAGTAGGTGGAGGTAGGTTTGATAAAATCTGAACTTTTGCATGATTTACTTCCATGTCATTTTCTGAAATTTTATGTCAAACACAATTCCTCCTGCAAGCATAAATTGACATTTTTCCCAGTTTCATACGAGATTAACCTTTCACATTATTTTAGAACTTTCTCTAATTAATTTAGACATATTTCAAATGAAGTTCCAAATACATAAAAATTGTCCATAACAACTTCAATCTCTTTTTCAATTAAATCACTAAAAATTGACATCATACCTCTTTGAAATGTTGCATGTGCATTACATAATCCAAAGGGCATTCACAAAAAAGAAAAAGTTCCATAAGCACTAGTGAATGTTGTTTTTCTTGATCCTCTCGAGCAATAAGTATTTGATGATAACTGGTATATCCATCCAGAAAACAAAAAATATTTCTGCCCAGCTAGCCTATCCAACATCTGGTCCAAAAAGGGTAAAGGAAAATGATCCTTTCTGGTGGAAGAATTTAATTTTCTATAATCTATGCAGGTCTGCCATCCAATGATTTTTCTTGTTTGTATTAATTCATTATTCTCATTTGTCACTATGGTCACTCCTCCTTTCTTTGGAACACATTGAATTGGACTCACCTAAGCACTGTCTGAAATAGGATATATGATTTCAGCGCTAACCATTTTAAAATATTTTTCTTGATACTTATTTCATCATAGGATTTAGTCTCCTTTGAGGATTAATTCTTAGTTCATGTTGATCTTCCAATAAAATTCTATGCATACAAATTGAAGGACTGGTTCCTTTAATATCAGCTAATATCCATCTAAAAGCTTTCTTATATATTCTCAAAGTTTCCAACAACTATTGTTCTATATATCAGGTAATTTTGAGGATACTATAATAGGTAATGTAGATAAATCTCCTATGAATGCATAATATAAATGTGTAGGAAGTGTTTTTTGTTCTAAATCAAGACGTTTCTCAATAGAAGAAATCAAATTCTTGTTACTTTCTATAGGATCTAACATTTTAAAATTTTCTTAAACATAATCCAAATCTTCATTACTCACTTTCATAGATTCATCTTGAACTTTATCCTCATCCTCAAATTCCACATTCTTTTTCAAATTCCTTTTCAAATGTCTTCTTAAAATATTTATGGCGTACATATTTGTAGATATCCATTCTGAAACATTCAATCTCTTGCTCTTTTACAGGGTATCTCATTGATTTTGAAATATTAAATGTAACTTCTTGATCACTAAATCTCATAGATAGTTCTCCTTCCTGCACATCTATCAAAGCTCTTCCAATGGCAAGGAATAGTCATCCTAAAATGATTGGAATTTCTTTATCTTCCTCCTAATCTAATACAATAAAATCCATAAGAAAGATAAATTTATCAACTCTTACAAAAAAATCTTCTATAACTCCTTTAGGATAAGTAATCAAATGATTAGCTAACTAAATGGTTACAATTGTAGGTGAAATATATCTTAAACCTAACCATCTAAAAATTGATAAAGGCATAAGATTAATACTGGCTCCTAAATCACATAAAGCTTTTTCAAAAACTCTTTCGCCAATAGCACAAGGAATAGTAGAATTACTAGGANAGGGTAATTTGGTCCATTAGGGACATGAAAACATAAGCAATGTATCAATACAAGACTTTTTGATCATAATGGAGAGAGGAACTACTCTCCAATAAAGTCTCCATAAGTTTGTCGGTCACCTTTTTGTCATTGAAAAGAGATATTTGATTTAATTTTTAAATTTTTGAAAATACGAGACTGAACCCATCCCATATAGATAATACTTTAAATAAATAAGCACAACACTGCAAGTGACATACTTATCCTTAGGAATATACATATCACTTACTAGTGCAACTCAATTAAATAAATTGAAGAATTTATGACGTCATTTTAGTCTGAGTTGACCTCACTTCTAGTTAAGGTATAGCTTTCCCCTTTAGTAGCCTAGGGTCTAGCCATAGGACTTTCCTATTGACAATTCCTAGAGGATTAGAAAAGGAACCCTCACCATTTCAAATTCAACACTCTTCTTTGCTCGACTTGAAGTTCCACATATTGGTGCTAACCTCTAGCACTTAGTAGGTGGGGTCAATATGGTGTAGCTCAAGGAGAGTTCCCATAGGTTGGTCAAGCTTTAGGATTAACCCTACAGGGTTTGGTCTTGTTTAGGCTAGCTGCACATACTACACTTTGTCACACACCCCAAACCCTAAGACCCTTTGATTTGGTCTCCTGACTACTTCTGGAGAGCTCATATTGGTGGACCTATACCTCTAGTCCTTGGTTAAGAGGGTTAACACCAGCATAATGAACATCCAAAATGAATCATCATATGGCTCCTATTGGTTTGGCATGGCTTCATGGCTTACTTGCCCATCTTAGCCCAAAATCACCAAAATACCACTATAACCCTAATTTTTACCAAAAGTTCCAAAATTGCCAAAAACACCCAAAAATGTCCAAAAGTCATTTCAAATCTCTCACCACTACCTAAATTGAACAAAAATCACCAAAACCAAAAAATTTCCAAAATACCCCCAAAATTTGCCAAAAATGCCAAAATGCCCCTCATGACCATAAAATTTCAAAAATTCCAAAAATTCCCAAATCATCCCGAATATTCCTAATTTCAATTTTGAACCATCACATTGACCCAATTGAGCAAAAGCCCCAAATTGCCCTTAAAGGCCCAATTTCCCTAAATTAGCCTTTTTCTTGACCCAATTGCCAATCTTGCTCAATTTCAATTCGAAAACAAAATTCCCTAATCCTAATATAAACAAAACCTAAGNCGCCCCTCGTGACCCTAAAATTTCAAAAATTCCAAAAATTCCCAAATCATCCTGAATATTCCTAATTTCAATTTTGAACCATCACATTGACCCAATTGAGCAAAAGCCCCAAATTTCCCTTAAAGGCCCAATTTCCCCAAATTAGCCTCATTCTTGGCCCAATTGCCAATCTTGCTCAATTTCAATTCGAAAACAAAATTCCCTAATCCTAATATAAACAAAACCCAAGNCGGGCTCAATGATGTAAAAACTATGAAATATTTATAAGATAAAGAAATGCTTTGAGTTTCAAATTTAGGAAAGAAAAGTGAAGTTCCAAATCATTAAAGGCTATCCAGATATAGTAATCATCACTTGAAAAAGGAAAAATAATGATTGAAAACAATCCCTGAAAAGAAAAGAAAAATATATAGGATTGAAAACAATCCATATGAAAAATAGAAAAGAAAAAAAAATTATGGAAGTGAGGAGAAGCTTGAGGATATGCCTAATCAAAAATTTGCTTCACTGGACCTACCTTAAAGGGAAAACTTAAATACATTCCTGAACTTATATTTTTGGAATATGTCTTTCACTAGTAGAGTTCTCATGAAGTTCTTATCTTTTGGATATTCTAAGTTACTTAATATTGCAACATATAGTCATNTAAGCCCAATTTGATCCATTTGGAAGCTCAATTTCACCCAAACTCAAGTCTAACCCAAAGTCCCCAAATTGACCCTATGTTCAAATGCCTCCAAATTGGCCTTCCAATTCAATTCAAAATCACTTGAAATCCATTCAAAACTCTTCATGACATCTCCCTATACAAAATTTAATATTTTATTGACCTAAAAATTGGCCAAAATTCACCCGTAATTTTAAAAGCCCAAGCCCACCACACTTAATTCCAAAAGCCAAATCCAAAGCCCACATGACATGAAATTTCTTCCCATCATCCCTTTGATTAAATCAAACCATACTCGAAATTCATCATTTCATCACACCAAATCAAGCCTCATGAAAATCTCCACAAAAATACCCCATAAATCTAAAAAACCCTTTTCATGCAAATTCACCAAGCCAAAGGGAAGTCAGGANCAAGCCCAATTTGATCCAATTGGAAGCTCAATTTCACCCAAACTCAAGTCTAACCCAAAGTCCCCAAATTGACCCTATGTCCAAATGCCACCAAATTGGCCTTCCAATTCAATTCAAAATCACTTGAAATCCATTCAAAACTCTTCATGACATCTCCCTATACAAAATTTAATATTTGATTGACCTAAAAATTGGCCAAAATTCACCCGTAATTTTAAAAGCCCAAGCCCACCACACTTAATTCCAAAAGCCAAATCCAAAGCCCACATGACATGAAATTTCTTCCCATCATCCCTTTGATTAAATCAAACCATACTCGAAATTCATCATTTCATCACACCAAATCAAGCCTCATGAAAATCTCCACAAAAATACCCCATAAATCTAAAAAACCCTTTTCATGCAAATTCACCAAGCCAAAGGGAAGTCAGGAAGCCATTCCCAAGCCATAGGTGAGCCATGTAAGCTTTACCACCTGACCGCGACTTTATATATGCTTAAAAATTTAAGTATTTAATACTGCTACAAAAAGATATACTTCCTCAACAACTATACCAAATCCTTAATAACAATTATAGATTCGATAAATATGGACAAAATAAATATTCAATAATTATAAAGTCACACTTATCAACGCAAGTATACGTATCGGTCAAGTAGTATAGCACTCTAATGGAGTCCTAGATATCGATCCCACAGGGAGTGAGTTTAGAACTATGAACTATGATTTTAGAAAAGCAATAGTTTAATCACAGCAACGAAGTTCAAGTTGCTTATCTGCCACTAATAGGCAATTGAAGTAATTACGTAATTTTAATAACTATTAAATAACTAATGATACTAATGAATGTTTAAATGTGATATTCAATATATAAGAAAGCATCCTTCTCCTTGTCAAGAAAATATAGTGAATGGATAAAGTGAATCAGTTCAAATTATATTGTGTCAAATAGGAGCATACCTATTCTTTACCCTTTGGTCCAGACATAAAGAACATTGACTAATCCTACGCTTTTTTAGTGAATCTACGATGAAGCCGGGAGGATATCGTCTTTCACTTTGGAGCTCCCATGTTCCCCTCATCTGAGTGCTAACATCTACACTTTAACACCCAAACAATAAGACTGAATTGGGGATTTTAGTCTGTCACTCTAAAATCTCCAATTTTATGCCCGATAATATCATTTCTTTATTTCTTTTCACCCAAATCCCAAGGGTTTTGACCTCCCTGAATATTGGATGTAATCTTCAGTTTAGTTATAAAACTCAGCATATTTTAATAAATCAATTGGCCAGATTGAAAGTAAATGAAAATCGAAGTGAAAAATCATCACAATTTCTTAAACATTTTCATGGCTTCACCAATTCAAATCACCATTTTAAAAATTTTGAGACAAGGAGAAAGACAGAGAAAACTACTCATATCTCATAGGGAAAACACACCAAAACTTGAAATTCATATATAAATTCAAAGTCAAACAAACTACAAGTAAATAACTTATCTCTAATTCTCCCTAAGAAAACTCCTTGATGTTCCTCTGAATCTCTTCCTTTCTTTACAACACACAAAATTCCTCTTCGAAGCAGCAAGGAGGAATAAATCTCTCACTTTCCCTCCACTCTTACAATCTCTCGAAGAATTCTCCACAATTTGGACTCTCTACACTTGCATCACACTTCAATTTTGAGTCTCCTCCCTCTTCAGGACCTTTTTAACATCCAAGACCTCTCTAATTTTTTGGCCAAAATATTCTTTTAAAGTTGTGGATGAGCTTTCCCAAGAGTTGTTTAAGCATCCCTTCAAAATTTGGCCTTATCTAAAGCCTGATTGGGCATAACCGCCGAGCTCGCTGTCGGCGGCCTCGAGGGCGCCGTCGGCGGACCTTCTTAATGATTTAATTCTGGAGTCTTGGGAACATCTCACCGTCGGTGAGGTCGATGGCGCCATCGGTGCCCTAGTTCAATTCTTCACATTTTGGTCATTTTCGCTCCAAATTCCCTCTTTTTTTCATCTTTTTGCTCCAATAACCCTAATTCATCATTATTGCAACAAAAAATAAAAAATACCTTTCTTTAAAGTGCAATAACATCAAAAAAAGTACAAAATAGGTATGAAAATCTCAACATATTTTCCTCTGGTCAAAATCCCCCAAACTTAACTATTACTTGTCCTCTAATTTTAGTAATACATAAAAGTTATGATCTATTGTAGTAAAGTCTTAATTCATAAATACTAAAAGTTTAATTTGAATAAATATCATAGTGAGATTTTTAGAAAAAAATCAAGTAATTGAATTAACTCTGTGGCCACAAGATTATCTAGTCTTCAAGTTTAAGAGTTCTAGTCCTCTCTTCATTTCAAGAATTATTATATGTTGCAATATTAGGTCACTTAGAATATTCGAAAGATAGAAACTTGACCAGAGAAAAATATGTTGAGATTTTCATACATATTTTATACTATTATTGATGATATTGCTATTTAAAGAACGGTATTTTTGATGTTTTGTTGTAGGAATGATGAATTAGGGTCATTGGAGCAAAAAGATCCAAAAAGGAGAAAATTTGGAGCGAAAAGGACCAAAATCTGCAGAATTGAACTAGGGCTCCGACAGTGCCATCTACCTCGCCGACGACAAGATTTTCCCGAGACTCCAAATTTAATTCATTAAGAAGGTCCGCCGACAGCGTCCTCGAGGCCGCCGACGGCAAACTCGACGGTTATGCCCAATCAAGCTTTGAATAAGGCCAAATTTTGGAGGGATCCTTAGGAAACTCTTNGATTGACCTAAAAATTGGCAAAAATTCACCCATAATTTTAAAATCCCAAGCCCACCACACTTAATTCCAAAAGCCAAATCCAAAGCCCACATGACATGAAATTTCTTCCCATCATCCCTTTGATTAAATCAAACCATACTCGAAACTCATCATTTCATCACACCAAATCAAGCCTCATGAAAATCTCCACAAGAATACCCCATAAATCTAAAAACCCTTTTCATGCAAATTCACCAAGCCAAAGGGAAGTCATGAAGCCATTCCCAAGCCATAGGTGAGCCATGTAAGCTTTACCACCTGACTGCGACTTTATATATGCTTAAAAATTTAAGTATTTAATACTGCTACTAAAAGATATACTTCCTCAGCAACTATACCAAATCCTTAATAACAATTATAGATTCGATAAATATGGACAAAATAAATACTCAATAATTGTAAAGTCACACTTATCAACGCAAGTATACTTATCGCTCAAGTAGTATAGCGCTCTAATGGAGTCCTAGATATCGATCCCACAGGGAGTAAGTTTAAAACCATGAACTATGATTTTAGAAAAGCAATAGTTTAATCACAACAACGAAGTTCAAGCTGTTTATCTGCCACTAATAGGCAATTGAAATAATTACGTAATTTTAATAACTATTAAATAACAAATGATACTAATGAATGTTTAAATGTGATATTCAATATATAAGAAAGCATCCTTCTCCTTGTCAAGAAAATATAGGGAATGGATAAAGTGAATCAGTTCAAATTATATTGTGTCAAATAGGAGCATACCTATTCTTTACCCTTTGGTCCAGACATAAAGAACACTGACTAATCCTACGCTTGTTTAGTGAATCTGCGATGAGGCTAGGAGGATACCGTCTTTCACTTTGGAGCTCCCATGTTCACCTCATCTGAGTGCTAACATCTACACTTCAACACCCAAACGATAGGACCGAATTGGGGATTTTAGTCTGTCACTCTAAAATCTCCAATTCTATGCCTGATAATATTATTTCCTTATTTATTTTCACCCAAATCCCAAGGGTTTTGACCTCCCTGAATATTGGATGTAATCTTCACTTTAGTTATAAAACTCAACATATTTTAATAAATCAATTGGCCAGATTGAAAATAAATGAAAATCAAAGTGAAAAGATCATCACAATTTCTTAAACATTTTCATGGATTCACCAACTCAAATCACCATTTCAATAATCTCGAGACAAGGAGAAAGACAGAGAAAACTACTTAGATCTCATAGGAAAAACACACCAAAACTTGAAATTCATATATAAATTCAAAGTCAAACAAACTACAACAAGTAAATAACTTATCCCTAATTCTCCCCAAGAAAACTCCTTGAAGTTCCTCTGAGTCTCTTTCTTTCTTTACAACACACAAAATTCCTCTTCGAAGCAGCAAGGAGGAATAAATCTCTCACTTTCCCTCCACTCTTACAATCTCTCGAAGAATTCTCCACAATTTGGACTCTCTACACTTGCATCACACTTCAATTTTGAGTCTCCTCCCTCTTCAATATCTTTCTAACATCCAAGACCTCTCTAATTTTTTGCCAAAATATTCTTTTAAAGTTGTGGATGAGCTTTCCCAAGAGTTGTTTAAGCATCCCTTCAAAATTTGGCCTTATCCAAAGCCTAATTGGGCATAACCGCCGAGCTCGCTGTCGGCGGCCTCAAGGGCGTCGTCGGCGGACCTTCTTAATGAATTATTTCTTAAGTCTTGGGAAAATCTCACCGTCGGTGAGGTCGATGGCGCCATCGGTGCCCTAGTTCAATTCTTCACATTTTGGTCATTTTCGCTCCAAATTCGCTCTTTTTTGCGTCTTTTTGCTCCAATAACCCTAATTCATCATTCTTGCAACAAAACATAAAAAATACCTTTCTTTAAAGTGCAATAACTTCAAAAAAAGTATGAAATAGGTATGAAAATCTCAATATATTTTCCTCTGGTCAAAATCCCCAAAACTTAACTATTACTTGTCCTCTAATTTTAGTACTACATAAAAGTTATGATCTATTATAGTAAAGTTTTAATTCAGAAATACTATAAGTTTGACTTGAATAAATATCATAGTGAGATTTTCAGAAAAAAATCAAGTAATTGAATTAGCTCTGTAGCCACAAGATTATCTAGTCTTCAAGTTTAAGAGTTCTAGTCCTCTCTTCATTTCAAGAATTATTCTATGTTGCAATATTAAGTCACTTAGAATATTCAAAAGATAGAAAATTGACCAGAGAAAAATATGTTGAGATTTTCATACCTATTTTACACTATTATTAATGATATTGCTCTTTAAAGAAAGGTATTTTTGATGTTTTGTTGTAGGAATGATGAATTAGGGTCATTGGAGCNAATTTTTTTTTCTGAAAATCTCACTATGATATTTATTTAAATCAAACTTATTGTATTTATGAATTAAAACTTTACTACAGTAAATCATAAATTTTATATAGTAGTAAAATTACTTGAGGACAAGTAAGTTATGTTTGGGGGATTTTGACCAAAGGAAAATATGTTGAGATTTTCATACCTATTTTATACTGTTTATGTTAATGCACTCTTAAAAAAGGTATTTTTGATGTTTTATTGCAGGAATGATGAATTAGGGTCATTGGAGCAAAAAGATACAAAGGTAGTTTTGATGTTTTGTTGCAGGAATGAGGAATTATGGTCATTGGAGCAAAAAGATGCAAAAAGGAGCGAATTTGGAGCCAAAAGGACCAAAATGTGGAAATTTGAACTAGGCCACAGACGGCGCCCTCAACCTTGCCAACGACTCCCTCAACCCCACCGACGGTGAGTTTTTCGCGAGGCTACAATAAAAAATTCTTTAGAAGTCCGCCGACGGCGCCCTCAAAGCCGCTGACGGCGAGCTCGACAGATATGCCTACTCAAGCTTTGGATAAGGCCAAATTTTGAAGGGATTCTTTGGCAACTCTTGGGAAAGCTCATCCACAACTTTAAAAGACTATTTTGGCTGAAAATTGGAGAGCCTGGAGAAGGAGGGAAAGAATCTAGGGAGTAAAGGAAGTGCTAGAGAGAGTTCCTAGATATTAGAAAGGTTCCAATATTGTGAGGAATTCTTCGAGAGATTGTAAGAGTAGAGGGAAAGTGAGAGATTTCTTCCTCCTTGCTCTTTCGAAGAGGAATTCTGTGTGTTGTAAAGAAAGGAGGAGATTTAGAGGAACTTCAAGGAGTGCTCTTGGGGAGAAATTAGAGAAGTTATTTACTTGTTCTATTTTGTATTACTTTTATTATATTTATGAATTCCTAGTTTTGTTGTGTTTTCCTCATGAGATCTGAGTAGTTTTCTATGTCTTTCTCCTTGTCTTGAGATTTGTGAAATGGTGATTTGAAACAGTGACGCCATGAAAATGTTTAAGAAACTGTGATGATCTTTTCACTTCGATCTTATTTTACTTTCAATCTGGCCAATTGATTTGTTAAAATATGTTGAGTNGACCTCGTCGACGACAAGATTTTCCTGAGACTCCAAATTTAATTCATTAAGAAGGTTCGTTGATGGCGTCCTCGAGGCTGCCGACAGCAAACTCGACGGTTATGCCCAATCAAGCTTTGAATAAGGCCAAATTTTGGAGGGATCCTTAGGAAACTCTTGGGAAAGGTCATCCACAGCTTTAAAAGACTATTTTGGCCAAAAATTGAAGAGGGGGGGGGAGAGCTCGGAGAGGCTAGAGAGAGTTCCTGGAGGTTAGAAAGGTTCTAATAGTGTGTAAAATTGTGAGAAATTCTTCGAGAGATTGTAAGAGTGGAGGGAAAGTGAGATATTTCTTACTTTATTGCTGCTTCGAAGAGGAATTTTGTGTGCTATAAAGAAAGGAAGAGATTCAGAGGAACTTTGAGGAGTTTTTNTTTGTAAGGAAAAGAAGAGATTCATAGAGTGTTCTTGGGGAGAAATTAGAGATAAGTTATTTACTTGTTGTAGTTTGTATGACTTTAATTTTATATATNAGAAGAGATTTAGAGGAAATTCGAGAAGTTTTCTTGAAGAGAAATTAGAGATAAGTTTATTTATTATTGTAGTTTGTATGACTTTGATTTTATATATGAATTTCGAGTTNTAAGTGTGACTTTACAATTACTGAATATTTATTACATCCATATTTATCTTATATATTAAGCATATATAAAGTCGCGGTCAATGGACTTTACGCATCGGTCTGTCTCCCCTGGTGAGATCCTTCCATATTCTCCGCTCTCTCATATTTTTCCTGCTTCTTTATTCCTTTTTGGTAAAAGCTTTGTGATTGTTGTTTTGGATGGGGGCGGGGGCACCTCTAATACTCTCGAGGGCGGTCATTTCCCACAAGGTTTCCACAATTATCTAAATATGGGTAGTGCTTACTCTTTTATTAAGAAGATTGGGAAGAAGAATGGAAAATTTGTAATTTTTATTAGTGAAGAAGGTTCTTCCATCTTGGCCTCTTCCTGCCGATTTGCTTTGGTTGGAAAATTCACTTATGGCCACCCTAAAATTGATTTCATTCATAGGGAGTTTGAAGGTCTAAAATTAAAAGGATGGTGGAGTGTCGGCATTTTGGATGGCTGGCACTTGCTTATCCAATTGTCCAACGATGAGGATTATAATAGGATCTTTGCTAAAAGATTTTTAAGAGTAGAGAATTGGGTTATGTAATTTCTTAAATGGTCTGTGGAAAATGGTCTTCTTGATAATATGGCTTTAGCAGACCCTCCTACCACCACTTGTTTAAACTCCATTCCTCATGGTTCCTCCCTTGGAAACAATTTTACCCACCCCTAACTTTCATTTAAACTCTAATTCTGAGGTCAGTGTTAACACTGAGCCAATCTTTAAGAAAACCTCACTCCCCTCCCCTTCAAACATAGACTTCAGTACATCGTTGCAACATACTTCTGATGAAATAGAGAATGAGTGGCAAGTCCAACGACATATGAGAAGGAAATCCAACCAGAATAATGAACTTTCCAACTTAATTGTTGGCAACATCGTTAAAGAAGGCGCTTACTACTCTGAGGGACAACAATTAGGCAACCCTTTTAGATTCTCTAGAAATGCTGACTTAAGAAAACATGTTTAATCTCATGGTTTGGAATATTAGGGAAGTGGCAGACCCTCCCTCCCTTAATAGGCTAAAGTATCTTTGCAGGGTTCACAAAATCTCATTTTTGTTATAATGGAGCCTTTGGTGCATGTGAATAAAGACCAAATTCTATGTAAGTTTAAAGTTTATAATTCTTTTTGCAATAAAAATAATAAAATCTAGCTTTTTTTGAAGCATTCTGTTGTTTTATCTATTGCGGAAGATAAGGATCAATTTGTTCTTGTTAATTTTAACATGGAGGACTTCCATGGTTGGGGCACCTTTGTCTATTCTAGCTCTCTTAAGTAGGAAAAACTCTTACTTTGGAAAAAAATTCAGATTATGGGAACCACTATTTAGGATAACTGAATTGTGGGAGGAGATTTCAACATGATTATGAATACTTCTGAGAGGAAAGGTGGTGGTAGATGTGATACTGCTCTTATAAATTGCCTTTGCAACTATATTACTTATGCTGAACTTTTTGATCTTGGTTATTCTGGCTCTCCGTATACTTGTAGAAGAGTTTTTCTCTATCAAAGACTAGATAGATTTTTTTGTCAATTCCACTCTCTTAAATTACTACCCCATCATCAGTGTTCAGCATCTCAGCTATACTTCCTCTGATCATAATACTATACTTCTCACTCTTGCTTTTCATGATAAGTCACTTATCTATCATTTTGAATTCCTTAATATTTGAACTTCTTATAATGTTTTTTTAAATGTTGTGTTACAGGCTTGGAAATTTGATGGTGTTGTAACACCTTGTTTCACATTATGGTAGTTGCATAAGAAGCTGGCTATAAGCCTAAAAACTTGAAATCATCAAGTATTTAGAAATGTACGCCAAAAAGTGTTGGAAGCTCAACAAATGGTTGATGAGTTAGAGGCTCGAGTTTATGGTACCTCTACTCTTGTGGATAATGTTGCTCAAGCGCACTTGTCCTTGCTGGATGTTATTAATCTAGAAGAATCCCATCTCTAACAGAAAGCCAATGATACTACTTTTGTTGCTAGAGATAGAAACACTAAGTACTTCCATGCTACTTTATAGCATAGAAGAAACATTAATAGTATTTTGAAGATAAAAGCTGTCGTTGGTCACATTTTAACTAATCCTGAGGATATTGTTATTAATGTGGTTAACTACTTCACTGATCCCTATCAAGCTACTGTGCAGGTTACTCAAGTGGACTCTAATGTTTTTAGGGATGAACATAGTTACATCTCTAACCTTTCTTTATCTTATCCTCCTAATGATGTTGAAGTTCTTGTAGCGCTCAAATCCATATGTCGCAACAAAGCTTCTGGGCCTGATGGTTTCTCTTCTACTTTTTATGTCCATTTTTGAGATATTATTAAGAAGGATGTGATTCTTTTTGTCTAAAGTTTTCTCCTTTTTGAAAACCTTGGCAAGTTCTTCAGCTCTACTTTAACTGTCCTTATTCTTAAAGGAAATGACAAGCTCTCTTGGGATAAGTTTCGGCTTATATCTCTTACTACTGTAATTTTTAAAGTTTTGAGTAAGTCATTGTAAGTCATCTTCAACCACATCTCTCTTACTTTATATCTCCTCAAAAATTTGCTTTTATTAAAGGTAGAAAAGTTACTGATAACATTCTGTTGGCTCAAGAAATGATTGAAGACCTTGATAAATGATGTAGAGGGGGCAATATGGTTTTTAAGCTTGATATCAAAAAGGCTTTTGATACTATCAGTTGGATTTCATTCTGAATGTGTTGCAGGCTAAAGTTTTGCACCATAATTTCTATTCGATTATTAAGAGATGGCTTGCTAATAATTACTATAATGTTCTTGTTAATGACAATACCCACAGATTCTTTTCTGCTTATAGGGGCATCAAGCAGGGGGATCCTCTTTCCCCAACCATCTTTATTATTGCTTTTGATTACCTTCCTATGATTGTTAATAATTTGCATGGTCGCCATCCTCATTTGTAATACGAACATAGGTCCAAAATCATGGCCAGTCACCTTGTTTATGCTGATGATGCTATCCTCTTCTCCAATGCTAGAAAATCAGCTATTAAAGCCACTACTCTCTATTTAAATAAATTTCAACAAGTATCTTGTGTGAATTTTAACCTTGCCAATTGTTCTCTTTATTTTGGTAATGTTGTTCATCAAAACATCCAAAATTGGGCTTCCAATTTCATTAATTGTAAGATTACTATTTTACCACTCAAATATCTTGGGGTGAACATTCTTAGGGGAAGAAGGAACTAGGTGCAGGTGGATGACATTGTTGAAAAAGTGAAATCCAGGATTAATGATTGAAGAAACAATTTTTTGTGTAATGGTGGCAGGCTCACCCCGATGAAAAGTGTGCTTTATACTCTTCCTCTATATGTCATGCAAGTTCTCAATACCAAAAAGAGTACTCAAAAGCAACTTGAAACACTTTTCAATAAATTTCTTAGGAGTGGATCCTATTCTTCAAAAATATTTACCGACTGGTTTTTTATTACTACAGGAATATGGGATTATGTCTGATGCTTCCTTTTTTAAATCTTAATGAATTGCTTCATTTTCAGCCCGTAAAGTTTAGTTGATCTTATATGATTGGCCCCACTACTTTGATCCCCACTCTCTCTACTTTAATGCTTCTCTTCAAGTTTTTTTATGCTTTTTTTATTTATTCTTTTGAGAAGATATGTGGTGATTATGGAACGCTTTCTTTGGTTAAAATGCTTTTCAGGCTCCAGATTTTGAAGGGATGGCTTGACTGGCTTGTTTTGATTGTGGAGCTTATGAAAACTATTGCCTTGGTGTTTTATTGTTGCGGGGAAATTGTTGCATGGGTGTTGTATTATTCTCCTACTTACTCATTCATTGAGCTTGGTAGCAGAGATATTGTTGCCTGAGAATTTTATTATTACAGGACCACTAGATTTTGTTTTATCTATTTGATGCTTACTGGTGATGGGGAACTTACTGATTTACTGAACATTGAGCTTGATAATTGTAGTTGGCTTTATATTACTAGCCCCAATTTTTTGTGCCTCACTTTCTCTACATTAATGGCCCTCCATTGCTCCTTTCTGTCATGTGTTAATGAGGATGATTGTGGTGATTATAACAAGCTCCCTTTGTTTAATGTGATCAGGTTTCATTATTGAGATTAGTGTGTGTTATTTTCAAATGAAGGCTCATGACTCCATATTACTATCCCGGCTCTACCTTTAGAGATTTTGAGTGCATTAGTTTCTTATTATTTTAGAGGCCCATGGCTCCTTTTCCTTTTTCTACCTGCACTGCTTCTCAAGAAATATGCGTACAATCTTTACCTTTTCTACAGCAGCTATGGGAAATAGGTTTTACGGATTAATTCCTTAATACTCTTCCAATATTTTGCATTTGACTTACTTTGTAGGTCCTCATAGATTTTGTGCTGCAATTAGCTTGCCTTTTGTTGCTCTCCGTTCGGACTTCGCCACTTTGCATGAGGAGTTTTTGGCTTTACAACTCTCACACTTAATTTTGAACTGCTTTTACATGTTAATTTGGGGTATATTTCTTTAGATTGGTATACATTTTGTTAGGACACATGTAATTTTGGGGATGTTTATCTTCTTTGCTCTTCCTTTTCTCTTTTGTGTGTGGAGTTGTAATGTGAAAGGAGGAACCCCTAAAACTTCATGTATTTCTTTTATTTTTAGTGGGGATGCTCTTTCCCTCCCCAATTTTGTAACTTCCCTTTATATTAACGCGTAAGGAGCCACAAGTTGCTCTTTTAATTAAAAAAAAAAAAAAACTAGTGAGCACCACACAATTCAGCGTGTACTTCTTTGATAATATCTTATGCTTCAGCTCTGTTCAGACACCTCAGCCACATCAGATCAAATGTTATTCTATAGAGGACATCACCTACCAAAGCATATAGCATAGCTCTTCTCGTGTTATGATATGTTGCTGACTTGTATTCTGGTAGTTTTCCTACTTGCAAATATTCTTTTAATGGCTTGGGCCACTCCTCAGTATTGCCCGCTACAGCAGCTATTATCTCTTCTTCTTTTCCGAGCTTACGTAGACTATCAAGATCAATCCTTGACAAAACTTGGCACTCTTATACTGTAATATCAAAGGAATCCTCTGGTGGACACGCCAATTCCATAGCAAGCTTGGCTAAAGCATCAGCATGGACATTATCTCCTCAAGGAATCCTATACAGTGTTACACTGAGGATCAGTCCCAACAACTTCATCGTGTATTAAAGATATTCTACCAACCTCAGCTTCAAAATCTTGTACTATTTAGAAACTTGTTGGATGACAAGTTGTGAGTTGCCATAGATGGAAATGTTTATTTTGTCCATTGAGATTGCCAACTCCGATCCTGTAATCAAGGCTTCATATTTTGCCTCATTATTCGTGCACGATTTTGTTAAGTGAAAGGAAAACCTTAACATTCCCTGATCTGGTGTAACAAAAATCAGACTGATTCTTACTTTACCTTGTATGATTGTATGTAATCCTTTATCATTTCTGGCTGAAGAATCTCCATCAAATTACATTTCCACTTATAGTATCAGCTCATACGCTAGATCATCGTTGAGAGGCGACCTAGTTGGAAGTGGATGCACTGCAAGAAAATATGCTAAAATCTGTCCTTTGATAGTGTAAAAGGGTACAAAATTAATATCCAATTGCAATAAAATCATCGACTACTTTGTTAAATGTCTGAAAAGTGTTGCTCGGGTCATCAAATATAACAATGGGTTAACTTTCAAAATAAGGGTGACCTTTTGAGAAAGCATGTAATGTCTGAGCTTCTGAGTGGCAAAAATTAAAGCTAGATAGTGCTTCTTAGTGGGAGGATACTTTATCTCTGTTGATATTAGATGTTGACTCTAGTCGTAGAGTGCATTTTCCTTAAACTCATCATTGACCTGAACTAGCAGGGCTTCGAGAGAGTCATCTAAGTCTGCAGGCTAAAGTATCAACGGTTTTCCCAAGATAGGGGCTACCAAAATAGCAAGTGTTGTTAAATATTACTTAACATCCTCAAAGACACACTGACATTTCTCTTCCAAAATGAATTTGGCATCCTTTTAGTTAATGCCAAGAAATACTAACACCTACCTGAGAGATTAGAAATAAAGCATCTCCAGAATGCCAGTTTTCCTTGAAATGATCGTAGCTCATTCAAAGTTTTGGGAGGAGGCATTTTCAAGATAGCTTTAATCTTCTTGATTCCCTGATGATTAAAAATGAATCCTGAAAATTTTCCGATGGTAATGCTGAAGGCGCACTTTAAGGGATTCATATTAAGATTATATTTCTGTAATCGCTCGAACATGATCCTTAAATCATACAAGTGGTTTATTCTCTGTTTGCTTTTGATGACCAAGTCATCCATGTAGCACTTCACTTGCTTGTGAATGAGGTCTTCAAAGATTTTCATCATATCTAGTTGATAAGTTGTTCCAGCATTCATCAACCCAAATGACATCACTGTGTAGCAGAAGATCCCGATCGACATTCTAAAAGCTGTAAGCATTGCATTTTCTATAGCCATCTAGATCTGGTTATAACATGACAATCAATCCATGAAAGAGAAGATCTCGTGTGTCTATGTGATGTCCATCATTAATTCTGGTATCAGTAGTGGGAACTCATCTTTTGAACATGCTTTATTTAGATCCCTGAAGTTGACACATACACAGATCTGTCCATTCTTCTTCTTAACTATCACAATATTGGCTAACCACATTGGGCATTGTTCTTCCTCACAAAGTTGGCGTCTATTAACTTCTTTACCATGGAAATGACATGTTGCTCTATTTTGAGGCACATTATTCTGGTAGCTTGTTTCATTGGGGTCATATCCTTTTCCAGCCCAAGTGTAATGCAGCTTTTGAGGATAATCCTGACATCTCATCATAGCTCCGAGCAAGGAAATCTTTGAATTCTGACAATAACTTGATTAAATCTGTTGATTCTTCCTTACCGAGTAGCAAACTTATGAAGGTGGGTCGGGCCTACTCTTGAGTCCTTAGATTATTTTCCTTCAATTTGTTGATGGTTTACTTAAATATTTTTAAAATTTTGGCGGTGCATCATCTATCAGAGAATCTTTGAAATCATCATTCAAATCGAGGTAATCCTCTTTGAACTTGCTAGTAACAACCATGCAAAATCTTGAATCATCAATTGGTCCTATTGTACCAAATCAAAGACCTTCTTTCAAGTTAGGAGTTAAACTCTTAACATTCCAAAATTTCTCAAAGAGATATAGTTTATCCTTTGACATTTGTTTTGACACACATCCTTACTGAATTATCTTTTATGCACAAGGAGAAAAGTAACCAAACAACAATTCCATTACTTAATTAGAACCCTCTTCCAAATTTACATGATTTTTAGAACTAGTAGAGGAGAAGCACAGTAAAACTTGATCTGCTTAAAACCAACACCCCAGACTTCCTTGAATGTTAACCTCACTTTTGGTTGAGGTCTAGTCTTTCCACTTTAGTAGCATAGGGTCAAGCCATAAGACTTTTGTGTTGACTATTACTAGAGGACTAGAAAAAAAAACCCTCACCATTTGAAACTCTAAACCATTCTTTGCTTAACTTAAAGTTCCACACATTGGTCCTAACCGCTAGCACTTAGTAGATGTGGTCAATATGAGGGAGTTCAAGGGGCATCCCCATAGGACTGCTTGACCTTAGGATTGACCCTGGGCATTGGTTTGAAGCTAGTTCACTCACTTTCACACACTTTCAATCACCCATAACCCTAAACCCAAACCTTGTTGACTTTGATCCCTTGATCTTTTGGGAGACTAGCCCACTAGCCCTAGGCTACGGTTTAGCTAAGACCAGCACATAGAGGACCTAAATGATGATTTCATTGGTTCATGGCTCATATAGAGTGGTTGGCACCCCAATTTCACCAAAATACTTAACTTAGCCTTTTCCCCCCAAATCTACCCAATTTACCAAAATACCCCTAAACCCTATATTTGACCAAAATTCCCAATTTCACCCAAAATACCCAAATTTGCTTAAAAATTATTTCAAACCATTTGAAACCACCCAAATTGCCCAAAACTTCCCAAATTTTCCAATTTTACCAAAATGCCCCAAATTTGCTAAAATTACAAAAATACCCTTGGTACCTCAAACTTTCCAAGAACTTCAAAAATCACTTCAAATGTCCCCAAAACCATTTTAGACTCTTCAATTGAACCTAATTAGACTAATTTGACCAACTTTGACCAAAAGCCCTAAATTGCCTTTAAAAACTCAATTACCCCAAATCACCCCAAATGTCCACCAATTTGATCCCAATCTTCTCCAATTTCAGTTCTAAATTACAATTCATCATGATAAAACTCAATTCAAACCAAATCTAAGTCTAATTGACCCACCATTGAGTCCAATTCAACACAAATCAAAAAGCCCCAATTTGGCCTAAAACCAAAATCACACTTAATTGCACCCCCACATACTTCCAATTGCCCTAATTATGCGGCATAAACTCTTTGAAACAACTCCACACACCAACCCTAAATTGTCCTTGGTCAAGTTTCAATTGCACCCAATTTCAACCCAAATCTAAAATCCTCAAATTTGCCTTAATTTTGCCATGTGCTCAAATTTCACCAAATTGAATGCCCTAACCATAAAATTGACACCCAATTAATGTTGAAAACTCTCATCACATTTTCCTAGACCATTTTGAACCATCAATTTGGACTTAACTAAACTCTAGCCCAACATAAACCCAAGTCTAGCCCGACATACCAAACTTGATCAAATGCCCAAAATCCCTCAAATTGACCCACCAAATAAAATCAAAATCTTTTCTAAACTCTTTTAGACAATCATCCACACCAAATTACTCAATTAATTGGGCTCAATGTCATGGCTAGCCTAAACCAAACCCAACTTCAAGACAATTTAATCCAAATTGAACCCATGCACCAAAATTGACTTAGAATATGAAGCCGAGGTGGAGGGCTCATAATGCTAAAGACCAATCATGGCTAGGAACATTGGATGGGTGTAATGGGTTTTGATACAAGGGGGGTGGCTCTCAGTTTTAGGGCTTTCCGGCTACTAGGGCCAGGGGTGGTGGTCAGAGAAGTCAAAAGAGCCAGAAGAGGGTTTATGATCATTAACCCCTAATGGTTTGGTATGATGGAAAGGATTTCTTGGTTTAGGCCCAAAAAATGAAAAAATTTCCTAAATGAAGGGACCATTGGTCCATGGCTTCCATAGGGTGGGCTAGGTGGGTCTACCCTGGTCACTAGGATCCATTTGGTGGTTGTGGTGTCATTAATTTAGTCACTTAAGCATAACTTAGTCAACTTGGGACAAATTGTCTTGAAAATGAGTTTAGGATAGGCTAGCCATAAAATTGAGCACAATTGATTGATCAATTTTGTGTGGATGAATATAAAATAATTGAAAGGATTTTGAATATATTTGGAGGTTCAATTTGAGGGATTTTGGGCATTTGATCAATTTGGGGATGTTGGGTTAGAAATGGGTTTAGGTCAGCTAGATATGGGTTAAGTCCAAATTCAGAGTTCAAAATGGTCTAGGGGAATTTCATGAAGAGTACTAAACATTAGTTGCGCACCAATTTTGGGGCTTGGTCATTTAATTTGGTGGAATTTGGGCACATGGCTAAATTGGGGTAATTTTAAGAATTTTGGATTTGGATTGAAATTGAGTGAAATTGAAGCTTTAACAAGGTCTATTGAGGGTTAAATTTAGTGTGTGGAGATTTTTCAAAGAGTTTATGAAGTATAATTAGGGCAATTGGAAGGATTTGGGGGTTCAATTAAGTGGGATTTTGGTTTTAGGCCAAATTGGGGCTTTTTGATTTGGGTTGAAATTGGACTTGAATGTGGGTCAATTGGGATCAAATTTTGTTTTAATTGAGTTTGAGCATGATGAATTTGAGTTTAGAATTGAAATTGGGGAAAATTGGAACCAAATTGGTGGACATTTGGGGTGAATTGGGGGAAATTGAGCCTTTAAGAGCAATTTGGGGCTTTTGGTCAAAGTTGGTCAAATTGATCAAATTAAGTTTAATTGAAGGGTCCAAATTGGTTTTGGAGACATTTGGAATGATTTTGAGAGTTTTGGGAAATTTTGGGCAATCAAGGGTATCTTTGTAGTTTTGGCAAATTTGGGGGTATTTTGGTAATTTTGGAAATTTTGAGATGTTTTGGGCAACTTAGGTAGTTTCAAATGGTTAGAGATGATATTTGAACAAATTTAGGTATTTTGGGTGAAATTAAAATTTTTGGTCAAATTTGCGGTTTGGGGGTGTTTTGGTAAATTTGGTAGATTTGGGGGCAAAAGACTAAGTTTGGTATTTTGGTGAAAGTGAGGTGCCAACCACCCGATTTGAGCCATGGCCCAATGGAATCTCCATTTGGGTCCTCTATGTACTTGTCTTGGCTAGAACCTAGCCTAGGGCTAGTGGATCTAGGGGACCATCTATATGAGCCTCCCAAAAGATCAAGGGATTAAAATCAACAAGTTTGTGTTTAGGGTTGTGAGTGAATGTTAGTGAAAGTAAGGGTAAGCAAGTGAACTAGCTCCAAACCAATATCTATGGTCAACCCTAAGGCCAAGCAGTCCTATGGGGACTCCCCTTGAGTTCCCTCATATTGACCCCACCTACCAAGTGTTAGAGGTTAGGAACAATATGTGAACAAAAAGTGAGGTCAACAGTAAGAGGGTTTCTTTTTTAGTCCTCTAAGAGTATTCAACAAAAAAGTCTTATGGATAGACCCTAGGCTACTAAAGTGTAAACTAGACCTCAACCAAAAGTGAGGTCAACAGTACAAAAGGCACGGTAATAATGAATCCAGCGGCAGTTACTGTAACCGCTTTCGAGTGAATGAGCGTAAGAACGGTAGACTCAGCAGAGATCAGGGCGGCGACGATCTTTGCCTTCTTTCAAGAAGGAAAATCCTGGGGGCAACTCAAGTTGAACTTAACAAATAGTTCTTAGACTTGCTGAGCGCCAACCTTCATGACAACAAATGGGGCTTTTCCAAGCATAACCTCAAGTTTGTCAAATTCGGTTCTAAACTTGATCATGGGGGCGATGTTACGAGCATTGTGGTTGGTTGACAAGTTGCAGGAGATGGTAAGGGTTGGGAACACCATCATAACAGCTTCAGAAGAAAAGTTCTGAGGGTTAATATTCAACCAATACTTCACAAATTTAGTGTGAACCCTAAAACTTAACAAGGGGTTGTTCTATGGACTGGGCACACCTTTATTATTTAAGTTTTAAGATTTAATTTAAGCTTATCATTCATTAATAAAAATAAACATGAGATGATTTAATTAAATTAAGTGAGAGAATAAAAGACGTAATGACTTGGCTCAATTTGCAAAATAGCAAATCAAACCCGAAAGGTACAAGCAAAAGGGTGAAGTTTAGGACACAGTGCATGACCGACTTCACAATATGCATCACCGAGGTGAAACAAGTTCACCAACACACCTATTGGGGGTCTGACTCCACACAAAAATAAAAAGCCCTAAAGGACTCCATAACCTCTCTGTTTAAAGTTGATTAAACAGACAGTCCTGGAATCTAAAAGGGTTGACTGTACTTGCCCAAGAGAGAAATGAGCAAAGCATGCCAATAGAAGAAGGGTAATCCAGTCCATGAGGGGCATGGACATAATACCGATGTATGAAGACAAAAAGTCCAGATCATAATGGAACTAATCCCCAACAGAGTCGCTAGAAGCTGTGGTCGCCAAATTGGAAATTATCGGTCGCCAGAATTGATATATCAATACCTGGTTTTAAAATATTTTTAATATATATATATATATATATATATATATATATATATATATATATATATATANAGAACTAGAAAGTTTGGAAGGAAAACGATTGGTAGCACAACAAAATTTGGAATTGTATCAAGCCAAGATGATTCAAGCACATGACAAATTGGTTCGCCCCAGGACTTTTAGAGTTGGTGATCTGGTTCTTGTCCTTAGAAGATCTATTCTTGCACATTACAAGATAGGAGGTAAATTTGAACAAACATTGGAAGGACCGTTTGTGGTTGAAACGGTTTACTCTAGAGGAGCCTACCAATTGATAAATTGTCAAGGAGAACGACCTATGCTTCCTATTAATGGACGATATCTGAAGAAATACTATGCATCATGATGTTTCGAAAGAGCGAACTTTAGAAATAAAGTCTTGTACTTAGAAGCACCGGGGTTTTAATTGCAACAGGGTCCGAACATAAATTTGTAATAAAAATATTTGAATAATAAAAAAAACCTAATTTTGCAATATATTATATATATAACTTGATATATGTTTTATTTTTATTTATTTTTTATTGCTTTGTTTCTCTCCTTTCTCCTTTCATGTTAGTTCAATTTTTAAAATAATAATAATAAACTTAATAAGTGTATATATTTATGTATATATATACATAAATATAAATTAAGATATGTACATAAGAAATATATTTTGCAACATACATATATATAAATATATATGTTTATATAAATCATTAAAATATATAAAAATTTTTTTCATATTGTTCTTGCTTAAAAGATCGGTCTGACATACTGATTGTTTTCCTATTTTAATGCAGGAGAATGTCAGAAGGAAGACTGTTTTTCACATTCAAGAATGGCATTGGTTTTGCCCTTGATAAGACAAAAGTTGAAGAAGGAGCGGTGGTTGAATTTGATTTCAACTTCGATCAAATTGAGCTAGATTATAAAAGCTAAACTTTAATCGTGGTAAATAAAGATGAGTTTTGCAAGCAGAAGCCTGAGCTGAAATTCAGAAATAAGAATCAATCTGTTACTGAGAAGAAAAAGAAATTAGAAAAAATTGATGAGGCTGAATCAAGCAATGCTGCAATTAATCGAATGAAATCAATGATAATGACCTCTAAGGGCGAGCTTATTGGTGCTACTTGTACCGACGATCAACCGGAAGGTAAGGCAACACTTACTCGTACGCAGAAGAGGAATCGAAACCGCCGTATTCACAAGATGCTGGAATAATTAAAAGAAAAAGGGGAGGATAAAGATACTATCGTTCAGATGGCAATTAAGTTAAAAGGGAAAATCCTAGATCAGCTGTTTGAAGTGCCATCTCAACCCATGAAAACTGGAGGAGAGGTGACTTTCAAGGAAAGAGAAATTAAAGAAGGAAACATGGAAGTTGAACCCTATGCTCCCCAGTTCGTGAGCAGGTCACGTCATTTGCAGATCATTCCAGAGCATGAATTGGAGAAATATGAAAAGGTGAGAAAACAAAATTTCGAGCATTTTCAAAGGTTTCAGGGTAAGTATGTTAATATACTGGAAGGGTTGGAACTGCACACCAATGTGTTCACCAGCAGTGAACAAGACGACATTGTAGAACATGTTCTTTTGGAGCAAGAAATGGGACGTGCTAGTCGGCTAAGAATAAGGACATATTTTGAGACAAGAAAATGGGAACGAGGTAAAAGAAGGGTCACGATCCAATACATTTGCTGCTACAATTTTGCCCAAGATAAAGAAGGAAATCCTCCCGGGATAATTCGTCATGATGAGGTTGACCCGTTAATGTCATTTATTAAGAGGATAATTAAACGATTGGTGACCTGTGACCAAAGAAAAATATGTTGACATTTTCATACCTATTTTACACTGATTTTGATGGTATTATACTTTAAAGAAGGGTATTTTTTATGTTTTATTGCAGGTATGATGAATTATGGTGATTGGAGCAAAAATAAATAAAAACGGTGCAATTTGGAGCAAAAACGAGCAAGAAATAAAATTTTGTCATGTCACCTTTCGATAAGTCTTTCGATGCTTAATCTCGTTTACACTTCTTCAATATTTTTGAATGAGATTACACATTAAAGAAAGGTTTTTTTTATGCTTATTTTGTAGGGATATCTGTTAGGAACACAACGCAACTGAAATGGGGCAAAACAGAGCTAAAACGGAGCCAAATGGTGGAGCTGCGCAGTTTGCTCGCCGACGGCAAGATTTACCCGAGAAGACTGGAAAATGACAGAAAAGCTCACCGACGGCGCCCTTGAGCCCGCTGATGGCGCCCTGGACGGTTATGGGCTGAAATTCATGTATTTGGACGCTTTTTGGAAGGGTTCTTGTGGCAACTCTTCATACTTCATCCCTACACTTTAAAAGAATGAATATAGGTTAGAAAACGGGTTATGTGTGAGAGGAATGCTAGGAAAAGTGTGGAGAAAGTTTAGGATTTTTAGAATAGGAGTAGAAATGTAGATTTCTACCATTTCGAAGAGATTGGAGAGGAAATTTTGAGAAAATTTGTAAGGAGATATTCTAGCATTTCATGGAGCAGCAAGAGACTTTTCGGGAGAGATTTTCTTCTTTCTTTCAAATCAAGAAAGCTAAGTATTGTGTTCTTCATTATCTTATGGTTTTGTAAGCACTTATCTAGTGGATTTGCTTTGATGAAATGAAGTTTTCTGTTGTGTTTTCTTCGTGCTTTGTGATGTGTTTCTCTTACTCTCTCTTCTTGTTTGGAAATATTGGTATGAGAAGATTATGTCGTTGTTTTCATTTTACTTTTCTCTTGTAATGAGTAGAATTCATGCTTAGGATTTTTTTATGCATGTTAGAAGCGTATTCAATTATAAATGTGATGGTTTTTACTTGTACTTTATTTACATTACAACAAAGGTCTCTTGTACTATTAAAATTTATTGTAATTTCATTAATCCAAAAGGGCGGTATAATTCTCAACAAAGTGGAACCACATTCAAATTCCATGGATGGTTAAGTTCATGGGATTTGAGTGCAAATAAATGGGGAAATATACTTTGATGGGTGTACAATTGGAGATTTTAGGGTGACAGACTAAAATCCCCAATTCGGTCATATTGTTTGAGTACTGAAGCAAAGATGTTGGCCCTCAGGCGAGGGGAACGTGGGAGCTCCGAAGTGAGAGTCGGTATCCTCGCAGCCTAGCCACAGATTCAGTAAACAAGCATAGGATTAGTCAATGTTCTTTATGCCTGGAGCAAAGGGTAAAGAATATGATTGCTCCTATTTGACACATACAATATTTAATGCATCTCATTTCTTTACATTATCCAATTCGTTACATTAGAATAGTAGTTTTTAATATCTCAAAATTCTCTAGGACTATTCATCCAAAAAGGGTTATCTTTAGAATTAATATTTGCATTTAGTTATAGTTACTATCATTACATTTAACACTTGCATTTAGGAGTAGTTGCTAGGTAAAACATCATTTTAATTGACATTCCAAACTAAGAACTAATTGTAGTAGATTAGAATTTGACAAGGACCTCTTACCTCGCTTCCCTGTAGGATCGATAAACGGGACTCCACTAGAGCCCTGTATTACTTGAGGGATACGTATACTTGGGTTTGAAATTGTGATTTTACAAAATCATTATAAATATTTAAATCTGGGTTCTTAAATTCTCGCATATTAAAAGTTACATCAAGTTTTTGGCGTCATTGTCGGGGGTTTAAATCTTCTAGTAGTGGTGTCGAATTCTTGTATTTTTAAGCATATATAAAGTCACTGTCAACTACGAGATGAACATGTGCTACAAATGGAATTCTCCAGCGCACAACACTGGGAAATGTACTTTGATAGAGCTTCATTAGCCAGAAAAGACGAAGGATCAGGCACAATTATACCAGGCAAAGCAGGTGTTTGTTTGATCTTTATCATGCTAGATAAAGGTATGCTGAGATTCTCATACCACCTAACAGACTCATGTGCCAATAATGAAGCAAAATATGAAACCTTAATTTCCATATTAGAGTTGACAATCTTGATGAATATAATAGACATTGCTATCTATGGTGACTCACAACTCCTCATTCAACAAGTTGTCGGACAGTACAAGATTTTGAAACCAAGGCTAGTAGAATACCATCAGTACACGATGAAGCTGTTGGAGCAGATCCCCAATGTAACTTTCTACTGGATTCCTAGGGGAAATAATGCCCATGTTGATGCTCTAGCAAAAATTGTTAAGGAGCTGGCATGTCCCCCAGAGGATTCCATTGAAATCACAGTACATGGAAGACAAGTTTTGTCTCGAATCAACCTTGAAACTCTACACCAGCTCGGGAAAGAAGAAGAAGCGATAATTACTATTGCACATATCAATGAAGATTCACACAACCATTAATAGAATATTTGCGTACTGGAAAGCTGTCAGAGGACAAGTCTGAGGCACATCACATTACAAAAAGGGCTATGTATTACACTCTAGTTGGTTATCTCCCCGACAGAAGATCATTCAACCAGATGTGGCTACGATGTTTAAGCAAAACAAAAGCACAGAATATTATCAAAGAAGTACATGCCGGATTGTGTGGCACTCACCAGTCAGGGCCGAAGAGGAAAATGAAAATCAAAAGACTTGGATATTATTGGCCAATAATAATGTCCGATTGCATGGATACAACCAGAAGATGTCACCAGTGTCAGGTGCATGGGGTGGTCTTACACCAACCTCCAAATGTGCTACACCCAACCGTTGCCTCGTGGCCATTCGAGTGATAGGACACAAACATAATAGGTTTGATAAACCCTCCATCCTCTAAAGGACACAGATTTATACTTTTCGCTATAGATTATTTCTCCAAATGGGTAGAGGCAGTACGGTTACGAGAGGTCATGACACAGCATGTCCTTCCATTCTTCAAAAGCCAAATTGTCTACTATTTTGGAGTACCGTGAAGAATAATTTCTGATAATGGGACAACCTTTAAAAGCACCAAAATCAACAATTTCATGAAACGACATGGGATAAATTGGAAATACTCTACAATTTACTATCCTAGAGCAAATGGCCTAGTTGAAGCCTTTAAAAAGGCATTGGTACAGATTTTAAAGAAAACATTAAATAAAAAAAGGGATTGGCACAACAAACTGTTAGAAACCTTGTGGGCCTACCGGATGACGTTCAGGACTCCCACTCAGTGTACACCCTACATGCTAATGTACAGGTCCGAGGTTGTGCTACCATTAGAAATTCAGACACCGTCTGTCAGACTCGCTATTACCAACCAACTCACAACATTAGAAAGTGCAAAACTCAGACTTAAAGAATTGGATAGCCTTGAGGGAAAATAACTTGAAGCACAACAACACTTGGAGTTTTAGCAGGCAGAGATGGTACAAGCTCATGACAAATTGGTCTGCCCAAGGACATTCAAAGTTGGTGGCCTCAAACTCGTGCTCAAAAGGCCTATTCTTATACACCGCAAGAAAGGTGGAAAATTCAAGGCAACTTGGGAGGGACCATTTCTCATTGAAAAGGTCTATGCAGGAGGAGCCTACCAGTTAGTAGATTTCTGGGGTGAATGATTAATGCTACCAATCAACGGACGATACGTGAAGACATATTACGCAACCAACATTGCTTGCCATTGCTTAATTTGAAATTTTGAAATTTGGATTGTTTTGGGGTTATCTATGTGGCCAAATGTCTGTGACCGAGACCAAAATTTTTATAATAAAATTAACCTCAACATAATTAATTTTTTAAAAAATTAAACACTTCAATTTTCTCTTGTTAAACTTAATATCCTATTAGATTTAATAAAATGCATACACAAATAAATAACTTCTTCACCAAAATAAACTAAAATTTCCTTTAATAAATACTTTATTTTATTCTTGTTCACGCTAAGTTTCAGCTCACTGACATTTTTCCCATCGTCTGCAGAGAAATGTCAGGCCAGAGGCTGATCTTTGCCTTTAAAGATGGTTGGAACCTCGTACTCAACAAGGAAATGGCACCACAGGGCGACACCATAAAATTTGACATGGAATTTAGTTAATTTGACATGGATTATGAGGGGCCTCTAATGGATGTTGTTAGCCTACAGGAAAAGGAAGGCCTACCCTCACTGCTAAGGTTGACCACCAAAGACAATTCATCACTGAAGGGAAAAAATGTGATGGTACAACAAGACCCGATGGAGGGGTCCAACTGCCTACCGTCCATGACAGCTACGCCGACTGGGGGCCTAGTCGTTGTCTTTAATGAAAGACTGTCGGACGCTCTACTATGAAGAACTTAGCACAGAAATGCTAGCCGCCAAAAATAGAGGTTTTTCTTACGAGAAGAAAAAAGATGCCAGAAAGAGGTAGAGAATTTACTTATCCTTATTACTGATAAAAACATTTATTATCTAGGCATGAGAGAAACCTCTTCCAGCTTGCCTGCTACAGATGAGGAATTTGAGTTTATTACAGAGCCAAAAATACCACCATCATCAGATGTTCTTGGCACGGGTTTCCCAACCTGCAACACCAAAATACCTACACGGGCGTTAGCTATAGGGGCATTCGTGGAATGCCCGGACTGTAATGTCCTACACCTACATCACTACAACACCTTAGAGAAGTACACATCTACCGATGATGGGTCTCAGACCACTGATTGCCTAATGGGGGAGTCGTAGTCCCGCTAGGAACAGATCAATATGTCTCGTGGAGTCCAGAGCCATATTTCCCTTTGGATGCCGAGCCACACATTCCATTAGCGNCCATTTAGTTATAATTACTATCTTTACATTTAACACTTGCATTTAGGAGTAGTTGCTAGATAAAATATCATTTTAACGATTATTATCTTTACATTTAACACTTGCATTTAGGAGCAGTTGCTAGATAAAACATCATTTTAATCGATATTCCAAACCAAGGACTAATAGTAATAGACTAGATTTTGACCAAGGACCTCTTACCTCGCTTTTTTATGGGATCGATAAATGGGACTCCACTAGAGCCCTGTATTACTTGAGCGATAAGTATACTTCGGTTTGAAATTGTGACTTTACAAAATCATTATAATTATATAAATTTGGGTTCATAAATTCTTGCATATTAAACATTGCATCAAGTTTTTGGCATCATTGTCGAGGGTTTAAATCTTTTAGTAGTAGTGTTAAATTCCTGTATTTTTAGGTATATAAAAAGTCGTTGTCACTTTCCCCCAATGTTTTATGGTCTCAATCCTAAAAATATTTGACAGGACTGGAAATCGCAGACAACATATAACGCATTTACGAGGTAGCTATAGCAACACAAGAAATAACGAGGCCTTATTCTGCCAGCAGTTCATCAATAGCTTGTTAGGGATTGCATTCAACCGGTACACTGTCCTGCCCAACATGTCAGTTGAAGCATTTTTTTTTAATTGGAACAACTATTTGTGAAAAGATATGTCGGGGCACAACACCATGTGTTTATCGGAGAGCTCATGATAGAAACGCAAAAGTCTAGCGAAACTTTTGTAGACTATATTTTTAGTTGGAAAAACCTTAGCATGAAATGTGAACCTCAGCTATGGAAATATTATGTGATTGAAATTCTGCTCAAGAGAATTCATGGGCAAGTAGCTTTCATGCTTAAGGGACTCACCATCAAATCCTTCGAGAAGCTACTTGGTAAAGTCAACAGTCTTCAAGAGGAGATTAAGCACATGGAGCCACTTGAAAAGGCTAAGATGACATAAGTGTTCGAAATAAAATCAGGAGTAGTGGCGACTGTCGACAAAGGAAAGCAGCTGATAAAGATATATGCAGAAGAACATCACCGGTCCTCTCAAAAACAGAATAATCAATATAACCAGCGGCCGCCTCAAGATGAAGTACCTCGAACTGGGGATAAAAAAATATCCCTGTTTGAGCGACAAAAAGTTTTGTATTCATTCATAGATGAACCTATACCTAAAATATTCAGAAGTCTAATGAAGAGGCCAGAGTTCAAATTATCAGAGCCAAACAAGCCTGAAGAGGTGGATAAGAAGAATGAACCGAATTATTGCCCATACCATCGATTTCTTGGGCACACTATAGAAAAGTGCTTCTTCTTTAAAGATTGGCTCGAGAAGAACCTCAAAGAAGAGAACATAATAATCCTGAAAGAATATTTAAAACAACCTGAAAAAGGTTCAATAAACATGATTTCAATTGAGTCAATCTCCCCAATTGATCTGTACGTCGGAACAGATGGATGGAGTACAACTTGTGATGAACTCAAAAGGGTCCTTAATCAAATACAGGATTCATCAAAAAAAGCTTCAACGAACACTGAAGAAGGATGGAATGAGGTATGGAGCAGATCATCCAAGAAAATACCTAACAAGATCTAGTCTGCATGAAAACAAGCCTCTGTTCAGAGTCTGCAACATACCAAGCCCGAGATGAAGATTTTTCTAGAGGATCCGTCATCGTCAAGAATAAAGAACAAGAAGAAGAAAACAATCACTGCAAAGATTGATAGCATGGGGGGTAAGATAGGGGTTGCCTCTACTAGATTGGTTGTCTCGAATTTGGGGAAGAAAATCCTCGAACCCTTGAGTTTATATGATTATCTTTTTGTCCCTCTGGGGTCTTATGAATATAATGATTGTGATTCCGGCTACGTTTTAACTTTTTTTGGTGATAATGTAACTGATTATGACAGATCTAGCTTCGATCTCGATCCCCAAAATGATCCTCAAATCATACTCAAGTCCGATGAACTCATTGTCAAGTCCAAAGAAGACATCAATAATTCTGCTTACGACAGCACCGATAATAAAGAGCCAACTCTCGAGCATTACGGTGTACCGCTTGCCATTAACTTAGTTCTCTCCAATGAAGATGAAAAGACACCGAAAGATTCCACAATGATTTCTTAAGAAGAAGAAATCACAGAAGTTAACTTAAGGAGTAGAAAAGTGTTACCACCAAGAATAGCTCCAACAGACAAATGAAAACAAATAATGACTCGAGAAGAGATACCCCCACCTCCACCAGTGGAGGACCCACATGATCAAGATAAAATCAGAGGATCATACAAAGTAGGCTACAAAGTGCTAGCTCATCTTAGGAAGTTTCCGACGCGATTAAGAATCTATGACGCTCTGATCCTATCAAAGGAGATGAGAGAGTCTCTGATTACAGCTTTGCTTGACCCAGAAATTTTCTTGGCTCAATTGGCCAACACATCCTCAGATGAAGTTTGCTCATTGAAAGAACAGCCTGGGGTAACCTTCACAGATGAAGACTTGCTGCTCGGTACCGCCGACCACAACTGTCCACTCTACATCTTTATCAGCATCAGTAGATTTGTGGTATCTAGAGTTTTAGTGGATCCTGTGAAATCTCTTAACTTGATGAGCCTATGGACATTGGCCTATTTAGATTTTGAAGCTCAAGAGCTTAAGGCCAATAAAATGATGTTAAGAGGATTGAAACAAAAGGGAGAAAGAGCCCTCAGATCAATTATATTACTTATGAAGGTTAGAGAACTCGTTACAACCGCTAAATTTCATTTCATCGACACCAAGACCACTTTTAACGCTCTACTAGGTCGGCCATGGATTCATGAGCACAATATGGTTCCATCATCTCTACACCAATGCGTTAAATACTGCAAAGATGATCAAGAAAATTGCATCAAAGGAGATCTACAACCATTTTTAGTGCATGAAGTTGATATACATGAAGATGCTACCTACTACGCGCCTCCAAAGAAGATTGTCTTCTCGCGCGAGATTTTGACAAACAGAGATAAAGATTCAGAAGAATCACAAAAAGGAGGCCATTCAACTCTTCTTCAGTGATCTTCCACTACTCCCTTACAATGAGATGGTGAAAGATCTTTTAGTTTGCGCACCCAAGGTCGAGGTTAGGGACGTGGACGCGAAAGGATCAATTTAATTGTTGAACGGACTAGGCCAACTATCAACATTAATGAGGAAGACAGTTCTGAAAATGAGATAATGATGATAAGACGGAAAAGACCTCTGTACGAGATATCCCTAGAAGATATAGAAAAGAATGAATATGAAACAATGTATGATCGGATAAATAACTATGTGAATGCTATGACCCTTACTCCGATTCTGCTTCAAAAGGTCGGGATTTTAGAGGTCAAAGAAATTCTGTAGTGTTGGTTCAAAGCCGATCAAATTTTACCATGCTTCTATCTCTACTGAGCTTGAAAATCATGTAAATTTGGATGTTGATTCTAGTGAATTAATGGAATTTCCTTTTAGTTACTTCTCGCCTTGTGTTTAAAAGTTAATTCAACAGGGACACTTACCAAAACAAATACCAGATAAATTTTAACTTTTTTGAAAAATTATGGAATGATAAAAGTTAAACTCCAAATTTAAAAGAGGGTCTCGGATTCCGTACAGTCAGACCAGTCGATGATTTTGAATTTTGCATGGTTGTTACTGGTGAGTCAGAAGGGGATTGCCTCAATATAGAGGATGACTCTACTGATCAACAAATAGAAGATGCTCCCCTAGAGTTTGAGGAGGAAATTAAATCTACCATTGATGAATTGAAAGAGATTAACCTCGGGGCTGAAGAACGACCCCGACCTACATTTATAAGTTCTCTACTTAATGAAGAAGAATCTCCAAAATTGATCAAACTATTAACATAATTCAAAGATTTCTTTGCATGGAGCTACGATGAAATGTCATGACTGTTAGCAGAAGTTGCAGTCCATATACTTGGGGTGGACAAGAATATAACCCCAATAAAACAAGCTCCAAGGAGAATGCGCCTCGAAATAGAATAACAAGTCATCACCGAGGTAAAGAAATTAATAGATGCCAACTTTATTCAAGAGGAGGAATACAACACATGGTTAGCCAACATCATACCTGTTAAGAAGAAAAATGGGCAGATCCATGTTTGTGTCAACTTCAAAGATTTGAACAAGGCAGGTCTAAAAGACAAATTTCCACTGCCCATACCAGAGATGATGGTGCATATCACTTCAACACATGAAATTCTCTCCTTCATGGACGGATTGTCGTGATACAACCAAATCAAGATGGCTCCCGAGGATGCAGTACATACAGCCTTCAGAAACCGGTTGGAGTTTTCTGCTACATAGTGATGTCGTTTGGCTTGAAGAACGCCAGAGCAACATATCAGCGTGAGATGGTGAAGATTTTTTATGACCTCATTCACAATCAAGTAGAATGTTACGTGGATGATTTGGTCATCAAAAGTAAACAAAANTAAACCAGCTAGTGGAGGATGCTCCTCCAGAATTTGAGGAAGAAATCAAATCAACTATCGATGAACTAAAAGAAGTAAATCTCAAGACTGATGAACATCCCCGACCAACATTTATAAGTTCTTTACTCAATGATGAAGAATCTTCAGAATTGAAGAACATCCTCGACCAACATTTATAAGTTCTTTACTTAATGATGAAGAATCTTCAGAATTGGTCGAATTGTTAATTGAAGAAAATCCCCGACCAACATTTATAAGTTCTCTACTCAATGATGAAGAATCTTCAGAATTGGTTGATTACTCAATGATGAAGAATCTTCAGAGTTTCGAATTTCCGACCAACATTTATAAGTTCTCTACTCAATAATGAAGAATCTTCAGAGTTGGTCGAAGTGTCGACTAACATTTATAAGTTCTCTGCTCAATAATGAAGAATCTTCAGAGTTGCTCGAATTGTTAACAGAATTCAAAGATTGCTTCGTCTGGAGTTATGATGAAATGCCAGGACTGTCAAAGGAAGTTGCAGTTCATAAAATCAGGGTAGACAAAGACATATCCCCAATAAAACAAGCCCCAAGGAGAATGCGCCTCGAAATTGAACAGCAAGTCATCGCCGAAGTAAAGAAATTGATAAATGCTAATTTTGTACGAGAAGAACAATATCCCACATGGATAGCTATCATTGTTCCAGTCAAAAAGAAAAACGGACAGATACGAGTCTGTGTCGACTTCAAAAACTTGAATAAAGCATGTCCGAAAGATGAGTTTCCACTACCAATACCAGAAATGATGGTGGATATGGCTTCAACGTGCCCGAAAGATGAGTTTCCACTACCAATACCAGAAATGATGGTGGATATTGCCTCAACGCATGACTCTCTTTCATGGATGGATCATCAGGATACAACCAAATAAAGATGGCTCCTGAAGATACAGCTCTTTCATGGACGGATCATCAGGATACAACCAAATAAAGATGGCCCCTGAAGACACAGCACTTACCTTCATGGACGGATCATCAGGATACAACCAAATAAAGATGGCTCCTAAAGATATATCAATTACAGCTTTCAGAACACCAATCAAAATTTTCTGCTATACAGTAATGTCGTTTGGTTTCAAGAACGCCGGAGCAACTTACCAACGAGCAGTGACAAGGATTTCTTATGACCTCATTCACAATCAAGTAGAATGCTACGTGGATGATTTAGTCATCAAAAGTAAACAAANTGTACAAGTTGAGGATCGTGTTTGAATAGTTACAATGATAAGAACCTAAAATGAATCCCTTAAAGTGCGCCTTTGGAGTTACTTTCGGGAAATTTCTAGGATTCGTTGTCCATCATCGGGGAATCGAGATCCCCAGATAAGATTAAAGATATCTTGGAAATCCCTCCCCCTAAAACCTTGAAACAACTACGTTCCTTCTAAGGGAAGTTGGCATATCCGAGATGCTTTATTTATAATCTCTAAGGTAGGTGTCAACACTTCTCGACATTAATTATATAGAACGCCAAATTTATTTGAGAAGAGAAATGCCAGCGAGCTTTTGAGAACGTTAAATAATTTTTAATGAAACCTCATGTCTTAGCAGCCCCTATCCTCGGGAAACCTTTGATACTTTATACCGCGGCCTTAGATGACTCTCTCGGAGCCTCTTAGCCCAAGTCAATGATGAGGGTAAAGAAAATGCAATTTACTACTTGAGTGGTCGTCTAATACAAACGAAGATAAGATATCCACTTATTGAGAAGCATTGTCTGACAATAATTTTTGCTGCCCAACAGCTTAGACATTACATGCTTTCTTATAAGATTACCCTAATCTCGAAAGTTAATCCATCGTAATATCTGATGACCTGACCAGCACTCTCTGGACATCTAGCAAGATGGTCAATGATCTTATTGTAATTTGATATAACTTTTGTTCCCCTCTGTGCTATCACGGGACAGACACTAGCAGACTTTCTCACTGCACACCCACTGTCAGATGGGTCCTCTCTCAACCATGAGTTACGAGATGAGCAAATAATACAAATGGAATTATCCAATGCAAAACTCTAAGAAATGTACTTTGATGGTGCTTCATCAGCCAGAAATGACAAAGGTTCAGACATAATTATACCAAGCAAAGCAGGAATTGGTTTGATCTTTATCACACCAGATAAGGGTATGTTGAGGTTCTCACACCACTTGACAGAGCCGTGCACCAAATATGAAGAAGAATACAAAGCTTTAGTCACCAAATTGGAAATAACAATCTCAATAGATATAGCAAACATTGTCATTTATGGCACTCCCAACTCATCGTCAAGCAAGCCGCCAGACAATACATAATTATGAAACAAAGATTAGCAGAATACCATCGGTACATGATGAAGCTCCTGAAGTAGATTCCTAATGTGACTTTCTACCGAATTCCTAGGAGATATAATGCCCATGCTAACGCTCTACCAAAACTTGCTAAGTAAATGGCGTGTCCCCCGGAGGATTCCATTGAAGTCACAGTGCAAGGAAAACGAGTCTTGTCTCAGATCGACTTCAAAACACTATAGAAGCTTGAAAAAGAGAAAACAATAAATACAGTTGCAGACATCAAGGAAGATTGGCGCAAGTCATTAATAGAATATTTGCATACCGGAAAGCTGCCAGAAGACAAATCGGAGGTGCACCACATCACAAGAAGGGCTATGTCTTATGTCTTGGTGGTAAATGTTCTCTACAGAAGATCGTTTGTCCAAATGTGGCTATGGTGTTTGAGCAAAGTCGAAGTACAGAATATTGTCAAAGAGGTACATGCCAGATTGTGTGGCGCTCACCAGTCAAAGTAAAAAATGAAAACAAAGATCAAAAGACTTGGGTATTATTGGCTAGCGATGATGTCTGATTGCATGGATACATCCAGAAAATGTCACCAATGCCAAGTGCATGGGGTGGCCTTACACCAGCCTCCGAATGTGCTACACCCAATTATTGCCTTGTGGCCATTCGAGTGTGGGGCACGGACATAATAGGTCCGATAGAACCTCCATTTTCCAAAGGACACAGATTTATACTTGCCGCTACAGATTACTTCTCAAAATGGGTAGAGGTAGTACCGTTACGTGAGGTTACGGCACAGCACTTCGTTCAATTTTTCAAAAGTCAAATCGTCTACTGTTTTGGAGTACTACGATGAATAATTTCCGATAATGGGACAGCTTTCAGAAGTACAAAGATCAACAATTTTGTCAAAAGACATGGGATAGNTTGGGATTCATTGTCTGTCATCGGGGAATCAACATTAACCTGGATAAAATTAAAGCTATCTTGGAAATGCCTCCTCCTAAAACCTTGAAATAACTACGTTCTTTCCAGGAGAAGTTGGCTTGTCTGAGATATTTTATTTCTAATCTCTCAGGTAGGTGTCAGGCTTTCTCAAAATTAATTAAAAAGACACCAAATTTATTTAGGAAGAAAAATGTCAGCGGGCTTTCGAGGACGTTAAAAAATATTTAATGACACCTCTTGTCTTGACAACCCCTATCCCAGAGAAACCAACGATACTTTATACCGTGGCCTTAGATGACTCTCTTGGAGCCCTCTTAGCCCAAGCCAATGTTGAGGGTAAGGAAAATGCACTCTACTACTTGAGTTGTCGCCTAATACCGACAGAGATAAGATATCCACCTATTGAGAAGCATTATTTGACATTAAATTTTTGCCACCCAAACTCTTAGACATTACATGCTTTCTTATAAGATTACCCTAATCTTAAAAGTTAATCCATTGCAATATCTAATGACCTGACCAACACTCTCTGGACGTCTAGCAAGATGGTCAATGATCTTATTGCAATTTGATCTAACTTTTGTTCCCCTTTGTGCTATCAAGGGACAGACACTAGTAGAGTTTCTCACTGCACACCCACTGTCAGCTGGGTCCTCTATCAACGATGAGTTACTAGACGAGCAAATACTACAAATGAAATTCTCTGGTGCGCAATGCTGGGAGATGTACTTCGATGGTGCTTCTTCAGCCAGAAAAGACAAAAGATCAGACACAGTTATACCAGACAAAGCAGGATTGGTTTAATCTTTATCACACCAGATAAGGGTATGCTTAGGTTCTCATACCACCTGACAAAGTCGTGCACCAACAATGAAGCAAAATATGAAGCTTTAATCACCGGATTGGGAATGACAATCTCAATGGATATTACAATCATTATCATCTATGGAGACTCCCAACTCGTCATCCAGTAAGTTTTTGATAATATAGAATTTTGAAACCAAGATTAACATAATACCATCAATACATGATGAAGCTTCTGGAGCAGATCCCCGATGTGACTTTCTACCGAATTCCTAGGGGAGATAATGCCCATGCTGATGTTCTAGCAAAACTTGCTAAGGAAATAGCATGTCCCCCAAAGGATTCCATTGAAATCACAGTGCAAGGAAGATGAGTCTTGTCTCAGATTGATCTCAAAACTCTACACAAGCTCGAAAAAGAAGAAACAATAAATACAATTGTAGACATCAATGAGGATTGGCGCAAGCCATTAATAGAATATTTGCATACTGGAAAGCTGTTAGAAGACAAGTCTAAAGCACACCATATCATAATAAGGGCCATGTTTTACGCCCTGGTGGGAAAAATTCTCTACAGAAGATCATTCGATCAAATGCGGCTACGGTGTTTGAGCAGAGCCGAAGCACAAAATATTGTCAAAGAAGTACATGCTGGACTGTGTGGCGCTCATCAGTCAGGGAAGAAAATGAAAATGAAGATCAAAAGACTTGGGTATTATTGTCCAGCAATGATGTCTGACTACATGGATACAACAGAAAATGTCACTAATACCAAGTGCATGGGGTGGTCTTACACCGGCCTCCGAATGTGCTACACCCAACTGTTGCCTTGTGGCCATTCAAGTGTTGGGGTATGGACATAATAGGTCCGATAGACCTTCCATCTTCTAAGAGATCCAGGCTTATACTTGCCGCTACAGATTACTTCTCCAAATGGGCAGAGGCAGTACCGTTGCATGAGGTTACGACACAGCACGTCCTTCAATTTTTCAAAAGCCAAATTGTCTACAATTTTGGAGTATTGCGAAAAATAATTTCCGACAATTGGACAGCTTTCAGAAGCACCAAGATAAAAAATTTTATCAAAATACATGGGATAGATTAAAGATACTCTACGATTTACTATCCTAGAGAAAATGGTCTAGCTGAAGCCTTCAACAAAACATTGGTACAAATTTTGAAGAAAAAGATTGATGAAAATAAAATGGTTTGGAAAAACAAACTATTAGAAGCCTTGTGGGCCTACTAGATGAGCTTCAGGACTCCGACTCAGTGTACACCCAATATGCTTGTGTACGGGTCCGAGGTCGTGCTACCGCTAGAAATCTAGACACCGTCTCTTAGAGTTGCTATTTCCATCCAACTCACAAAAGAAGAAAGCGCAAAACTCAGACTTTAAGAATTGGAGAGTCTCGAAGGAAAACAACTAGAATCACAATAATATTTAGAGCTTTACCAGACGAAGATGGTACAAGACCATGAAAAATTGGTCCTCCCAAGGACATTCAAAGTTGGTGTGCTCAAAAGGCCTATTCTTGTGCGCCGCAAAATAGGTGGAAAATTTGAGCCAACTAGGGAGGGACCATTGGTCATTGGAAAGGTCTACATAGGAGGGGCCTCCCAATTAGTGGACTTCCAAGGTGAAAGACCCATATTACCAATAAATGGGCGATATCTGAAAATCTATTACGCAACTTGATGTCGCTTGCCTCTGCTTGCTTTGAAATTTTGAAACTTTGATTGTTTTGGGGTTATCTATGTGGCCAAATGTCTGTGACCGGGTCCAAAATTTGTAATTAACCTCAATATAATGAAAATTTTGAGAAAAAATTTAAACTTCAATTTTTTTCCTTTCCACTTTTGAGCTTAATATTCCACTAATTTAAACAAAATTCATATATAAATAAACAATTCATTTCACTAAAATAAGTTAGAATTCACTCCAATAAATACTTTGTTTTGTTCTTGTTCATGCCAAGTTTCGGCCCACTGACGTTTTTCCTATTGTCTGCAGATAAATGTTGGGACAGAGACTGATCTTTGCTTTCAAGGATGGTTGGAGCCTTGCACTAAATGAGGAGATGGCGCCGCAAGGCAGTACCATAGCATTCAACATGGACTTTAACTAGGTCTACATGGACTACGAAGGTCCTCTCATGAATGTAGTCAGCTTCAGAGAGAAAGAGGGATTGTCTTCACTGTTGAGGGTGACATCTAAAGACAATGCATCATACAAAGGCAAGAACATGATAATAGAGCAAGATCTGATGGAAGGGCCCAGCCGCCTGCCCTCCATGATAGCTACACCAGTCAGGGGCCTAGTAGCCGCCACTGACAAATGACTGCAAAGTGCTTCGTTTCGCAGGACACAACGCAGGAACGCCAGTTGCAAGAAGCAGAGGGATTTTCTACTATAAGAACACAGAAGTCAGAGAGAGAAAAACAACTTACTCACCCCTATTCCTGAGGTGCATATTTATGATCCAGACATGAAAGAAACTTCTGTCAGCCTACCCACCACAGATGAAGAACTGGGGTTCGACACAGAACCAGATACGGCTTCAGTTTCAGATGTTTTATGCAAGGGTTGCCTGACATGAAACGCTGAAATACCTATAGGGACATCAGCCATAGGAATGTTTATAGAATGCTCAGATTGCAATGTTCAACATTTATAATGCTTTAGTACATTAGAAGAGTATACCTCTAGCATCGGTGGGTCTTAGACTTCAGATTTTATGATGGATGAGCCATACGTCCCACTGGGGACAGATCAGTATGTACCATGGAGCCTAGGGTTGTACATCCTGCTAGATGTCGAGTCTCGTGTTCCAGATCATCTAGCTCCAGTTTGTGTTCCAGCCAAAGATCAGAGGGAGGAATGTCCGTGATAGCTAGCGACTCCTAGTACGATGGAGTGCTACAAAATAAGCAAAGTAAATAAAAGAGAATTTGAATTTTATAAAGAAGTCCAAGGAAGAATCGTCAGCATACTGGAAGGCCTGGAGCTATATACCAGGGTTTTCTTTGAGAGTGATTAAATAAGCATTTTCGACTGCATCTTTGATTTGAGGGATAGAGGCCAAGCAGGCCTCCTCATCAAAAGAACAAACTCTGAGCCAAAGAAATGGATGAGAGGAAAAGGGAGAATCACCATTCAGTGCGGCTGCTGTTGTAATTTGACAAACGACAGACAAACAAATCCACCAGGGATCCTTAGACATGACCGAGTAGATCCACGACCTCCTATAATAAAGTGGATGATCAAGAGAATGGTCAGATGGAGCATACCGCCATCCACCTGCATCCCAATCAGCTGCATCATCAACATATATGACGAGGGAAACTGCATGCCTCCTCACATTGATCATCATGATTTTGTAAGATCCTTTTGAACGGTCTCATTTCTTAGCAAGATCAATATATTATTTGGGAAAGAGATTGACATTATCAGCCCTGGCAAGTTCAGAGGAACTGTAGAGATTCCACTGCCAGTTGTTTCAGTTTTGGTTTTGAAAGGAAACGGGATAGATTTTCCTAAGCACTACATTCCAGGGGTACGACACCGTAGGATGTCCATGACCTTCCATAGGATGGACGATAGCAAAATACCATATGGATTTCAGCCAGACCTAGAACTGGAAGAGCTACTATCATACAAGCTATGAGAGGGTTGTACCTCTAAGTATATGCCAAGTGAACTCTTGTCTTAGAGCATGGCTTAGAAGGTCTACTAGAACAGAAGCTTGTCGCACCCTAGTTCTTCCTCAATTCTCATTTCCAGAGCAGTACCAAAATTCCGATTCCTTCACATAATTTTATATTCTATTCACATATTCCCCCACAAATTCACATGTGTGAATCTGCATATTTTCTACAATGTAACACATACATTCTCTTGTTACTGCTTGGGTTGGATGTGAGTCCAAGCGCTTTCCTTCCTAACGTGACGCACATATATTTTCTTGTTACTTTTTGAGTTGGATGTGAGTCCTAGTGCTTTCCTTCTCAATGTAACACATATATTTTCTTGTTACCACTTGAGTTGGATATGAGTCCTAGTGCTTTTCTTCTCAATGTAGCAAATATATTTCCTTGTCACCGCTTGGGTTGGATGTGAGTCCTAGTGCTTTGCTTCCTAACATGACGAACATACTTTCTTGTTACCTCTTGAGTTGGATGTGAGTCCTAGTGCTTTCCTTCTCAATGTAACACATATATTCTCTTGTCAACGGTTGGGTTGGATGTGAGTCCTAGTTCTTTCCTTCGTAACGTGACAGACATATATTTTCTTGTTACCTATTGAGTTGGATGTGAGTCCTAGTGCTTTCCTTCTCAATGTGACACACATACTTTCTTGTTACCTCTTGAGTTGGATGTGAGTCCTAGTGCTTTCCTTCTTAATGTAACACAGATATTTTCTTGTTACTTCTTGAGTTGGATGTGAGTCCTAGTGCTTTCCCTCTCAATGTAGCACATATTTTCTTTCGTCATCCCTTGGGTTGGATGTGAGTCCTAGTCCTTTCCTTCCTAACGTGACGTATATACTTTTTTTTTTACCTCTTGAGTTGGATATGAGTCCTGGTGTTTTCATTTTCAATGTAACATATATATTTTCTTATTACCGCTTGAGTTGGATATGAGTCATGGTGTTTTCCTTCTCAATGTGACACATATATTTTCTTGTCACCGCTTGAGTTTGATTTGATTCCTAGTGCTTTCTTTCATAACGTGACGCACATACTTTCTTGTTATCTCTTGAGTTGGATGTGAGTCCTAGTGCATTCCTCTTCAATGTACCAGATATTTTCTTCGTCATCTCTTGGGTTGGATGTGAGTCTCAGTTCTTTCATGCCTAACGTGAAATATATATTCTCCTGTCACATGTCAGTTTGAATATAACTCCTCAGTTGTAACTCAAACTGGTACAGTCCTTTCTTTCTAGATACATGTCTGTAACGGTCACCGTCTTCTACACTGTTGTTACCCTTTGGAGCTGGATGTGAGCCTCTGTGTTTTCCATCTTGATTCAGTCCTCCCACACAATCCTATTCTTATCTTTTGAAATCAGTTTTAAAACCACCTTAAATGCATTATGACATCTGATTCTTATTTCGGGATTGATACCCAAATTTCAATTCACACCTCAGGGTCAGCACCTATATGCTGACTCCCATATGTTATAAATACCTAAAATTTCATAACTCAAAATTCACTCTCCAATCCTCAGCGAGAGTCCTTACACGTTTATTTCAATCAAATGATCATCTACTAATTTCCCAGCAAAAACAAATCACACACACAACTCTACACATACTTCACGGTCTGGTTACTTAGGAGTTTGTAGTGGTTTTTGTTCATCTCGTCGGTAAACACCAATATGCGCGATGTGCTTGCCCAGCACACCACACCTATTGGGGGTCCTTTTTGTTACCTCACTTTTCATTGAGGTTTAGTTTTCCTCTTTAGTAGCCTAAGGTCTAGCCATAAGACTTTCCTATTTACTATTCTTAGAAAACTTGATAAAGGAACCCTCACCATTAGAAGTTCTACACTTTTCTTTACTCAACTTGAAGTTCCACATATTGGTCCTAACCTCTAGCACTTAGTAGGTGGGGTCACTATGGGGGAACTCAAGATGAGTTACCCTTAGGATTGCTTGACCTTCGGGTTGACCCTGGGTGTTGGTCTAGGGCTAAGGCACTCACTTGCAATCACTTACACTCACAATCACTCACAACCCTAAAGCTTCCAGGCTCTGGTCCCTTGATACGTTTGGGAGACTCCTGTAGGTGGTCTCCTAAACCCATTAGCTCTGGGCTAGGGTTTGGCTAAGACCACTACATAGAGGACCCAAAATGGGGTTTCCATTGGTTCATGGCTTATTGATGATTGTTGGCACTCCAACTCTAACATGACACCCAACCTAGACTTTTGCCCCTAAATTCCCCCAAACTACCTAGATACCTTTGGAACCCCAACTTTGGCAAAAATTTCCAAATCTACCCAAAATACCCAACTTGGTTCAAAAATCATTTCAAATTCCTTGAAAACACCCAAACTACCCAAATCACCAAAATTGGCCAAATTACCAAAATATCCCTCCTTACCCCAAATTCCAAAAGTTCCAAAAAATCCAAAAAAATCCCAAAACCCCCAAAATATTCCCAATTTCATTTTTCTCAACTATCACATGGCTCAATTTGCATGATTTGACCATCTTTGACCAAAACCCCCCAAATTGCCCTTTAAATGTCTATCCAATTGGTCTCAATTTACCCCAATTTCAATTCTAAACTTAAATTCACCCTTGATGTGACCAATCTAGACCAAATCCAAGGTCAATTAGTCATTAATTCGAACGCAATTTTGAGACAAACCAAAAACCCAATTTTGGCCCCATGACTTAGTTCCATCAAATTGAGCCCATAGCCCACTCAATTGGCCACAATTTGTATTGAAGAACCTTCATAACATCCTCATACATCAAAATTGACCATCAGTTGGCCTTGTTGAGGCCTCAATTTCATTTAATTTCAACCTAAGTCCAAAAGTCCAAAATTATACCTCAAATTGACCATGTCTCAAAATCTCACAAAATTGAGGGCCTTAACCCCAAATTTTCTACTCTATTCCTTCATGAAAAATCTTAACAACATCTCCCTTGATGATGTGGACCATTCAATTTGGATTTAGCCCAAGGCTAGCCAAACTTATACCCGTGTCTAACCCAACATGCCCAAATTGGCCAAATTTCAAAAATCCCTCAAATTGACCTACCAATTAAACTCAAAATCACTTCAACCCTTCACCAAAAATCTTCATAACAATCATCTACATAATGTTGATCAATTAATTGGGTCAATTAACATGGCTAACCTAGCCCAAATCCAAGCTTTGATTACTTGGACCCACATTGAACCGATGCATTAAAGATGGCCTAACTACTCTGAAGTCATCAAATTAACTCCACCTCAGCCATTGGTTAAACCCTAAGGTTGAGCTAAAACCCATCTAACCCAAGCTAGATGAGCCATGGATGAAAAGTCCCTCAAACAAAGGGACCTTATTTCCCAAAATACACATGCATAAGATACCCTTACCAAAACTAAACCACGTTGCATTAATTGCTTTGACAGATTCCCCTGGATGCCTTGAGTACCTAGCCACCTCCCCCTGCCATGGCCGGCGGGCCTAGTCACCAGAGAAGCTCAAAACCAAGAGCCACCCACATAATCTTCAAAATTAAATTACATATGATAATTACCTTACTCTTAGGGATATTTGAGACATCAATGCTAATTGAGCATTAGGGTGTTCTTAAGATGAATTTTTAAGCAACATAATAAGTTTAAAGAAATCGGGATTTTCCACCAGGCAGTGAGAGAGTAGCACGAACCTGCTTCTTTCTCTAGATCTGTTGGATACCTCGNACATAGGAGTATGACTTTTGAAGTCAATAATTAATCAATTTAATACCCTATTAAAATTCAAATCATGAATCATAACCACCCAAAGCCTAACCTTTTCAAAACTAATTAGACGCTCACCTAGGTCCTAAAGGCTTAGTAGTGACTTAGGCTAAATCAAGTTTCATTTAAATGAGAATTAGAAAAGTAAATATCATTGAAAATTAAAACAACTTTCAAACATCACAAGCCTAATTAGGGTTAAAATTTAGCTAAGTGTTCCAATAACACTAACTTTCCTGTTTAAGAGACTTCACCCACATAATTCTTAAACTGAATCACAAGTGATAATTACCCTGTTCTTACAGATAATTGAGACATCAGGGCTCACTGAGCATTAAGGGTATTTACAGGATGACTTATTATGCAAAAAAATAAGATTAGAAGAACTTGGGAATTTCCACCAAGCAGCGAGAGAGTAGCATGTACTTGCTTCTTTCTCTAGAACTGTTGGATATCTTGAAGATCTACTAAACTTAATATGTTTTGCTTGACAAAATCATCCTTAATTAAACTCCTNATTTTCAAAACTAACCAAGACAATCACCTAGGTCTTAAGGGCTTAGTAGTGACTTAGGTTAAATCAAGTTTCATTTAAATGAGGACCTGGGTCTTAAGGGCTTAGTAGTGACTTAGGCTAAATCAAGTTTCATTTAAATGAGGATTAGAAAAGTCTTAAGGGCTTAGTAGTGACTTAGGCTAAATCAAGTTTCATTTAAATGAGGATTAGAAAAAAAATATCAATTAAAACTAAGACATCTTTCAAACATTACAAGCCTAATTAGGACAAAAATTTGGCTAAGTGTTCCAATAATACTAACTTGCCTCCTTAAGGGTCTTCATCCACATAATCTTCAAAGTTAAATTACAAATGATAATTTCCTTACTTTTAGGGATGTTTGATACATCAATGTTTATTAAGCATTTAGTTATTTATAGGATGAATTATTAAGCAACATAATAAGTTTAAAAGAACTCGAAATTTTCCACTATGCAGGGAGAGAGTAGAACGGACCTGCTTCTTTCTCTATATCTGTTGGATACCTCAGAGATCTACTAAACTTAATATATTTTGCTTGGCAACATCATCCTTAATTAAAAATGTTGGATACCTCGGAGATCTACTAAACTTAATATGTTTTGCTTGACAAAATTATCCTTAATTAAACTCTTAAGGACCACCAAGATATGACCTAGGGTTAGATAAGTCCTCAAAATTTAACCTCCTTGTTTCATATAAAGTGCCTTAACATGCTTTTTGAGTTTCAGGTGGTGGAACGAGAAGACTCGCTAGGTACGCTTTTACAGTTTTTAGCGTTGTTTTTCTCATAATTTCATACTATATTTTTATATACTTGCAAATTTGCATGTTAAACAATGATGCCACCTTGCATGAAAACTAAAACTATCAGGATAGCCACAAAACCAAAACCAAAAACAAAGCTAAAACTAAAATCAACCAAGATAAAATTCACCGCCACAACATTCAAAATATAAAACAACTCAAGTTTAATCACAAACATCACACAAAAATATAATTGCCACTAAATTAAGATGTTTCTATCGGATGATCGGGAATCCCTCGGAGGAGGTAACCTACGGTTGCCAACGAGGCTTCCCACGGTTTAAATGAAATTATGGAACTCACTAAGTTGAGTTTAATAAATCCATTTGGACTAAGTGAATCCAATAGAAAATACTAGTGTCGGAACGAGGGAACCGTAGGATCCTAACTGGTGTCGCTCAAATCAACTTTAACATGCCCCCATAAATTTTAAAGAACTTCAACCATAGGGCCACCTGATTTAACATTATAACTTGACACACTAGAAAACTCAAAAGCGTCAGGGCAAGGAGCTTGGAGCTAGCATGGTGGGCAGCACGACCATCTTCAATAGCAAAACCTATCTTCCCCATAGCCTTACCTTATCTTTAGGCCTTTGTACAACCTGCTATACAATATAAGCTCTAACTCGTCTTAGGATTCTGAGGTTACCGTTTGTCACGACCGAAATCCTTATATCTTCCAGGCTATTTGTGTGATAGTTTCACACGAATGTAAGTCCTAACTAATACAATTGGCAGGATTAAACACCTAAACATTTCTCCTAAAAAATGAAGCCAAACATTAGGATAGCTTAGGAAGTCACTGAGGTTCTCCTCTGGATCCATTACATCCCTTAGTTCTTCCTCCTTTGGACTCTACAACAAAATGTTCCAAATTTGAACCATTCCCCTTTCATACCTCTACGTCCGATCTCATTGAAAAGTCCTACCCTTTGAAATTCCTTGAAGATAATATTTCTTGATTTTTATCGAGAGACTTCTTAAGTAACTTTGGTCATTTAAGATGTAATTAACTATAGAGGCTTGCACTTATAGGAAGTTTTTCTCAAACCCAGCTTAATATAAATCTTATTTAATTCTTTATATTAAATAAGGGAACTTGTCGGCAAATATAAAGGTTTCGCAGACCAAACAGACGTCATATGTTCCTTAGTTTATTTCATCGAGCCTCATCCTCAAGTCTTGTGTTTATCCTTCGGGATAGATATAGGATTTGAGGTACAACGCTCTTTCATTTAAACTATAAAAAATATGGGGTCAATTTGATTTCATATTTTTCTAAAACTAAATATATATGTAAATTCCTTTCATTTTAAACTATGAAAAATATGGGATCAAATTGATTTCATACTTCAACGTCCTTCCGAAAGTATGAAAAATATGGGATCAGTTTGATTTAATATTTTTCTAAAACTAAATATATATTTAAATTAAAACGTCCTTCCGAAGCGGGCAACGGGATTTAGATTCCGGTGACCGACAGCTTCTTACGGGCAACTCCTCCAACCAAAAATAGCGCTGACAGGAGCGAGTATCAATCTTATGCCTCTATCAATTTTTAAATGTTTAGATTTTGGAGAGATTTCCCTTACTACTGTAACTCTTCAGTTAGTTGATCGCTCAATAAATTATCCTAAAGGAGTTATAGAAGATGTATTAGTAAAAGTGGATAAATTTATTCTCTCACTTCATTGCTTTGAGAAAGAGTTTCAGATAATTGTTGTTTGTTTTTATTATTGTATGAACTTTCTTTCATATATGAAATTTGTGTTTTATTGTATCTTTCTCATGAAGTATTAGTAGATTCTTTTATCTTTCTCCTTAATCTGAGATATGGTGAAATGAAGCGATAATTTGGATGTGCCAATGTTAAAATTTAAAATAAATTGTGATGGTGTTTCAACTCCGCTCTTAATTTACTTTTTGATCTAGCCAATTGAATTGTTAAAATATGTTGTGAAACATACGATCCGGGATATGGAGTATGAGTTCTACAACAAAGTGAGAATCACATTTAAGTCCATGAAAGAGTGTTTCGTTCATGGAATTAAGTGCAAATAAATAATGAAATATACTTTGTTGGGTGTAGAATTGGAGATATTTTTAGGGTGACAGACTAAAAATCCTCAATTCGATCTTATTGTTTAAAAACTAAAGTGAGAGTTAGCTTTCAGAGGATGGAAAGTGGGAGCTCTGGAGTGGGAGCCAGTATCCTCCTAGCCTAGCCACGGATTTAGGGATTAAACCTAAGATTAGCCAATCATTTTCTATAACACTGAATCAGGGTAGAAAGTTAAAATTGCTCCTATTTGGCACAATACAAATCTAAACCATTTTTCTCATCTCATTTCACCAAAAACTCATTGTAGTGGGAAATATGTTTTTTCATATTAAAAAACTTGATCACATAAACATAGTTTAGTATTTACTATTTTAAAACTCTGCATTTAAGTTTTGCTAGTAGTTAATAATTTAGTTTTGTTGGTATCTTACACTTTCAAAATTAGTGCCAGTATTTTCATTTGATTTCTGTGAATTTCCTAGTTAAATTATCATTTTGAATTTAAACCTTCCTCGTGGGATCAATATTTAGGATTTAAACAGAAAGTCTTATATTACTTGATAGTGGTACGTATACTTGCGTAGAATCCCAATCTCAAGAGCTTAACGTTATTGTTACTAAAATACTACATCAAGTTTTTGGCGCCGTTGTAAAGCAGAGTCAACTTTATAAATTTTACACAACTATATTCAAGCGGGATCATTTCTCTGTGGTCATAGAAGCTTAGGAACAATATTATGATGGTTGAATAATTTTGTACATTTTTGTATTTAAATAACTATGTAGACCTTGTATTAATTTATGTAAATTAAATATTAAAAAAAAATTGGAAAAATAAATTCCACATTGTGCATAAAAATTATGTTAACCCATTGTAAAAATTTTAAAAATCATTGATTAAGTTTAAGCACTAAAGTTAATTTTTTAAGAAACATTGTATTTTTATACAAAAATAATTATATTAAATAAAATACATTTAGAAAAATTATGAAAAGTGGTTTTCTGAGTTCCTTGTGATCAGGAGCACTTAGGAAAAATTAAAGTTATTTTTGATAAAATACTTTATTNACATTAAAGTTGATTTTTTAAGAAATATTGTATTTTTGTACAAAAACAATTATATTAAATAAAATACACTTAGAAAAATTATGAAAACTGGTTTTCTGAGTTCCTTGTGATCAGGAGCACTTAGGAAAAATTAAAGTTATTTTTGATAAAATACTTTATTTCTTACTTATATTTTAAATAAAAAATAATTAAAAATTCTAAAAATACAAAAATATTGTAAAGTGTTCCTAATAGTTTCTTGATCACTTAGGACTCATTAAAATTTTATTCTTAATTTTTCTAAGTTAAAAATAAATTTCTAAAGGCCTAAAATGTTTTTCCCTTATTTTTTCATTAAAATAATTATAATAAATAAATCAAAAATCATAAAAATATAAAATTTATTTCTTTGAGTTCTCTGGACTCAGAGAGTTTAATAAAATATAGAAAATAATTTTTGTAATTAAAACATATTTTCCATTTAATTAAATCACTAAAAATCATTAAATAATTATAAATTAAGAATTAAAATTTAAATAAAAAAATCATGGAATTTTTCCTTAGTATTTCTTTGACCTAAGAAAACCTCTGATAATTTTCCATAAACGAAAAAATTTTACTTTGATTGGTTAAATAAATCAGTATTGAAAATCCTATTTTACTAGGTTTAAATAATTATTTAAATTAAATAAAATTTTGAAAAAACCACATTTTCTTCTCTGACGTTTTAATTGTCCCATGGGTATGGTATTCTAAAATCTTTAAAATCACTTGAATTATGCTTAATGAGTTATGAGGTGAAGTGCCCCAAGGGCAAAATGGTAATTTTAGATTTTGGTGCCCTAATCAAAATTTAGGATTAACCAAGGGAAAAATGGGTAATTTTAATCCTAATGAACATATTTGGATGATTGAAACACCATGAGTTAAAAGGTAGAAACCAATTAACCAACTTTCCATGATAAGGAAATAATTATAATTTTCTAAATTATCAAGACTTGGAAGTTGATCAAAGTCAAATGATTCTCAAGTGACGGGCTTAATTAGGAGGATGATAATTCACTTATTTTAACCCCATAATTTGGATTATATGATCTTTCAATAAGGATATGTATCACTTAAATTTAAAATCTTAATGATTGCCACCTTATCCCCCTGTGACTATTAAAGGCTTGGCAGTGATCTAGACTTGATATTTGAATTCATTTAATGGGATTTCTAAGGATAACATCATTGATGATAAACACTTCTAAGCACTACAAGCCTAACCTTAGTGGTGGGTACAAAATCTTTAATGACTTAGATTTGTCTTAGAGGCGTCTACTCACATAACCTTTAAGTGAAATATGGATGATTAAAATGTCAAGGTTCACCAAGTAATGGGGCGATTTTTAATTTGACATGGGATGATTAATAGAGCAATATGATAAGTTCAAAATGAACTCAAGTGTTTCAAGAGATCTTCAAAGCAGTTCAGGTTCATTACCCGAATACTTTGAAATCTCTTGGATATTTTGAAAGACAAATTAAACTTGATATATTTTATTCTAAAATCATCTACTATGATCTTTCGGGACTCAATATGTCATAGTTTGGGGTTTGTTAGATACATCTTCAACTATTCTTAATTTTTGCAAAGTTATATATACATGTTGTGAAAAGCTAATCTTTCAGTGGGAATGCAAAGAAGATAACATGTACATTTTTATAGTGTTATTTAATTTTTGTCATTTTATTTTCTGTAATTTATTTTCGCTGCAAAATATTATAATTGTTTTATTGTGCACTTTCTTTTACTTGCAAAATCAAAACAACTTTTCAAATAGTGATGCCGGAACGAGGGAACCATGGGATCTTAACCGGTGTAACTCTAATCAACTTTAAACCCCCTCTGATTGAAGTTCAACTTGTCATTTAACCCTTTAAACTTTAGATTTTAGGACTGCCACTTCATCGAGGACTTTGGAGCTAACCTTGTGGGCAACCTTCTACAACTGTGATCTGTAACAGCATGAGGAGCTACAATAACACAACTTTCCTAAGAACTAAACAACAAAATAATGGTATTTCGAGGTTGTCCGCTTAGTGTAAAATAAATCCTCAACTTTTTCTTTAGGACTTTGTGTAGCCCTGCTATACAGTTTAAGCACTAACTTGTTTTATGGTTCTGAGGTTGTCGTTTATCACGACGTAAATCCTCACATCTTCTAGGCTATTTGTGTAATCGTCTCGCATGAATGTAAACCCTAATTAATAAAATTGGCAGGATGAAACACTTAATTCCTTTTTGTATTTGAAGCCAAAATATAGGATAACTTGGGAAGTCACCGAGATTCTCCTCAGAATTCATGACATCCCATAGTCCTTCTTCCTTTGGATCTAAAAATAAATGTTCCAAATTTGAGTCATTCTTCTTTCACACCTCTTTGTCCGATCTTTTGAAAAGTCCTATCCTTTGAAATTCTTGAAGACAATATCCCCTGATCTTTTTCGAGAGTTTTCTTAGGTGAATTCAATTACCTAAGATGTAATTAACTGTAGGGGCTTGCCCTTATAAGAAACTTTCAAGAACCCAACTTAATATAAACCCTATTTAATTTTTCGTATTAAATGGGGGAACTTGTCGGTCAACATAAAAAAAAAGTTTTTTGCAGACTTAAACGAATGTTATAAATTATTTAGTTTATTTAATCGAGTCTTACCAGTAAGTAGTGTGTCTACCCTTCAGGATAGATGCATTGCTTGTGGTATTAGACTCGTTTATTTAAACTATTGAGGATATGAGATCAGTCCGGTCTTGTATTTTCAAAATTTAAAATACTACTTTTCCCAAATTATATATATATATATAAATTAAATTAAACCGGGCATCAGGATATCCATTCCGGCGACTGACAATTTTCAATTTGGCGACCGACATCCACCTTCTATTGTTTCCTTCATGTGTATTATGTCTTTTAGAATAAAATGACAGTAGTTTGGTTTTATAGGAGGTACCCAACAACAGACCAACGACCCAACAATTGTATGAAACATTGAACCTGAAACTGCTACGACATGAAACTTGGAGCTAACACCGTGGGCAGCACGGTGAGGATGTACAGAAGAAAAACTTCGAGAGAGCAAACAGATCTACAACAACAAAACTTTTCTTAGAATAAAAAAAAAACATAGGATTTCAAGGTTGTTTGTCTAGTGCAATATAATTCCTCACGTTTTCTTTTAAGCTTCTGAACAATCATGTTGTGCGACATAAGTTCTAACTCGCTTTAGGCTTCGCGATCGTCATCCAGTACGAGTAAATCCTCCTTTATTTTAGGTTATTTGTATGATTTTTCATGCAAATTTAAGTGCTAAATTATAATAATTGGCAGGATGAAACATTCAATATTTCCTTCTCAAAATTGAAGCCAAACCATATGATGGCTTGGGAAGACATTGAGGTTCTCCTTAAGATCTGTGACAACCCCTAGTTTTCTCCTTTTAGATTCCTTAACAATGTTTCAAATTTGAGTTTTTCCCATTTGACACTCCTTGGTCCGATCTTTGAAAAGTTCTACCCTTTGAAATTCTTGAAGACAATATTTTTTAATTAAAATCGAAAGCTTTTTTTATGTGACCTCATTCATTTAAAATGTAATTAACTACATGGGCTTGCCCTTATAGAAAACTTTAGAACAAAACTTAATAAAAACCATATCTAATCTTTCATATTATATAGGAAAACTTGTCGGTCAACATAAATGTTCACAGACTAAAACTGATGTCATAAACTCTTTAGTTTATTTAATCGAGTCTCACGGATAAGTGATATGTCTCTTCATCAGGTTATGTATGTCACTTGTAGCGTTGTGCTTGTTTATTTAAACTATTGTCTGTATGGGATCAATTCGGTCTCGTATTTTCAAAATTAATATATATATATATATATATATATATATATATATATATATATATATATACACACATATANTTTTTATCCATTCATTATAATTTCTTGACAAGGAGAATGATGCTTTCTTATATATTGAATATCNTATAATTTCTTGACAAAGAGAATGATGTTTTCTTATATATTGAATATCACAATTAAACCCTAATTTATATAATTAGTTATTTATTAGTTNACACAATATAAATTGAACTAATTCATTTTATTCATTCACTCTAATTTCTTGGCAAGGAGAATGATGCTTTCTTATATATTGAATATCACAATTAAAAGTTATTTTCTATAATTNAATTAAATGCTCCTTAATATCATTAGTTATTTAATAGTTATTAAAATTACCTATTAATTTCAATTGTCTATTAGTGACAGATAAGCAAATTGAACTTCGTTGTTGTGATTAAAGTATAGCTTTTCTAAAATCTTAGTTCGCAGTTCTAAATCACTCCTTGTGGGATCGATATCTAGGACTCCATTAGAGCCCTATATTACTTGAACGATACGTATACTTACNATTATTTTATAGTTATTAAAATTATATATTTATTTCAATTGCCTATTAGTGACAGATAAGCAAACTGAACTTCGTTGTTGTGATTAAAGTATTACTTTTCTAAAATCTTAGTTCGTAGTTCTAATCTTACTCCTTATGGGATCGATATCTAGGACTCCATTAGAGCCCTATATTACTTAAGCAATACGTATACTTGCGTTGATAAGTGTGACTTTACAATTATTGAATATTTATTACGTCTATATTGCGATATGTATACTTGCGTTGATAAGTGTGACTTTACAATTATTGAATATTTATTATGTCCATATTTATCGTATACTTGCATTGATAAGTGTGACTTTACCATTATTGAATATTTTATATATACATCTTTATCGAATCTATAATTGTTATTAAGTTTTTGGTGCAGTTGCTGAGGAATTAAATCTTTTAGCAGCAGAATCTATAATTGTTATTAAAGTTTTGTTACAGTTGTTGAGGAATTAAATCTTCTAGCAGTAGTATTAAATACTTATATTTTTAAGCATATATAAAGTCACGGTCACATNATTGCTTCTACTTGGCACATACAATATTTAATGCATCTCATTCTTTTACATCATCTAATTCATTACATAAGAATAGTAGTTTTTAATATCTGAAAATTCTCCAAACCAATTCATCCAAAAAGGGTTATCTTTAGCATTTAGTGGTTACTATCTTTACATTTAACACTTGCATTTAGGAGTTGTTGCTAGATAAAACATCATTTTAAAACACTTGCATTTAGGAATAGTTGCTAGATAAAACATAATTCAATTGACATTCCAAACTAAAGACTAATTGAAGTTGATTAGAATTTGACTAAGGACATCTTACCTCGCTTCCCTGTGGGATCTAACAGTTACTATCTTTACATTTAACACTTGCATTTAGGAGTAGTTGCTAGATAAAACATCATTTTGGTTACTATCTTTACATTTAACACTTGCATTTAGGAGTAGTTGCTAGATAAAACATCATTTTACGATTATTATCTTTACATTTAACACTTGCATTTAGGAGCAGTTGCTAGATAAAACATCATTTTAATCGATATTCCAAACTAAGGACTAATATTAGTAGATTAAGATTTGACTAAGGACCTCTTACCTTGCTTCCCCGTGGGATCGATAAACGGGACTCCACTAGAGCCCTGTATTACTTGAGCGACACGTATACTTGCGTTTGAAATTGTGACTTTACAAAATCATTATAAATATATAAATCTGGGTTCATAAATTCTTGCATATTAAAAGTTGCATCAAGTTTTTGGTGTCATTGTCGGGGATTTAGATCTTCTAGCAGCAGTATCAAATTCTTGTATTTTTAAGCATATGTAAAGTCGCTGTCAATTTTTTGGCGCTGTTACCGTGGAAGCTTCGGTAAGAACTTGAGGAGAATTTTATTTGAAGTAATTAGGCTTAGACTTGGAAAACTGTAGTGTCATAAAAACTGTTTTGTGTGAAAAGTATTTTATATGAAAAAGTGTTAAAAAAATATTTTTATTAAAAATAAGGCGTTCGTGAAAATGTTTTGTTATGTTGAATATATTTCATCTGTTATTTGTTTAATTGTTAATTTATTGTTTGTTGTGTTGCGTATGCAAAATAAAGGATCTACAGGATTTGTGCCTTATGATCTCGAGTTTGAAAAAAAGAAAAAAATAAAAATACAAAGAGGACTCGAAAAACTAGAAATGAAAAGGAAAACATTTCAAGATAATAACTTGGAAAATCGTCATACTTCATTGAGGGATTACGTAAATCCTACGACAGATGAAATTNCTAGAGCCCTATATGACTTGAGGGATACGTATACTTGATTTTGAAATTGTGACTTTACAAAATCATTATAAATATTTAAATCTGGGTTCTTAAATTCTTGCATATTAAAAGTTACATCAAGTTTTTGGCGTCATTGTCGGGGGTTTAAATCTTCTAGTAGTGGTGTCAAATTCTTATATTTTTAAGCATATATAAAGTCGCTGTCAACTACCAGATGAACATGTGCTACAAATGGAATTCTCCAGCGCACAACACTGGGAAATGTAATTCGACAGAGCTTCATCAGCCAGAAAGGACGAAGGATCAGGCACAATTATACCAGGCAAAGCAGGTGTTTGTTTGATCTTTATCATGCTAGATAAAAGTATGCTGAGATTCTCATACCACCTAACAGACTCATGTACCAATAATGAAGCAAAATATGAAGCCTTAATCTCCAGATTAGAGTTCACAATCTTGATGAATATAACAGACATTGCTATCTATGGTGAATCACAACTCCTCATTCAATAAGTTGTCGGACAGTACAAGATTTTGAAACCAAGGCTAGTAGAATACCATCAGTACATGATGAAGCTGCTGGAGCAGATCCCCAATGTGACTTTCTACTGGATTCCTAGGGGAAATAATGCCCATGCCGATGCTCTAGCAAAACTCGTTAAGGAGTTGGCATGTCCCCCAGAGGATTCCATTGAAATCACAGTACATGGAAGACAAGTTTTGTCTCGAATCAACCTTGAAACACTACACCAACTCGGGAAAGAAGAAGAAGCGATAATTACTATTGCACATATCAATGAAGATTGGCACAATCCATTAATAGAATATTTGCATACTGGAAAGCTGTCAGAGGACAAGTTCGAGGCACATCACATTACAAAAAGGGCTATGTATTACACTCTAGTTGGTTATCTCCCCTACAGGAGATCATTCAACCTGATGTGGCTACAATGTTTAAGCAAAACAAAAGCACATAATATTATCAAAGAAGTACATGCCGGATTGTGTGGCACTCACCAGTCAGGGCCGAAGATGAAAATGTAAATCAAAAGACTTGGATATTATTGGCCAATATTAATGTCTGATTGCATGGATACAACCAGAAGATGTCACCAGTGCCAGGTGCATGGGGTGGTCTTACACCAACCTCCAAATGTGCTACACCCAACCATTGCCTCGTGGCCATTCGAGTGATAGGGCACAAACATAATAGGTTTGATAAACCCTCCATCCTCCAAAGGACACAGATTTATACTTTCCGCTATAGATTATTTCTCCAAATGGGTAGAGGCAGTACCGTTACGAGAGGTCGTGACACAGCATGTCCTTCCATTCTTCAAAAGCCAAATTGTCTACTATTTTGGAGTACAGTGAATAATTTCTGACAATGGGACAGCCTTTAAAAGCACCAAAATCAACAATTTCATCAAACGGCATGGGATAAATTGGAAATACTCTACAATTTACTATCCCAGAGAAAATGGCCTAGCTGAAGCCTTCAAAAAGACATTGGTACACATTTTAAAGAAAACATTAAATAAAAAAAAGGGATTGGCACAACAAACTGTTAGAAACCTTGTAGGCCTACCGGACGACGTTCAGGACTCCCACTCAGTGTACACCCTACATGCTAATGTACAGGTCTGAGGCTGTGCTACCGTTAGAAATTTAGACACCGTATGTCAGACTCGCTATTGCCAACCAACTCACAACATTATAAAGTGCAAAACTCAGACTTAAAGAATTGGATAGCCTTGAGGGAAAATAACTTGAAACAGAACAACACTTGGAGTTTTAGCAGGCAGAGATGGTACAAGCTCATGACAAATTGGTCCGCCCAAGGACATTCAAAGATGGTGACCTCATACTCGTGCTCAAAAGGCCTATTCTTACACGCCGCAAGAAAGGTGAAAAATTCAAGCCAACTTGGGAGGGACCATTTGTCGTTGAAAAGGTCTATGCAGGAGGAGCCTACCAGTTAGTAGATTTCTGGGGTGAATGATCCATGCTACCAATCAACGGATGATACCTGAAGACATATTACGCAACCTACATTGCTTGCCATTGCTTAATTTGAAATTTTGAAATTTAGATTGTTTTGGGGTTATCTATGTGGCCAAATGTCTGTGACCGAGACCAAAATTTTTATAATAAGATTAACCTCAACATAATTATATTTTTTTAAAATTAAACACTTCAATTTTCTCTTTTTAAACTTAATATCCTATTAGATTTAATAAAATGCATACACAAATAAATAACTTCTTCACCAAAATAAACTAAAATTTCCTTTAATAAATACTTTATTTTATTCTTGTTCACGCTAAGTTTCAGCTCACTGACATTTTCCTATCGTCTGCAGAGAAATGTCAGGCTAGAGGCTGATCTTTGCCTTTAAAGATGGCTGGAACCTCATACTCAACAAGGAAATGACACCACAGGGCGGCACCATAGACTTTGACATGGAATTTAGTTAATTTGACATGGATTATGAGGGGCCTCTAATGGATGTCATTAGCCTACAAGAAAGGAAGGCCTGCCCTCACTGCGAAGGTTGACCACCAAAGACAATTCATCACTGAAGGGAAAGAATGTGATGGTACAACAAGACCCGATGGAGGGGTCCAACTGCCTACCGTCCATGATAGCTACGCCGACTGTGGGCCTAGTCGTTGTCTTTAATGAAAGACTGTCGGACGCTCTACTCTGAAAAACTTAGCACAGAAATGCTAGTCGCCGAAAATAGAGGTTATTCTAACGAGAAGAAAAAAGATGCCAGAAAGAGGCAGAGAATTTACTTATCCTTATTACTGACGAAAACATTTATTATCTAGGCATGAGAGAAACCTCTTCCAGCTTGCCTGCTACAGATGAGGAGTTTGAGTTTATTACAGAGCCAAAAATACCACCATCTTCAGATGTTCTTGGCACGGGTTGCCCAACCTGCAACACCAAAATACCTGCACGGGCGTTAGCTATAGGGGCATTCATGGAATGCCCGGACTGTAATGTCCTACACCTACAGCACTACAACACCTTAGAGGAGTACGCATCTACCGATGATGGGTCTCAGACCACTGATTGCCTAATGGGGGAGTCGTAGCCCCGCTAGGAACATATCAATATGTCCTGTGGAGTCCAGAGCCATATTTCCCTTTGGATGCCGAGCCACACATTCCATTAGCGCCAGAATCAGCACCAGCTTGGGTTCCCGCCGACTTTGAAATGAGGGAATATCCTCAACAACCACTGATTTTTAATACGTCAGAGTACTATAAGATGAGCAAAGTGAACAAAAAAAATTTCAAATTCTACAAAGAAGTCCAAGGGAGGTTCATCAACATATTAGAAGGGTTGGAATCAATCACCAGGGTCTTCTCAGAAAGTGATGAACAAATTATTCTCGACTGCATTTTTGACCTGAGAGATAGAGGTCGGGCAGGCCTGCTTATGGAAAGAACCTACTCTTAGTCAAGAAGTGGATGCGAGGAAAGGGGAGGATCACTATCCAGTGTGGCTGCTGCTAAAACTTTACCAACGATAGACATGGAAATCATATTGGGATTTTCAAACACGATCAGGTGGATCCACTACCTCCAATGATAAAATGGATGATTAAAAAAATGGACAGATAGAGTATATTGCCAGCTAACTGCATCCCTAATAGTTACATCATCAACATATACGATGAACGAGACTGCATACCTCTGCACATTGATCATCATGACTTTGTGAGACCTTTCTGCACGGTCTCATTCATGAGCAAAAGCAAAATCCTATTTAGAAAAGAAATTGATATCATTGGTCTGGGGTAATTCAGAGGAGCTGTAGGAATTTTGTTGCCTGTTGGTTCCGTGCTAGTCCTTAATGGAAATGGGGCGGACGTCACCAAACACTGTATTCCAGGGGTGCGACACCGTAGGGTGTCTGTGAACTTTTGAAGAATGGACAACAGTAAAATTCGATATGTATTTCAACCAGATCTAGAATTGGAGGAATTGCTACCATACAAGCTATGAGAGGGTTGTACCTCTAAGTACATGCAAAGGGAACTCTTGTCCTGGAGCGTGGCTTAGAAGGTCTGCTCGATCAAGAGCTTGTCACACCAAGAACAGACATTCACAGGATTCCTTTTCTATTTAATGCATTTTGTTACAACAGATATGGCATGTATCAAACATGCTCAACCTATGGTATGAACTTGGCATGAGACATTTAAGGATGTACTTTGATGCAGTTAACATATTGTGCTTTTTGAGGATTTGGCCTACATTCAATCTGTAACATTTATTGGAAGAACTTAATGAAGTTTCTTTCAGAAATTTGTCTTTTTGTCAATTACCACTTTGTGCAATGGATAAAAGCCACGAACCATGCCTTGGTTCAAGAATATAAAGAAAAAAGAACTAAACAATGAAACAAAAAAAGTTGACGATAATAAAATTTAAATAAAAATAACAAACAAGCAAACAACAAAACAACTGTGTTTTAAAAAATCAACCAACTCAAATTAAATTTTTGAAAACATATTTTAAAAATTAAACATGATAGAAAGAACAAGAAAAGCAAATAAATTTGTTGAGCTGATTCTCTCGATTTTGAGGTCTCTTACTCTTTGTTCACGCAGCACAACTATCTTTGTTTGCACTAATTCTCTTAACATCCCCACAGAGTTTCAGGTTTTCACAAAACCTCACAAAAGTTTTGCAAATCTTCTTCGACAATGTCAACCTTTTCACACGACACATACCATTGGATTCAACACCATCAGTTAACAGTTTGGAATCAGTCCTTAAACTATTAATTCCTTTCCTTTCGAGGTCGGTCCTTAACTTCTGAGTCTCTTTATTTATCCTTAACTTTTACATCTCATTTTAGAATCAGTCCTTAACTTCTGAATCACTTCTTTTGAGGTTGGCCCTTAAATTCATACTCTATTTCGAGATTGATCCTTAACTTTCAATTCTCATTTTAGAATCAGTTTTTAACCTCTGATTCACTTCTTTCGAGATTGGTCCTTAACTTTCAACTCTCTCTTGAGATTGATCATTAAATTTAAATTATCATTTTAGAATCAGCTCTTAACTTCTGATTCCTTTCCTTTTGAAGTTGGTCCTTAACTTTGGACTCTCTTTTGAGAATGATCCTTAACTTTCAATTCTCATTTTAGTATCAGTCCTCAACTTCTGATTCACTTCTTTCGAGGTTGGTCCTTAACTTTTGACTCTCTCTTAAGATTGATTATTAACTTTCAATTATCATTTTAGAATCAATCCTTAACTTTTGATTTCTTTCCTTTCGAGGCAGGTCCTTAACTTCCAACTCTCTTTTAAGGTTGATCCTTAACTTTCAATTCTCATTTTAGAATCAGTCCTTAACTTCTGACTCACTTCTTTCGAGATCGGTTCTTAACTTCCAAATCTCTTTTGAGATTGATCCTTAACTTTCAATTCTCATTTTAGAATTAGTCCTTAACTTTTGATTCACTTCTTTTAAGGTTGTTCCTTAACTTCCGACTCTCTTTTGAGATTGATTATTAACATTCAATTCTCATTTTGGAATCAATCCTTAACTTTTGATTTCTTTCCTTTTGAGGTCGGTCCTTAACTTCCAACTCGCTTTTAAGATTGTTCATTAACTTTCAATTCTCATTTTAGAGAGTATGAATTTTAAAAAAATGGTCAGATAGAGTATATTGCCAGCTAACTTTTCTATACTCAACTTGAAGTTCCACATAGTGATCATAACCTCTAGCACTTAGTAGGTGGGGTCATTATGGGGGAGCCCAAAAAGAGTTTGCATAGGACAGTTTAATTTGAGGGTTGACCCTAGGTGTTGGTCTAGAGCTAAGGTACTCACCTTTCTGACAATCATTCACAAGCACAAACCCAAAATTTCATAACTTTGATCCCTTAATCCTTTGGGAGACTCATGTAGATGATCCCTTAAACCCACTGACCCTAGGCTAGGATTTAGCTAAGACCAGTACATAGAAGACCCAAATGGGGTTTCCATTGGTCCATAGCACATTTATGGTGGTTGACACCCCAATTCTACCAAAAATACTCAACTTGACCTTTTTCCACTAAACTCCCCCAATTTACCTTAGTACACTTGAAACCCTAAATTTGGCCAAAATTCCCAAATTTACCCAAAATACCCAAATTTGTTCAAAAATCATTTCAAACCTTTTGAAAACATCCAAATTGCCCAAAATCACCAAAAAATTGCCAAATTACCAAAATGCCCCTCCTCAGCCCAAAATTTCAAAAATTCCAATAAATCCCAAAAATTCCCAAAACCTTAAAAATATTCCTAATTTCATTTTTCTCAGCTATCACATGAACCAATTTAACCAATTTAACTATTTTGACCAAAACCCCCAAATTACCTTTAAAGGCCCAATTTCCCTAAATTTACGTCAAATGGCCATCAATTTGGTCCAAAATTCCCCCAATTTCAATTCTAAACTCAAATTCAACTTCCATATGACCAATATAAACCAAATACAAGCTCAATTATCCCATGCTTTGAGCCTAATTTTATCTAAGGCAAACCCCTTATTTCGGCCCTACGACTTTGTTCCACCAAATTGAACCCCATGGCCTACTCCATTGGTCTCAATTTGAATCCTAAACTCTTCATAACACTCCTACACATAAAACTTGACCTTTAATTGGCCTTGTTTATACCTCAATGTAGTTTAATTTCAACCCAAATTCAAAAACCCCCAATTTTGCTCTAAATTGTCCATGTCTCAAAATTCCACCAAATTGATTACCTTAGCCTCAAAATTGCCACTGCATTCCTTCATGAAAAATCTTCATAACATCTCATTTGATCATTTAAACCATTCAATTGAGCCAAATTCCTAGCCTAGCTCAACCTAATCCTAAGTCTAGTCCAACATGCCCAAATTGACCAAAATCTCAAAATCCTTCAAATTGAGCTTCCAATTGAACTCAAAATTACTTCAATCCTTCACCAAAAATGTTCATTACAATCATCTACACAATTTTCATCAATCAATTGGGGTCAAAGTCATGGATATCCTAACTCAAACCCCTTTTAATCCAAATTGACCTACATGGACCCCTTCATCAAAAGTTGACCCAATCTAGCCAAATTGGTCAAGGCAAAGCCACCACAACCAAATTTTGGATTTTATTGACTAGGCTAAACCCCATGGAACCACCCAAATGAGAAATGGACCAAAAGATCCTCCAATCAAAGGATTTATTTCCAAAATTTCTTAAGCCTAAAGGATTTTTTGCAAAAATTAAACACCAGCCCAAATAATTTGTTGTGACAGATTCCCCAGGCTCACCTGACCTCCTGACCACCTCCTCTAGCCTTGTTGACCAGCCTAGTCTCCGGAAGAGACAAAATCGTGAGCCACCCTCAAGAAATCAAAACCCAATTCAAATATAGAGGACCCCTCATCTCATTTGAAGTTTAGAGCCTCTTTGCCTACCACATAGGCAACACTTTGCACCCATACATTGGCACACAGAGCCACTCTAAGCCATTTTTATAAAATCTCCACCTTCATGGCCATCGACAGGGGCTAAAAAATTTCTTAAGGATAGCCTCTCAAATTACTCCCTGAGCTTCCTTGAGACCTCCACAGTGCAATCCAACCACTCTATTGCCCTAATTGCTCTTGCCGGAGTTCAATTTCGGAGCTCAAATCTTGGCTAGAGACAGGAAATTCTCCACCACACCTCCACAGTGCACCAAAACTAAATTAAACTCACCCACACCATCAATACACTGAAATAAGACAAAGCCCTATCAAATCCTCCTCATACAGAGCCTCTAAGATAGCTCAAGACCAACACCCAAATTTAGCCATGATGAATATGGGTGTAGAACTTTCACCACGACCAGAGGCTCAATCCTTAACTTCCTTGGACCTCTACAAACGTGTTGAGCACCTCTAATTGAAGCTTCCCTTCTCAGAGCAAAGGTTTTGAACTTCTCCTCTTCCCAAACTTATTTTGATTTTCCATTTGATTAAGGTTAGTTTAATGCCATGTTTACTGTATAAATGTGTTTGTCACACTTAGACGAGTCTATAGGATCAAACCCGAGGTCATTTGGTTGAGCAATGAGTGAGATCTTACGGTTTTAATGTTAACGGTCATGGGTTAGCCTATTTGGGGACGATGACAAGGAGTCGTCCAATCGTGCGTTTATCTCGTCATTGGACGAGATCTAGCCGGATGAACTCTCGGTGTGTGAACCGCAGGAGGCATGGCTGCCGAGTCAGATGGCGGCGTAGAACCAAAATACGACGCGTGGAGCTTCAGAGACGCCTAAGATGAGGTGGCGTTACGTGTTTAAGTAGATAACTAGAGAATTAAATAAATCAAAAAATGATCCCTAACTTCAAAAATCCTTATCTTGGTGTAAAAAAAATCACAAAAATAAAATAAAAATCCCTCTTGCTCAATGAATAGAGGAGAATAATGTGGAAATGGTTTTAAATTTATTTGATGCACACTCTATTTTTAATTAATTAAATAATGTTTTTAGTCTTTTGATTCTCCATGCATGTAGATATTTCACCATGGCTTGAAATTTTGGCATGTCGTTGCCTCTGTCTTAGGGAGCATTTTTTGATTTTTCTAAAGTCAGGGGAGATCTCTAGACAGAGATCCCTATTTTTAAAGTTTATGTCTATTATTTGCATAAATTAATCATAATAATTAGCATGTTGCTTAGAAAATTCCAAGAAATATTTGGAAGGTTTATTATGGCTAGAGAAACCTTTGGAAAATATTTCATAATCTAAATCATTAAGAATGTACCTAATTTTTACAAACCCTAAAATGCAAAGAAAATTAATTTTGGGAAACACAAACATCTAAATGACTTGGTTTTATATTCTACTGTAATTTGAAGTTCAGAGAACTCCCCAAAAAAATTTAAAAACATTTGGAGTTCATTTGATAACACAAAATGATTTTCCAAGTTAAATGCCAATTTTAACACTAAAATAATTTTTAACAATTAAAATATATCTCGAAAAATTATAAAAATTTTTTTGGGAGTTCACTGTTATTAGAGGAATTTTCTAAAAATAAATTTATATTTAAAATAAAGTTTTCATTTTTAAGCCTTTCCTTAATATTTAAATAATTAAAAAATGATAAAAATCACAAAATAATAAAATTCATGCAAATGTTCTAAATTGTTTCCTAAGCAAATTTCACATTTTTATTAAATGTGAAACTTAATTTTTCATATTTAAAATATTTAATAATTAATAACTACTCCATAAATTGAAATAATTCTAATAATTAAAATAAAATTCAAAAAATCATGAAATTTGATCTAAGTGTTTCTCTNGTGCCAATTTTAACACTAAAATGATTTTTAACAATTAAAATATATCTTGAAAAATTATAAAATTTTTTTTTGGGAGTTCACTGTTATTATAGGAATTTTCTAAAAATGAATTTGTATTTAAAATAAAATTTTCATTTTTAAGCCTTTCCTTAATATTTAAATAATTAAAAAATGATAAAAATCACAGAATAATAAAATTCATGCAAATGTTCTAAATTGTTTCCTAAGCACTTAGGAACAATTGGAATATTTCCTGATTTTCTAAGTAAAGGTATTGAATTTTGAAGCTTAAAAATAATTCTTTAAAGGCTAAAAAAGGATTTTCACTAAAATAATTCTAACATTTCAAAGAAAAATTAGAAAAATATGAAATTTGTTTTCGTGGGCTCCTTAACCTTAATGATATTTAATAAAAATGTGAAACTTAATTTTTCATATTTAAAATATTTTATAATTAATAAATACTACATAAATTGAAATAATTCTAATAATTAAAATAAAATTCAAAAAATCATGAAATTTGATCTAAGTGTTTCTCTGGTCTAAGTCTACCTTCAGTAAAAATTTTGGCTTTATCTTGGTCAAGTTATGGAATTTTCTTTAAAAAATCTTATTCTTCCATATAAATAAATATAAAAATTAAACTAAAATTTGAAAAATTACATTTTCTCCTTTGATGTCTTAATTGACCCATGAGTGAGGTGGAATACAAATACCAAAGTTATTTTAATTAACTTTGATGAATTATGAAGTATTAGAGTCTTAGGGGCAAAAGTGTAATTTTGAAAATTTAGCCTTAATTAACATNACAAATACCAAAGTTATTTTAATTAACTTTGATGAATTATGAAGTATTAAAGTTTTAGGGGCAAAAGTGTAATTTTGAAAATTTAGCCTTAATTAACATTTAGGCTTAATTCAAGAAAGGGAAATGGGCAACCTTTGATCTTAATTAACATATTTGGATGACTGAAACACAAGGTATAAATTGGTAGAAACCAATCTCACTTCTTTCAATTAAAGGATAAATTTGTAATTTCCTTAAATTATTAAAATCTTGAAGTCTAGTCAATTAAATGATCCTAGACTTAGGGGTATGATTTTGGGTGTTGATAACTCACTAATTTAANCCTTAATTAATATTTTTGGATGACTGAAACACAAGGTATAAATTGGTAGAAACCAATCTCACTTCTTTCAATTGAAGGATAAATTTATAATTTCCTTAAATTATTAAAATCTTGAAGTCTAGTCAATTAAATGATCCTAGACTTAGGGGGTATGATTTTGGGTGTTGATAACTCACTAATTTAACACCCCTATTTGATGTTCAAATGATTTTCAAAAAAAGAAAATGAACCATCATCATCATTTAAATTTCAATTTTTTTTAAAAAATATAACTATGACATCTATCAAAAGTCTAAAGGGCTTAGTAGTGACCTAGGCCAAATCAGATTTTGCTAAATGAGGATTAGAAAAGTTAACGTAATTAAAAATCAAACATCTTTAAAAATACTACAAGCTCAAATTAAAAAATTGGCTAAGTTTCTTAGTAACTTTAACTTTCCTTTTTAAGGGACTTCACCTGCATAATTCTCAAATTAAATTATAAGTGATAATTACCCTACTCTTAGGGATAACTGAAACATCAATGTTCATTGAGCATTAAAGGTATTTACAGGATGGGTTATTAAGTAACATAATAAGTTTAAAATAAGGTGGAGACTTTTCACCATGCTGTGAGAGGGAAGCATGGACCTTCTTCATTCTCCAGATCTGTTGGATACCTCAGAGGTCTACTAAACTTAACATGTTTTTATTAACAAAAATCATCCTTAATCAAATTACTAGTGACCCACCAAGATATGACCTAGTGTTGGGTAGATCACTAAAATCTTACTTTTTGCTTTATATAAAGTCCTCTTACATGCATTTTTAGTTTAAGGTGGTGGAACGAGAATACTCGTCAGGTACATTTTTTATAGTTTACAGTGCCGTATTTCTTGTACATTCAAACTGTACTTTTTATGCTTACAAAACTTGCATGCTAAACAACAATGTCACCCTGCATGAAAACCAAAACTATTAGGATAGCCATAAAACCAAAATTAACATCAACCAAGATAAAATTCACCTCCACAACATTCAAAATATGAAACAACTCAAAATTTTATCACAAACATCACAAAAACAACAACTACAACTAAATTAAGATGTCTCTATCGGANTAACTCAGATTTTGCTAAATGAGGATTAGAAAAGTGAACATAATTAAAAATCAAACATCTTTAAAAATAATACAATCTCAAATTAAAAAATTGGCTAAGTTTCTTAGTAAAATTAACTTGCCTTTTTAAGGGACTTCACCTGCATAATTCTCAAATTAAATTATAAGTGATAATTACTCTACTCTTAGGGATAACTGAAACATCAATGTTCATTGAGCATTAAAGGTATTTACATGATGGGTTATTAAGCAACATAATAAGTTTAAAATAAGGTAGAGACTTTTCACCATGCAGTGAGAGGGAAGCATGAACCTTCTTCATTCTCCAGATCTGTTGGATACCTGAGAGGTCTACTAAACTTAATATGTTTTACTTAACGAAAATCATCCCTAATCAAATTACTAGTGACCCACCAAGATATGACCTAGTGTTGGGTAGATCACTAAAATCTTACTTTTTTGCTTTATATAAAGTGCTCTCACATGCATTTTGAGTTTAAAGTGGTGGAATGAGAAGACTCGCCAGGTACGTTTTTTATAGTTTACAGTGTCGTATTTCTTGTAGATTCATACTGTACTTTTTATGCTTACAAAACTTGCATGCTAAACAATAATGTCACCCTGCATGAAAACCAAAACTATTAGGATAGCCATAAAACTAAAATTAACATCAACCAAGATAAAATTCACCTCCACAACATTCAAAATATAAAACAACTCAAAATTTTATCACAAACATCACAAAAACAACAACTACAACTAAATTAAGATGTCTCTATCGGATGATCGGGAATCCCTCAGAGGAGGTTACCTACGGTTGCTAACGAGGCTTCCCACGGTCTAAATGAAAGTATGGAACTCATTAATTTGAGTTTAGTAAATTCATTTGTACTAAGAAAATCCAATAGAAAATAGTGGTACCAGAACAAGGGAACCGTAGGATCCTAATTGGTGTTGCTCTAATCAACTTTAACATGCCCCAATAAATTTTTAAAGAACTACAACCATAGAGCCACCTGATTTGCAATCATAACTTGACACTCTAGAAAACTTAAACTCATCACGGTAAGGAGCTTAGAGCTAGCATGGTGGGTTGCACGATCATCTTCAACAACAAAATCTGTCTGCTCGAGCTAAACCGTTTCATTCCATAGAAATAAACAATAAGACATAGACTTTCAAGGTTGTTTGCTTATGCATCATAAATCCTCAACTTATCTTTAGGCCTTTGCACAGCTCTGTTGTACAATATAAGCTCTAACTTGTCTTAGGATTTTGAGGTTTTCGTTCATCACGAACTAAATCCTCACTTCTCCCAAGCTATTTGTGTGATCGCTCCACACAAATGTAAGCCCTAACAAACAAAATTGACACTTCAATAAATTTCTCTTCAAAACGGAAGCCAAACAACAGGATAGACTGGGAAATCACTGAGGTTCTCCTCCGAATTTGTGAAATCCCCTAGTTCTTCCTCCTTTGGATTCTACAATAAATGTTCCAAATTGGAACCAATCCCTTTTCACACCTCTCGGCCTAATATTGTTGAAAAGTCCTATACTTTGAACTCCTTGAAGAAACTATTTCCTTATTTTTATTGAGAGTTTTCTTAGGTGACTTTGGTTATCTAAGATGTAATTAACTATAGGGGCTTTGCCCTTATACGAATCTTGTCTGAACCCAGCTTAATATAAACCCTACTTAATTCTTCATATTAAATAGGGGAAATTATCGGCAAATAAATTAGTTTCACAGACCAAACAGATGTCATATATATCTTAGTTTATTTGATTGAGCATCAACCTCAAGTCTTGTGTTTATCATTCGAGATAGATACAAGGTTTGAGGTACAACGCTCTTTCATTTAAAATAAGNTGTATGTCATATATATCTTAGTTTATTTGATTGAGCGTCATCCTCAAGTCTTGTGTTTATCATTCGAGATAGATACAAGGTTTGAGGTACAACGCTCTTTCATTTAAAATAAGAAAAACATGGGGTCAGCTTTTCTTCATATTTTTCTAAACTTAAATCTATATGTAAATTAAAATTTCCTTCCAAAGCCGGTGATAGGATTTCGATCCCGGTGACCGAAAGCTTCTTATGGGCAACTCCTCAACCAAAATAGTGCTGGCAGTGGTGACATTCAGTTCCTATATCAAATCCTCCATCCTGTAACTAACATTGTGGGAATCAATTCATTCTTTTCATTTTCCCAAATTGTGACCCCTTTCTTTGAAGTGGATTGTACTAACCCATGCAATATCTAAGATGGGGTAATTAATGCTTCTATCAAGATGCTTCAAGGTCTCCTTCTTTACTACCTCATTACAGATGGGGTTTAGTCGCCATTGTGGATCAACTTTATGTACATGCTCCACTTCCATAAAAAAACTATGCATGCAAGGGGACGGGCTTTTTCTATGAATTTTAGTTATGCTCTACTCAAAGATCTGCTAAATGCTATAAGTAACCTCATGAGCTTGTCCTCTTGTTCAACACTTCATTCAACATATATGATTACATGCATGGTTGAAGGTTCTCCTAAGTAGGCATACTTCAGATAAGTGGGAAAGGCTTTGCATTCCAGATCTGGGGCTTTTGGTTTACAGGTCAAGTCTAAGGTATCAAATCTCTCCTGAAACCTCTTAGTGTCATCCTTTATACGCAGAGTAGATTCAATACTATATTTCTCATTACAATCATCAAACACCTCTTCCAATGTTGGGTAATCTTCCAAAGTTTTAGAAAATTGGCTAATCACCACCCCATCCACTGATTCAACCCTAAAGCTATGATTTACACTTTGATATTGGGGAAATCTCATAAACTTCATGATATCAAAAGTGGCCTCCTCATCATTCACCCTCATGCTCAATTTCACTTGTTTGACATTGATCATGTCTCTATTAGTGGTTGAAAAAAGTTTTCCTAAGATTGCGGGTATTTCCCTATCCTTCTTCATATCAAAGTCTACAAAATTAGTAGGGATTATGAAGCTTCATAATATGAATAAAATGTCCATAGTGCTACCCATATGGATGGCTAAGGATCTGTCAGCTAACTATAGAGTCAAGGTGGTAAGTGCAGCCTCTCCAAATTCAAGTGTCTTGAAAATTGATAGTGACATCAAATTAATACTTTCTCTTAAATTACTATGGCCCTCTTAGCAAATTTTTCTCATATGACATAAGGGACAGTGAAACTACGAGGATTCTTAATCTTATCAGGTAACTTCTTTTGCAAGATTGTACAACACTCTTTTATAGGTGCCACCGTCACTCCATTCCCTAAATTCCTTTTTATAGTCGGCACATCCCTCTTAAATTCAGCATAACTCAACATTTAGTCCATAGCCTCAGTAAGAGGGATGTTTATGGTTAACTTCTTAAGGATGTCTAAGAACCTTGGAAACTACTGCTCTAGTTTTTGCTTTTGCAATCTCAGAGGGAATGAGGCTATAAGTCTCTTAGGTTCTTTTTTTTGTGGTATGTGTGGCTTTCTATCACATTGGTAAGTCATTCTTCCTCCTTTTCAAGATCAAATTCCACATCTACGGGACATTCACACTCCTACTCAATTTTTCTCCCTCCACTTGATTTTTCCCTATCCCACTAAGGTTCACTTAACTATTATTAGGGAGTGCTCCTGTTTCCTTTTGTTGAAATAGTTTACTAATTACCCCAATTATCCCTCATTGTTCTTTATTTCTAGCCCATGGCCTTGTGTTATTAAATGCAACTGTCTCACTAACTCCTCCAAAGTGGCTAGCACTTGGTTTTTGTGTTGGTTAAATTTTGGGGGCTAGCTTGTTTGTTATTCTTGGGCAACGTGCTATGTACTCCTATCCCTTGATTAGCCTGGTTATTGTTAGTTCATTGAAGGATGGAGTGTTGCTTCCACTCAGGATTGTAGGTTTGTGAGTATAAGTTGTTGGGCTGATTATGCCTTTCTATGGCTTTTAGGACTTCTATAGCTAAGTTTGTAGAATCTATCAAGGTTTCATCTCTAAACTCCTCAACCTAGGTTTGTCCTTGTATTTTAATGTGAGTTTACCCAATTTCTTAGATATGACAACCAATTNCACTTCTATAGCTAAGTTTGTAGAATCTATCAAGGTTACATCTCTGAACTCCTCAACCTAGGTTTGTCCTTGTATTTTAATGTGAGTTTACCCAATTTCTTAGATATGACAACCAATTGGGTTGCTAGGATAAACAAGACATTCGATTCATGCACACAAGCTTCCTTTATTGATTGCACGCTCTCAGCAGGCAATTGAAAGCTATTAGTGGACATCTCCTCAATCATGTCACAAGCATGCTCATTTGGTTTGGTCATCAATGATCCTTATGCAACACCATCTATCAAGGACATAAGAGAACCTCCAAGACTATTAAGAAGGCTTGTATAATAAGCTAGTTGGGTAAGTGATACACCTAAAATATATAGTCTTATGTACACATTTTTATACCTATTTTTAAGATATTGCACTTTAATGGAATGTATTTGTGTGTTTTTCTTTTACGTACAATCAAATGGATGAAAAATGATGAAAGGAGTGAAAAAAGGATCAATTTTAAAGCAAAAATGAAGAAGGTGTGCAAAAGAACTGTGGTGCCTAAGCACCCAGAACACTTCATTTTTGGGTTGAGCCATTTTTATATAAACAAGGAAAGGATCTAATTATTTGACGATGTGTGCCTTTAAAAGAAACTTATGAAATTATCCAAAAATTTCATAATTTTAATTTTAGGGGACATTTTGGTGTTGATAAAACAACATAAAAAATTTTGCAATTTGGATTTTATTGGCCTAAAATATTCAGAGAAGTTAATATTTATATCAAAACTTATGATCGATGTCAATGAGTAGGAAAAATTTCTATATGAAATGAGATGCCCGTCAATTATTTGTTGGAAGGTGAGATATTTATTATTTGGGGATTAGATTTCGTTGGACAATTTATACGATCTTTCGAAAAATTATATATTTTGATAGCGGTAGACTATGTATCCAAATGGATAGAAGCTGTTGCTTTGCATTGATGTGATGCTCAAAGTGTTGCAAATATTTTAGGAATAAAAATATTTTGTACATTTGGGATGCTGAAAGTGATCATAACTGACAGAGGAAGTCATTTTAGGAATGCAATAATGGAGAAATTATTAAGGAAATAACATATCAACCATCAAATTGTTATTGCTTATCATCTTCAGACAAGTGGTTTGGTTGAATTATTCAATCATGAAATTAAAAGAATATTGCAAATCTGTGAATCTAACAAATATGGGTTGGTCAGTCAAACTTGACTATGCTTTGTGGGCTTATAGCACTGCATATAAAACTCTTATAGGAATATCCCCATAAAGGCTAATATTTGGGATAGCTTGTCATTTACCAGTTGAAATTGAGCATAAAGCATATTGGGCTACTAAAGAATTTAATTACAATTTAAAGGATGCTAGTAAGAAAAGACTATTGCAATTAAATGAGCTTTAAGAGATAAGGAATGAATCGTTTGAGAGTGCTAAGATTTATAAAGAAAGATGAAGATGTGACATAATCGGAGGATTCTTACTAAGAATTTTGAGCCAAGGCAACAACTTTTGCTATATAATGCAAGATTAAGATTATTTCTAGGCAAACTTAAGTCCAGTTAGATGGGCCAATTTTTTGTTATGAAAGTTTATCCTTATGGAGTTATGGATATCAAAGATCCTAAAATTGTGAAAATATTTAAAGTGAATGGTTGTGGGCTGAAATCCTACTTTTTAGGGGATCAACTTAAATTAAATGATCTCATGTTGTTGGTTCAACCAGATAAGCACTGGTTATGTCGGGCTGACGACGTAAAACTAAAAGCTTTGTGGGAGGTAACCCATAGTTATCTGTGTGTTTCTGTTTTGAATGTTATGTTTTTGTGTTTGATTAAGAAAATTGTTGTAGTATTTTGAATATATATTGATTTAGTAATTATTCTAGTACCTTGCACCAACTTATTTTCTTCAAATTTCTCATTGCCATCACTCTCCATGATCTCTCAAATGAAATTTCCACCCTCAAATCTCTTTAAAATACTTAGGAATGTCTTAGGGATACTTCAAATCCCATCTTAAGAATTTTTTACATAAAGCAAGAAGAAATGAAACATATTTTTTGGCGGTTTTAAGGAGGTATTCGGACTGTGGCACAATAGCACCAGATCTGACACTATAGTGCCAAAACAACATACTCTATTCTCAAATTTAGTTCTTCCATTCTTCAAGTCCTTTAATATAATAATTTTTGTGTGAACAAAATTGAATAATACTCATAATCACTATATAGAACTTATCTCAACAACAATTTAAATCCAAATCACACTAATAACTATGGGTTTCCTCCCACAAAGTGCTTGCTTTAACGTCATCAGTCAGACATAATCATTGTTTCACATAGGTCTGACCAAACATTAGGATCTCTTCAAATGCAGGACCCTCTCCACTCATGTAAGCTATTAATCTATGTCCATTTACCTTAATCGCTCTCCCAGTTTTTGGATCTTCAATATCAACAACTCTATAAGGATAAGCTTTTACCACAATAAATGATCCTGACCACCTGAATTTAAGTTTTCCTGGAAATAATTTCAATCTCAAATTATAAAGCAATACTTCTTGCCTAGGCTCAAAATGTTTTCTCAGAATTTTTTTATCTTGCTTAAAATTCATTTTCTTCTTATAAATTTTGACATTCTCATAAGCTTCATTTCTCAATTCATCAAGCTTACTTAATTGCAATAATCACTTATTTCTAGCATCTTCCAAATTATAATTAAACTCTTTAATTGCCCAATAAGCTTTATGTTTCAACTCAACTGGCATGTTACATGCTTTTCCGTATATGAGCCTATATGATGTCACTCTTATAGGTGTTTTATAACCAATCCTATAGGCCCATAAAGAATATCAAGTTTAGTAGACCAATCAGTCCTTTTAGGGTTTACCAATTTTTCTAATATTCTTTTAATGTCTCGATTGGATACTTCTACTTATCCACTTGTCTGAAGATTCTAAATTATGACAATATGATGTTTAATCCCAAAGTTTTGAGTTAATGTTTCAATCATTCTACTTTTAAAATTACTTCCACCATCTATAATCATAACATCCGACATTTCAAATATTTTGAAAATATTCTTTCTTAAAAATTTTGTAACACTTTTATCATCACATCAAGGTAACGAAATGACTTAAATCCATTTAGAAACATAATCTACATCTATTAAAATATATTTTTTTTTCCAAAAGATGGTAGAAATGGTCCCGTGAAATCTAATACCCAAACATAAGAAATTACAACCTCAAGAGTAAAATTTAGGGGCATCTCATCTCTTCAAGAAATATTATCTACTCTGTGACATCAATCACATATTTTTATATAATTATTAACATCTCTAAATAATGCATGCCAATAAAATTCGGATTGTAAAATATTAAATGAAGTTTTGTCCACTCTAAAATGTCCCCGAAGATCTGATTTACAACATTTTTTAAAATTTCTTGAGTTTCTTCAAAATGTACACATCTACAAATAATTAAGTCCTTGCATTATTTATATAAATAAGTGTCATCCCAAAAGTAAGATTTTGAATCATAAATGAACTTGTTAATGGCTATCTAATCCGTAAGTTAAAATATCACTAACCAAGTAGTTCACTATATCAACATACAACGAAATTTGCCATTCATTAATCCCATAAAATTGTTCATCAGAAAAATTCTCATTAATTTTATCATTTAAATATTTCTCATTTTTTTGTTCAAACCTTGACATATGATCAACTATTTGATTATAAGTACCCTTCCTATACACAATTTGAAAATCAAATTCTTACATTAAAAGGACCCTAATTAATCATGGTTTTGCATCCTTCTTCATCATAATTAGTATACACAATACATTTGGTTCCAATAAGATAAGATCTGAATTTATTAAAAGCAAACACTATAGCTAATAATTTCTTTTTGTATAATTAATTTGAGCCTCAATATTACTAGCATTGTATATCACTTTGAACATTGTGTCATATCTCTATCCTAAAACATCTCCTATAGCATAATCACTAGCATCACAAATTAGTTCAAAAGGTTTTGTCCAATCAGGTGAAACAATAGTAGGAGCAGTAATTAATTTCTCTTTTAATAAGTTAAAGAAATAAGAGAATTCATCAGTAAAATAAAAGTTAGCATATTTTTCTAAAAGTTGACATAATGGCTTGGAAATTTTTGAAAAATCCTTAATATAATGTTTATAGAAACCAGCATGTCCTAGAAAACTCCTTATTCCCTTCACATTCCTAGGTAGTGGTTATTCGAAAAAAATTTTAATTTTTTCTTGATCAACTCCCATGCCTTTTTCAAATATTTTATGCCCTAACATTATTTCACCTGTAACCATAAATTGGTATTTTTCCCAATTGAGAACAAAATTTTTTTCTTTACAACATTTTAGAACTCTTGTTAAATGATCTAAACATAAATTGAAAGAAGTCCCAACAACTAAGAAATCATCCATAAAAATTTCAATTCCTTTTTCAATTAAATCACAGAAAATTGACATCATACTTCTTTGAAAAGTTGCAGTAGCATTACATAATCCAAATGACATTCTTCTAAAAGCAAAAGTTTCATATGAACTAGTAAAAGTCATTTTCTCTTGATCCTCAGGAGCAATATTTTTGTGGTACCCAGAATATCCATCCAAAAAGCAAAAGTAACAGTGTCCTGCTAATCTATCCAACATTTGATCTAGAAAAGGTAAAGGAAAATGGTCTTTTCTAGTGTCAACATTTAATTTTCTATAATCAATACAAATTCGTCATCCAGTAACTTACCTTGTTGGAATTAATTTATTCCTTTCATTTTCAAAGACAGTCACTCCTCCTTTCTTAGGGATACAATGAATAAGACTAACCCAAGCATCTAACCACTTTAAAATTTCTTTCTAAACTACTTCTATCATTACAGGATTCAATCTCCTTTGAGGATTAGCCCTAGGCTTATGATTATCTTCCATCATAATTCGGTGCATACATATTGAAAAAATGACTTCTGTAATATCAACTAATGTCCATCTAAGGGCTTTTTTATGATTCTTTAATATTTGGAAAAAATTTTCTTCTTGTTCTGCAGTTAAATATTATGATAAATAACTCATAATAAAGATGAGTTCCCAAAATATGCATACTTTAGATAAGTATGTAAGACTTTCATAGGTTTTCTAATAGATAGAATCAGTGGTATACTATTTTCAGTAGTATCTAAAATTTCATAATTTTTGTGAACATAATTTAAATCCTTAGTAATCATTACATTTTCTTCATCTTGAAAGTCTCTTTCATCTCAGTTTCTATGACTATGTATTTTCGATCCAATATGACTTCACATCTATTTTGAAAATGATTATCAATCATATCATCAAGGATATCAATTCTATAACAATTTCCATCAAGATACTTCATGTTTTTAAGAAAATTAAATGTAATTTCCTGATAATTCACTCTCATTGTTAATTCTCCTTTTGACACATCTATCATTACTCATCCAGTAGCAAGGAAAGGTATCCCCATATTAATGCTTACTTCTAAATCACATAAAGCTTTTTTAAACACCCATATGATAGGAATTTATGCTTCCTTAGGAATAATCTATATAGGTTTCTCGATTTCTTCAACTTCTCTCTTAACTTCAATTTCTTTTTCAACTCCAACATTTAATTCTTTTTTACTCTTCAGTTGGACTACTTTAACTTGCTCTAGCACTTTACTTTTATTTTTAGGATTGATCTTTATATTAGTAGGAAGTGTTCCCTGAGGCCTACTGCTAAGTGTGTTAGCCATTTGTCCCAGTTCATTCTCCATATTTCTAATAGCAACACTTTCACTTTATAAATGACTACTCATCTACAACACCACTTCTTCTATTGACAAATTCTTCTCCTTAAATTTTTTATTAAATCTAGGAGGATAAGTGGGTCTAAACTTAGCACTACCCTAGTTGTTCCAATTTCCCAATGGGTTTACTTAAGCACTCCCCCATTTTTAAGTTCCACAATTAGGATTGTTGTTCCAAATGAAGTTAGGATGGTTTTCCAACCTGGGTTGTAATAATTAGAATATGGGTTATTGGGTCTGCTGATAGCATTTATATTTTCCAATGAAGTATGATAATCAATCATTTGTCCTAATGAATTTTCTTCAATCATTTGGAGTGTTGGAGAAAAATTCTGTCTAAGTTGGTCTATCTTCTTAGATAATGGAACAACTTGACATGCAATCTTTTAAATAGTATCGTTATCATGAATACTTGCTACTTTCTTAGGATTTTCCCTATCAGAAGGCCATTGAAAATCATTTATTGTCATTTCTTCAGTTAATGAATAAGCTTCATCAAAGGGTTTAAACATTAATGAACTTTCAGCAGCAGCATCTATAATAGATCTAAGGGATTCTACTAACTCGTTACAAAAAGTTTAAATGATTAAATAGTTTAGCAAAGTATGATGTGGACATTTTCTAAGGATTTCCTTAAATCTTTTCCAAGCTTCATATATACTCTCCTTCACGCTGAGTACAAGAAGTAATATCATTTCTGAGTTTCACGTTTTTTTAAGGTGGAAAATACTTGAACAAAATATTTTTAGCTAAATCCCCCAAAGTTCTAATAGATCCATGTGCTAACAAATTTAACCACATCTTAGTTCTATCCCTTATTGAATAAAGGAGTAAGTCTAAGTATAATGACATCATTTGATATGCCATCATATTTGAATTTAGCACACAGTTCTAAAAAACTAGTTAAATGTAAGTTAGGATCCTCAGATGGTGTTCCCCCATACTGATTATTTTGTACAATTTTTATAAGTGAATGTTTAAATTCAAATGAGTTAGCCTCTACATCAGGAGTTTGAATACTTAAATAAATTTTATTTACTATAGGATTCACATAATCCCTTAAAGGTTTTTGTAAATTATGATGTTCATTTTTAGAACTTTGAATATCAATATTATTTTGCGATGTGTTAGCCATTTCTTGAGAATTATGAAGTCTTCCTTATTTTCAAATTTTTCTAATAGTTTGTTCCAATTCAGAATCGTAAGGCACTAAATTTTCAGATCCACAACTACACATAAATAATGTAAAAATATTTACACAAAATAAAACCCACACAAATAATAAAAAAATATATTTTAATTTTTTTTAATCTAATATTTTTTTTTTGATTGTTAAATTTTTTAATTTTTAAAATTACAATTCAAATAAAATTATAAATCAAAAAGTTTGATCGCAACCCTGGTAATGACGCCAAAACCCTACCCACACTTATGTGTTTTTTTAATCTCCTTAATTTTACCATAAATTATATCTAAAATTATATCTAGCGGCTAGCATGAACAAATGTAATGATTTATAATAGATTTTCATACTAGGGGTACTACACAAGTATACGTGTCATTTCAAGTAATACAAATTTTTTTCAAAAAAGCCTAGTATCTATCCTTTGAGGAATGCGTTAACTCTTAAAATCAACTTATAGAAATTCTATTTAAATTGTAAATAAAAAAGATAAAATATTTCAAAATGATATGCTTAGTAAAAATGAATACTAAAAAAGCTAAAAATAAAGTAACATCTTAATGTAAAAGCTTAAAAAAAAATAACAACAAATTTGGATATTATGATAAACCTTTCCCCTTGCAAAGAGATTTTAATCTTTGTAGGATTCAAATGATTTAAGACAAAATTGAGGTACTGAGAGAAATATAAGCATACCTTATTCCTTACCCCCTCCTGGTGCTTGCAAAGAACATTAGCTAACTTATGGCTGATTCCTTAACTTTTTGACTCCACAACGGTGTCGTATAGCCTCTCACCTCTAGATGCCCCTATTCTATGTCACCATGATGACCAAATCCCAGGTTCAGGATACTAAACCTTAAGCCAAATTTATAAGAATCTACCATGTAACTCTAGAACTGACCAATTATATGCCTATTAAAACTTATCTCCTTATTTATTTGCACACCCTCTTAGGTGATTGCAATGGCTCTGCCTAGAATGAAGTGTGGTATCCACTAGTTGGGTGAAATCATAGCCCTCTCAGGTCATTATGTTACTCAACAGATTTTAGCCTCACAAGTGGTTATTTTGCAAAGTAAATGAAGATTTGGTGAAAATACCATCATAATTTTTAAGAGTAAAGAGAAATCTTTAAATCATTCTCATCCCACAAGATTAAGTCCCATATGCAAGAAAAAAAGGAAACTACTCAGAATTCATGGAGATTCTACAAAAAAAATAATTTCATTGAAATCCAAGTCTTACAATGAAAACTTAAAAACAAATATAAACCCCCCCAATTAAACTCATGGATTTTTGTTTAAGCAATCTCCAAACTTCTACACACTAAAAGATGCTCACACGCATACTTGAACACAAAATATAAAAAACCTAACTTACTATTTCAGCTAAACTGAACTTTTGAGGCCCCAAAATGTTTCTAATATCGGCCAAATTCTTCTCAGTAAATAGAAAATAGAAAATAACCAAGGGTTTCTTCAAACACCACTCTAAAATTTGGCCAAGTTTGATGTATCTTCTAGAAAAGTAGTTGCTGGCACTATAGTGCCAGTCTGAGGCCATATAGCGCACTTCTCGCTCGTCTATGGTGCAATGGTGCCAGGGGGTGGCATTATAGCGCCACACAAACATCTTCAATTTTACTCCATTTTTTTCTCGTTTTCTGTAAATGTCCATTCCATGTACCTGAAATCAAAAACATTCAAAATAACTTCCTTTAAAGTGTAATATCATTAAAAATTTACATAAAAGGCTTATGAAACTTACACCAAAATCAGGTTAGTTTTAGATGGACCCTTTTGTTCCTACACCTTCATCTAAGTGAGACAAACACATCCATGCAGCTAGATATGTATGAAATACAAGTTTGCTTCATAAAGTTATTAACTAAGGGTAAAATTATGGATTTTGGTCCATTCCTTTGTCTAAGAGTTGTAGCCTCAATTGGATTAGTTGCTGAGCTTCGCCTTGATCCCAGGAACGTTGGTTGGGTCTGTGTAATAGTTCGATCATAGGGTGGATCAAGTTTGGCCTTGGATTAGGTTAGAGTGGTCTGGATATGGTGCTTCAATTAGGGAAGTGATTTTTAAGTGAGTGGAAGATTTTAGAACAATCAATTCGGGCTTTTATGGAGTTCAGTGGAACGGTGAAAAAAGCTCTGAATTTTAGTGATGAAATTAGGGTTTCTTAGTTGGAAAGAGGGGCAAAAAATGATCGGGATGAGCTTCGTTTGAGTTTAACGGAAGTTTGGAATGATTTTGGTAGAGTTTCCCCAAGCTTTGTGCACTTTATTTCTTCTTTGGTTGTAGGATTTATAAAGGAGAAAGGAGGGCTCAATTGTGCTAGCTAGTGGGTGAAAGGACTTTCTTAGGTGAAGGGAAGAAGAGAGAACATGACCAATTGGGTTGAACTAGCTAGGATGGGTCCAATTGGATGTTTTCCCCATAGACTTCCCTCAGCCATGGTGCTTTTCAGCTGTTAGGGTGGCTGACAGGCCAGGCAAAGTCACTTAAATACCGTCGGAGGTCAGAATTGGGGAGATGTGAAGTTAATTTTGTTTAACCATGGTAATTTCAATTTTTTAAAATGGGTCATGGGTTTGGGTTAGGTTAGGTTAACCATGGGTTCAACTCCATGGAAATAGCTTGTGGTCAAGTCTAAGATGGCTGGAGTTAATTGGCCAGCCTCTAAGGACCTAAGTGATTGATTTGGCATGGGGAATTTGATCCCCGATAACTGCTTATATGCAACATTATAAAAAAAATATATGATTATATTTTTCACTTATATTTTTTATTTCGCAACAAAACCAAAAACTTGATCTTGAAGAAAAATAAGAATTTAACTTGAAATTTATATTGGGATACTACGCAAGTATACGCATCGTTATCAAGTAAAATAGGACTTTTTGATTAAGACCTGAATATTGAACCCACAAGGAAGATATGCAATATGCACTTTCTGGAAGGCTTTCTATTTTTAAAAAGATAATTATTTAAACTAAATAAGTTTTTGTAGTAAAAAAAGTTTAAATTTTTTTTATAATTTTAATATTTAAAAAAAAAACAAACTTAAAAAGATAGTTTGAGTTTTTGTAGAAGAAAAGCACTAAATATGAAAATATCTTTCTCCTTATTATGAATCAGTAATAAGTATAGGAATTCTGTGATGGAAGTATACATATTGTGTTATGCCAAATAGAAGCAATAATATTCTTTACCCTTACTAGAGAAGCAATAAAGAACATTGGCTAATTTAAAGTTTGAGTAGTTCTGAAAACTGGCTAGGCAGGGAAGATACTAGCTCTCACTCTAGAGTTTCCTCGATTCCCTCCACCTGGGGGCTAGCAGGGAAGATACTAGCTCTCACTCTAGAGTTCCCTTGATTCCCTCCACCTGGGGGCTAACATCTTATCAAGACCTAAAATAATAGACTAAGTTGGGTGCATTAACCTGTCATTTTGAAGTCCTCTAACTCTACACCCTTTAATGAATATTTTCTTACTTATTTGCACTGAATCATATGAACTACATTCTCATTCATACAACCTCATGTGATTCTTTATAATTGTTGACTGAAACAATACCATCCCAGTTCTTACATTTTCTCACAACAAATTTTAACATCTGGATTGGCCAAATCAAGAAGTAAATGAAGTACANGTATGTTATCGAATGATCTACTAATTGTAGAGTTACAGTAGTAGGGGTTATTTCTCTTAATCTCAATCTTTTGAATATTGATAATGACATAAGGTTAATGCTTGCACCTAAATCACATAAATTTTTCCCATAAAATCTGTCTCTTATTGCACATGGAATTGTAAAGTGACCAGGATCTTTAAGCTTTTTAGGAAGCTATTTCTGAATTATAGCATTGCACTCCTCACTAAGTGCAACAGTCTCATTATCTTCAAACTTCTTTTTCCTGTTGAGAATATCTTCATAAACTTTTCATAGCTTGAAATTTGTTCTAAGGATTCAACAAATGGAATATTAATTATAGGCTTCTTAAATATTTCAAAAAATTTTGAAAATTTCTTATCCAACTTCTGTTGACGAAGTCTCTAAGGAAATGGAGGTGTTAGTTTTTTTCCAAATCAATTTTCAGCGGAGAAATAGTTCTCTCAAAATCTTTTGGAGTGTCCTCTTTTGATTCTTCAATTTCTTCTCTCTCTACTTCAATTTCTTTTTGAATCCTACCTTCCAACTCTCTTCCGCTTCTAAGTTGGATGGCTTTTACTTGCCCTTTATTTTGGTCTCTTAGATTTGATTCAGTATTACTAGGAAGTGTTCCTTGGGATCTATTACTTAATGAATTTGTTATTTGCCCAAGTTGATTCTCAATATTTCTAATTGCAGCTTCTTAACTTTGTAACGAATTTACAATTTGTCCAAGTTGATTCTCAATATTTCTAATTGTAGCTCCTTGACTTTGTAACTGATTTACCCAAGTTGATTCTCAATATTTCTAATTGTAGCTCATTGACTTTGTAATTGATTTCCCATTTGTCACTTCTTTTATAGATAACTTATTCTCCTTAAATTATGTATTACTATTGAAACCTGAAGAATAAGTAGATCTATAATTATTATTTCCTTGATTGTTCCAGTTTCCCAATGAGTTTACTTGGTTGTTCTCTCATTGCTGGTTATTACCACCTAAATTGTTATTCCAGTTAAATTTGGGATGGTTTTTCCAACCTGAGTTATAATAATTTGAATATGGGTTATTTTGCTTATTATTTATGGTCAAAGTTTCTAATGATGCTTGAGAATCTACCATTTGGCTTAATGAATTCTCTTCAATCATGGAAATTGGTTGAGAAAAATTCATTCCAATTTGGTCTAACTGAAATTGCAGCAACTTTATTTACTAACATAGTAAATGTATTAGTTTCATGAATATTGGCTACTTTCAGAAGGCCATTGAAAATTATTAGTAGCCATTTTCAATTAAAGCATAGTCGTCATAAAATGGTTTTGACATCAATGAACCACCAGTAGCGACATCGATAATTGATCTAAGAGATTCAACTAATCCATTATAAAAAGTTTGAATTATTAACCAAATGGTATAGCATGATGTGGACACTTTCTTATGAGTTCTTTAAATATTTATCATGCTTCATAAATAGATTCCCCTTCAAACTGATTAAAAGATGTAATATCATTTATAAGCTTCGTAGTTTTTTATGGTGGGCAAAATTTAGTAAGGAATTTTTGTGCTAAATCACCCCAAGTTCTGATAGATCCAGGTTCTAACGAATTTAACCACATCTTAGCTTTATCTCTCAGTGAGAAAGGAAATAACATAAGTCATATGGCATCATCTGATACACCATTGTAATTAAATGTAGTGCATAATTCTAGAAAATTGGCAAGATGTAAATTTAGATCTTTAGTTGGTGATCCCCTAAACTGATTATTTGATACCATTTGGATAATAGCAGGTTTAAGCTCAATAGCCACTAGGTAGGTTTTTGAATACTACAATAAAGTTCATCTACAGTAGGATTGGCATAATCTCTTAAAGGTCTAAACTCTCTATGAATTTCAGTAGGGTTGGCATAATTTCTTAAAGGTCTAAACTCTTATTGAATTTCAACATTTTAATCATTTTGGTTTGCCATTTCAGTAACTTTTTTGGATTTTTTAAGATTTTTATTTTTTTTGGTTTTTCTGATTTTTCTAACAGTTCTTTCTAATTCATAACTGTAGGACACCAGTCCTTTAGAACCTGAACTACGCATACACTAACATAAAATAAAATAAAACTAAATACACACCAAATAAAATACAATAACTTGAAGTTTAAATAAGACTTTCTAAAATTAGAAATTTGCTTTTAAATCAATAGATTCTTTACAACTTTCATTTCACTTTCCCGACAATGGCTCCAAAAACTTGATCCTGAAACTGCTTATATGCAACCGTATAGTAATAATTCTGATAATATTTTTCACTTATATCTCCTTACTTCGCACAAAACTAAAAATTTGATCTTGAAGAAAAATAAGAATTTAACTTTTAATTTATATATAGTGAGATACTATGGAAGTATGTGTCTCGTATCAAGTAATATAGGATTTTTTATTAAGACCTGAATATCGAGCCCATAGGGAAGATATGCAATATGCACTTTTTGGAAAACTTTCTATTTTTAAAAAGATAATTATTTAAACTAAAGACATTTTTGTAGTAAAGAAAGTTTAAATATTTTTGGTAATTTTAATATTTTGACAAAAATAGAACAAACTTAAAATAAATACTTGAGTTTTTGTAGAAGAAAAGCACTAACTATGAAAAAATCTTTCTCCTTATCAAGAAATAGTAATAAGTATAAGAATTCTATTGTAGAAGTATGCATATTGTGTTGTGTCAAATAGGAGTAATAATATTCTTTACTCTTACTAGAGATGCTACAAAGAACATTGGCTAATTTAAAGTTTGAATAGTTCTGAAGACTGACCAGGCAAGGAAGATACTAGCTCTCACTCTAGAGTTTGCTCGATTTCCTCCAATTGGGGGCTAACATCTCATATCAGAACCTAAAACAATAAACCAAGTTCGGGTTTTTAACATGTTATCTTAAAGACATCTAACTCTACACCATTCAATGAATATTTCCCTATTTATTTACACTCAATCATAGGAACTACATTCTCATTCATACAACCTCATGTGATTCTTTCCAATTGTTGACTGAGATAATACTCCCGGTTCTTACATGTCCTCACAACAAATTTTAACATCTGGATTGGCCAAATCAAGAAGTAAGCCAGTTCTTACATGTTCTCACAACAAATGTTAACATCTGGATTGGCCAAATCAAGAAGTAAATGAAGAGATTCTTACATGTTCTCACAAAAATTTTAGCATTTGGATTGGCCAAATCAAGAAGTAAATGAAGTGCATGGATTTAAATCATCACAACAGTTTTAACATCTGGATTGGCCAAATCAAGAAGTAAATGAAATTTTTACATGTTCTCACAACAAATTTTAACATTTGGATTGGTCAAATCAAGAAGTAAATGAAGTACATGGNGTGAAGACTGGCTAGGTAGGTAAGATACTAGCTCTCACTCTAGAGTTCCCTCGATTTCCTTCACCTTGGGGCTAACATCTCGTATTAGAACCTAAAATAATAAACCAAGTTGGGGGATATAACTTGTCACTTTAAAGTCCTATAACTCTACACCCTTCAAAGAATATTTCCCTATTTATTTGCACTCAATAATATGAACTACATTCTCATTCATACAACCTCATGTGATTCTTCCAGTTGTTGATTGTGACAATACTAGCTCTGTTCTTACATGTTCTCACAACAAATTCTAACATCTGGATTGGCCAAATCAAGAAGTAAATGAAGTGCATGAATTTAAATCATCACAACTTCTTCCAACATTAAAGATCAATACTCTCCACAATTTTCATAAAAAACTTAATTACTTATCACTTTAAGAAGAAAGATAAAGAAAACTATTCAAAATCCATGGAGAAAATAAAATCACACTTTAGTTTAAAAGTTAAAATCATTGTCAAACCAACAACAAGTCTCAATTAAAACCAAAAGTAGTCTCAAAATAACAAGATAAAAACTTCTCTCAAGTTCTCCACCAAACTCTTGAAGTTCCTTTGAATCTCTTCTCTTTACAATCACTCAAAGTAAAATAACAAAACAGATAAAATAAAAGTAAAAGTTGTGCTTGAGAATCTCTCCAAACTAACTCCCCAAATGAGAACTTTCCAATACTTTTAGGACTCTTTTTAAAGTCTTCTCTTCTTTCTTTTATAGGTTTTCAAGAGGTGCCTTGGAAACTCTTCAAAATATGTCTAAATTCAATATAGTTCCCCAAGAGATGCATCCTTTTGTGATATATTTTGTCCATGGTGGTTATAACCACCTATTAATCCAGTGGGTGCCTCAAAAACCTCTTCAAAATTTGCAAAAACTGACTTTACTCGTCTAGTAACTGCCACTGTCACTTAAGCGCGGGGCCTCTGGCGCTTAGGAGCGGCCTTCTCTATTTAACCGGCGCTTAAGTGTCGGATCTAGCGCTCAGGCGCGAAAACTCTTTTGCACATTTTTCACCTTTTTTGCTCCAAAATTGATCCTTTTTCACTTCTTTAAGCATATTTCACTCTTTTTATTTGTAACTGCAGGAAAAACACAAAAATACCTTCCACTAATCGTAATATCTCAAAAATAGGTATAAAAATGTGTCTAAAATATTATATATTTTAACTGTATCAAAATCCTACAAACTTAAAATATTACTTATCCTCAAGTGACACTTCAATCTTTAAAACCTACATATGTATGATATGTATATGAGTTTATATAAGAGTTACTAAAATTTAGATTTAGAAATATAGCAGTCTAATTTAGAAAAAATATTCAGTCAATGAGACCAACTTAAAGTTTAGAAATTCTTAAATTTAAGAAAGATGAAAATATGAGTTTCTATCTAATTTACAAATGTATTGTAGATTTTTCAAATTTAGAATTTAGTTCTTTTATTATCTTCACTTAAAATTTTCATTAAAAATAATTTTACTTACTATATTTTATCTATAAGCTTAAGAGTTTCTCAAGTTTTATACTTCAAAAAGATCAAATGTAAAACCAATTTTTGATTAGACGCTAAGCATCAAGCTTCTCGTTCATAATTTTTTTTTTCTTTTTCTTTTTCTTTTTCTTTTCTTTCTTTTCTTTCTTTTTCTTTCCTTTCTTTTTTTTCTTTTTCTTTTTCAGGCAAGGATTACTATATCTGGATAGGTCTTTAATGATTTTGAATTCCACTTCTCCTTTCCTAAAGTAAAGTCTCGATATAAGTCTTTTACTTATAAATATAATAATAGTTTTGAAGATTATTTTAATAAAAGAAATTTAAGTATTAAAAATAAAAGTATAAATTATCTAAATTTTTCAAAAATACAATTTTTCTTACTAAAGATGGTTACTTATATTATTCATTTTCTCATCTAAAAACTTTTTAACTTAAAGTTTTTCTTCATTACTAAAAATTTTAACTAATTCTTTTTACTCATTTCTATAATCAAATTTTACTTCCCTAATATAACTTCATATACACAATCAATTTTTCTTTTAAAATCAAATTACTCATTTCTAAAATCGAATTTTACTTCCCCTATATAACTTCATATATAGAATCAATTTTTTTCTTTTCAAATCAAATTCACTTGTAGCACATTTGAGAACAAATAAAATTCCAGTTATTTAAAATATTTTTAATCCTCCAAACTTAAATTTTTAATAGATTAAACAATTTAGCATTAGAAATATATAAGCAGGAATGAAAATTTAAAATAACATACTAACAAGAATTTTTAAACCCTAATGATACAAGTATANTAGAATCCATGGAGAAAACAAACCAAACTTTAGTTTAAAAGTAGAAATCATTGTCAAATCAATAAGAAGTCTCGATTAAAATCAAAAGTAGTTTAGAAACAAAGATAAAAACTTATCTCAAACTATCCACCAAACTCTTGAAGTTCCTTTGAATCTCTTCTGTTTTACAGCACTCTAGACTCTCAAAAGAAAAATAAAACTAAAAAGGATAAAATAAATTTTTGTGGTGCTTTAAAATCTCTCCAAAACTCTCTCAAAAACTCCNGGAATCAATGGAGAAAACAAAACCACACTTTGGTTTAAAAGTAGAAATCATTGTCAAACCAACAACAAGTCTCAATTAAAACCAAAAGTAGTCTTATAAAAGATAAAAACTTAGCTCAAGTCCTCCACCAAACTCTTGAAGTTCTTTTAAATCTCTTCTCTTTTATAATACTCTCAATATAAAACTAAAACAAAAAGAATAAATATGTGGTGCCTGAAAATCTCTCCAACTAACGCTTCAATTTTAGAACTTTCAAAACTTTCCTAGTACTTTCAGGACCCTTTTTAAAGTCTCAATCTTCTTTCTTTTATAATTCACCAAAAGGTGCCTTGGTATCTCTCCAAAATGTGTTTTGATTCAATGTATTTCCCCAAGAGATACATCATCTTGTAATAATTTTCATCCATGGTTGTTGTAACCACTTATTAAGTCAATAGGTGCCTCAAAAACCTCTTCAAAATTCGCAAAAACTGAATTTACTCATTCAATAACTGCCACTGGTGCTTAAGCACGGGGCCTCTAGCTCTTTGGCGTGGCCTTCTCTGTTTAACTGGTGCTTAAGCACTGGATTTGGCGCTTAAGCACTGGATTTAGCACTTAGGCGCCAAAACACTTTTGCACATTTTCACCTATTTGCTCCAAATTTGATCATTTTTCGCTCCTTTAACCATTTTTCACCTTTTTACATGTACCTGAAAGAAAAACACAAAAATATCTTCCATTAAAGTGCAATATCTCAAAAATAGTTATAAAAATGTGTCTAAAAATACTATGAATTTTAGGCGTATCAATATACTGTTTATCACCAAATATAAATAGCTCTTAAGGATCAAGAGAAAATAACTTTTACCTGTCCTCATGATACATTTGCTTTTAGAAGAATGCCCTTTGGATTATGTAATGCCCCTGGTACATTTTAAAGATGCGTGATGACTATTTTCTGTGATTTAATTGAAAAAGGAATTGAAGTTCTTATGAATGGTTTTTTAGTATTTGAAAATTTATTTGAATCATGTTTGGAACATTTATCAAAATTTTTTAAGCGTTGTGAAGAAAAAAATTTATGCCTTAACTAGGAAAAATGATAATTTATGGTAGCAGGAGGAATTATTTTAGGACATCAGATATCAGAACATGGTATGGAAGTAGACCCAGCAAAAATTGAAGTGGTCTCTAATTTACCTTACTCAACAAGTGTGAGTGAAATTAGAAGGTTTTTAGGACACGCATGATTCTACAAGTGATATATTAAAGAACATTTCAAAAATTGCTAAGCCTTGTGTCATTTACTTAAATATGATGTAATTTTAAATTTTGATGAGGAGTGCCTAAAATCTTTTGAGTTATTAAAAGAAAGATTAGTTATTACACCATTTTTTGTTTCACTAGATTGAGAAAAACCTTTTGAATTAATCTGTGATGTGAGTTATTATGCTATTGGAGCTGTTGTAGGATAAAAGCATGATAAGATTTCAAAGTAATCTACTATGCTAGTAGAACTCTTAATGAAGCTCAAATTAATTATACCACAAATGAGAAAGAGTTATTAGAAATAGTTTATACTTTTGATAAATTCAGATCATACTTAATTGGAGCTAAGTGTGTTGTGCATACTGATCATTCTGCTATTAAATATTTAATGAAAAAAAAGGATGCAAAACCCAGACTGATAAGATGGATTCTTCTTTTAAGAGAATTTGGTTTTGAGATAATAGATAGAAAGAGAGCTAAGAATCAAATTGCTGGTCATCTGTCCCGGCTTGAATTAGAAAAATCACTCTGTTTTGAAAAAGAAATTAATGAACATTTTCCAGATGAAGAATTATTCAGTATTAATGAGCGGCGTATTCCTAGATATGCCGACATTGTGAACTTTATTGTTAGTGATATTATACCCTATAGAATGACATACTAATATAATAAGAGATTTTTATCTAAAGTTAAGACTTATTTTTGGATGACCCATTTTTATATAAACAAGCAAAGCATCTAATTATTCGAAGATGTGTGCCTTTAGAAGAAACTTATGAAATTATCCAAAAATGTCATAATTCCATGGGACATTTAGGTGTTGATAAAACAACATACAAAATTTTACAATCTGGATTTTATTGTTCTACAATCTTTAGAGATGTTAATGTTTATATCAAAACTTGTGATCAATGTCAACGAGTAGGCAATATTTCTAGGAGAATTGAGATGCCCCTCAATTATGTGTTGGAAGTTGATATATTTGATTTTTGGGATTATATTTCATGGTAACATTTATACCATCTTTCGGAAATTTTTATATATTTATAGTAGTAGAATAAGTATCCAAATGGATAAAAGCTGTTTCTTTACCTCAATGTGATGCTCAAAGTGTTGTAAAGCTTTTATAAAAGAACATATTTTGTAAATTTAGGATGTCGATAGTGATCATAACTGACGGGAAAAGTCATTTCAGAAATGCAATGATGGAGAAATTACTAAAGAAATATCATATCAACCATCGAATTGCTAGTGCTTATTATCCTCAGACAAGTGGTTTGGCTAAATTATTCAATCGTGAAATTACAAAAATATTGGAAAATTATATGAATCCAACAAAAATAGATTCGTTAGTCAAACTTGGCTATCCTTTCTGGGCTTATAGAACTGCATATAAAACTTCTATATGAATGTCCCCATACAAGTTAATATTTGGGAAAGCTTGTTATTTACCAGTTGAACTTAAATATAAAGCATATTGGGCTATAAAAGAATTTAATTACAATTTAAAGGATGTTGGTGAGAAAACACTATTGCAATTAAATGAGCTTGAAGAGACAAGGAATGAATGTTATGAGAGTGCTAGGATTTATAAAGAAAAGGTGAAGATGTGACATGATTGGAAGATTCTTACTAAAATTTTGAGCCAGAGCAACAAGTTTTGCTATATAATGCAAGTTTAAGATTATTTCCATGCAAATTTAAGTCCAGGTGGATGGGCTCATTTGTTGTGATAAAATTTTATCCTTATTGAGCTGTGGATATCAAAGATCTTAAAACTTATAAAATATTCAAAGTAAATCGTCACAAGTTGAACCCCTACTCTTTAGGGGATCAACTTAAATTAAATGATATTATTTTGTTGGGTCAACTAGAATAGACACTGGTTACGTCGGGCTGACGACGTTAAGTTCAGGTGTTTGTTTTGAATGTTATGATGTTGTGTTTAATTTAGAAAATTGTGGAAGTATTTTGAATATATAGTGATTTAGCAATAATTCTAAGGCCTTAACAGATGACTTAGATATGTTAGAATGAATTTTTGGATGTTAGGCTGACCCGTGCTAAATTAGCACTAGCGCTTAAGCGCAAACATTCAGCGCTAGTGTGAAAATTTGCTAAACATGCTAAATTACGTTTCTAAAAGTTTTAACCATGGTTTAGTGGGTTTAAATGTGGGTTAGTGGTTTGAAAATGTTTCTAGTAGTTTTAGGCTTGGTCTAGAGCCTATGAATTGAAGGGAATGAAGACTTTAAGTCCAGGTGTTTGTTTTGGATGTTATGATGTTGTGTTTAATTTAAATTAAATTAAATGATCTTATGTTGTTGGGTCAACCAGAATATGCATTGATTATGTCGAGCTGACAACGTTAAGTCTAGGGGTTTGTTTTGAATGTTATGATGTTGTGTTTAATTAAGAAAATTGTTGTAGTATTTTGAATATATAGTGATTTAGTAATAATTCTAAGGCCTTAATATATGACTTAGGCATGTTAGAATGAGTTTTTGGATGTTAAGCTGACTTATGCTAAATTAAGCACTGGCGCTTAAGTGCCAACATTCAGCGCTAAAGCGCGACAATTTGCTAAACGTGTTAAATTACGTTTCTAAAAGTTTTGACTGTGGTTTAGTGGGTTTAAACGTGGGTTAGTGGTTTGAGAATGTTTCTAGTAGTTTTAGGCTTGGTCTAGAGCCTATGAATAGAAGGGAATGAAGAGAATACTCACACACTTCAATTTTAACCCTAAATTATAAATGAAGAGTGAGAGATCTTAAAAAGATGTCATCTTGGGAGACTGATTTGAAGAAGAAAGAGGAAGCTTTGAAGAAGAAGTTCAATAGTCAAAGTTCACAAGAGTGATACAATGATTTCTTAGCCATTAGTACAGAAGGAATAGTAGAGAAAATAACAAAAATTGAGGCCGGTGTGGCTTCAATTAAAGCAAAGGTGATGAAAGTTAATCCACATATGAAGCATTTTGGATGGCAACTTAAGATGTAATTTAGCCACACCAGTTTTGTTGGAAAAGTGGACAAGGCTATGTATTTGAAAAACAAATGGATTGAAGAAAACTCAACAAGAGTTCTTTACCACCGTCCGTTGTATCATATTTATATTCCAAATGCCCAAGGAGAGACTAATGATAGGTCAGGATTCATTCCACCTGAAGGAGAGTGGAATTAAGTTCTTTATTTAGTGTTTGTTTGTGTAGATGTTTGTTTGTTAGTGCTAAGTTTATTTTATGTGTTTTTAATGCTAAGTTTGTTTAGTGTTTTTGTTTAGGAATTATCCCATCCAAGACTCTTCCGATTGAGAAATTATGCATTACAAATGTTTGTATTTGTTTGTGAATTAATATAAGTATTTGTTTGTATGAAATTTTATGTTTTTTTGTGTTGAATCAAATTAGTTAATATTGGTGAAATTTGAGGAAGAGGTAAGTAGAAGGGGAAGAAAATAGTTATTAAAGATTATAAGACCATTTAGGGTGGTTAATTTAGGCTAGAAGTGCATTTNATAAAATCAAAAGTAGTCTAAAACAAAAAAAGTAAAAACTTATCTCAAGTCCTCCCCAAACTCTTGATGTTTGTTTGAATCTCTTCTCTTTTACAATCACATAAAAAAAAATAACAAAAAGGATAAAGTAAATAAAAAGTTGTTCCTGAAAATCTCTCCGAACTAACTCAGAGAAGAACTTTCAAAACTTGCCAATATTTTGAGGACTCTTTTCTAAGTTCTCTCTTCTTTCTTTTATAGTTTTTCAAGAGGTGCCTTAGGATCTCAAAACTGCCCAATATTTTCAAGAATCTTTTCTAAGTCCTCCCTTCTTTCTTTTATAGTTTTCCAAGAGGTGCCTTGGGATCTCTTCCTCTTATCTTTCTTTTATAGTTTTCCAAGAGGTACATTGGGATCTCTTCAAAATATGTCTTGATTCAATGTATTTGCCTAAGAGACGCATACTTTCATGATAATTTTCGTCCATGGTGGTTACAACCACCTATTAAGCCAATGAGTGCCTCAAAACCTCTTCGAAATTCATGAAAACCGATTTTACTCGTCTAAGAACTGCCACTGGCGCTTAAGCGCAGGGTCTCAGTGCTTAGGTGCGGCCTTCTCTGTTTAATCGGTACTTAAGCGCCGAATCTGGTGCTTAAGCACCAAAACTCTTTTGCACAATTTTTCACTGTTTTGCTCCAAATTTGATCCTTTTTCACTCCTTTAAGTATTTTTTTCCATTTTTACTTGTATTTGTAAGAAAAACACAAAAATATCTTCCATTAAAGTGCAATATCTCAAAAATAGGTATAAAAATGTGTCTAAATCACTATAGATTTTAGGTGTATCAGTAGTGAACATACAGGATGTAGAAGGAATGATATGGAAATTCATCAGTTGAATTTCCTCGTTAATCCAAGCATGTTTCTTGAACATACATACCGATCCATCTTCAATACACTCAGTATGTTCAAAATGTTCCTTTAGTCTCCAATTTAGTTTATCCAACATTTCAGTAATATTCCCAATCACATGCATGAGATTCTGCACATCTTTTTCAATCTTTTTTATCTTCTTTAAAAGTGCACTCGAGTTGTAGTAGGGCTGGACAGGTGATGAATTCTGAGATCCTTAATCCATCAACACACTTATATCATTTTCATCTTCCATTCCAATACAGTTGCAATAGACTTCTGGATCCACTAGCTTTCAAGGAAGAAGCACTTGTTCCCAACTTTCATAAGGTAATTGCACTTAAATCCATTGTAGAAAAATTATGGATGGATGTCCAAGTCCAGTTGCAAATCCATTAACAATCAAACCTAAAATCGATTTCACAATAATAGCTCCAACATCAATAGGTTTCCGGTTTGAATACAATAATTTAAAATAGCGATCTCCTTTGTTACCTTACTAATCTTCATAGTAGGCAGTAATTTTGAAATGAAGAAGTGCCAGACTTTTGAAAATGGATTTAAAAATGATGAGGGAAAACTTACATTTCCATCTTCTCTGGCCTCCCAATTTGCATCTTCATCCATAAAGTAGTGGTAGAGTTCATTCATATTATCTCTTGTAGGGGTAAAATTTGCATAGTGGCAAATAGGCACATTCTCAATCATAAACATCTCGTTTATTCTTGAAGGAGTGAACTATACAAACCTGCCTCGCACATAAATCATTCCTTAGTTGATCCCTTAAAGATTGCATATAATTCTTTTACTACAGGAACAACAACGGTGGCCGTAGTGTAGTAAAGCACTTCCCAGCGCCTCTGCACAGTAGTCTCTTCTACTCGAGTATTCGGCGCATTGAATCCTCGATTCAAAAATCCCCTTTCTTTGATAGGCCTCTTCTTCACTAGCACTTCATCATGTAACTTTTGCGCATCAAAATTGACTAACTTTCTCTGGTTGAAAATTCCAAATCTAGCGGAGTTTTTAGAGTGGGAAGTCATAGGATTTGAAAAATGGTGACTCTTCCTTTGTTTCCCCCCTAAAATATGTTTTGGAGTCGTTTTAAAAGAGTTATATGGAGAAGAAATAGCTAGAAACCGCCATTTGACACATTTTAAAGAATTTTGGTACCGTGGTGCATCATGCGCCAGCTCTTTGAAAATCGGCGCATCATGCGCCAACTTGGATCATCATGCGACAGTTCCAAAATTTTCTCCGTTTCAATTTCAATCCAATAAATTCTCAATTTTTCCATAAAACTAGGCAAAGAGAGATGTTTCTAAATATTTTATCAAATGCATGGACTACATAAAGACCTAAACATAATATATGTAAAATATTTCAAATAAAACAAACTCAAAAGCAAACTAAACAACGATACATATGGGCTGCCTCCCACAAAAAGCTTAGTTTAATGTCATCAGCCGGACATTCTCAGTCTTATTTTGGTTGACCCAACATTACAGTCACTTTAAAAGCTGGTCTTTGACCATCAAAATATGATTTCAATCTATGCACATTCACTTTAAATATTCTTCCAGTCTTGGGGCCTTCAATATTAACTGCCCCATAGGGATAGAATTTTATTACTCTAAATGGCCCTTTCCACCTAGACTTCAATTTTCTAGGAAATAATTTCAATCTTGTATTGTACAATAAAACTTCCTGTCCAGGTTCAAATTCTCTTTTTATTATCTTCCGATCAAGTCATTCTTTCATCTTTTCCTTATAAATCCTCGCATTATCGTAAGATTCATTCCTAATTTCCTCAAGCTCATTCAATTGCAATAATCTTTTCTCACCAGCATCTTTCAAATTAAAATTGAGTTCTTTTATTGCCCAATAAGCTTTATGCTCCAATTCAACTGGTAAGTAACAAGTCTTTCCAAAAATTAATCTATATGGGGACATTCCTTTAGGTGTCTTATAGGCTGTCATGTATGCCCATAATGTAGTATCTAATCTAGTAGACTAATCCATTTTATTAGGATTAACACTCTTTCCAAAATTCTTTTAATTTTACGATTAGATACTTCTACTAAACCACTAGTATGAGGATGATAAGCAGTTGTCATTTTAAGCATTATATTGTATTTTTCCACCAATCTTGTAATTGTTACATTCCTAAAATGGGATCCTCCATTAGTAATGATTACTCTCGGCATTCTATATCTTGTAAAAATATTTTTAATTTTGAAACACTCCGAGCATTACATTGAGTAAAGTGATTGATTCAATCCATTTTGAAACGTAATTTACTGCAATCAATATGTATATATTTTTGAATGAAGGTATAAATGGTCCCATAAAATCCAGTTCCCATGCATTAAAATTTTCAATTTCCAGATTAAAATTTAGAGGTATTTTATTAATTTTTGAAATATTATCTACTCTCTGACACCGATCACATGTTTTGATATATATTTATGAACAGCTCTATCATTTCTAAAATGACCTCCAAATTCAGAATCATGACATTTTTGAATAATTTCTTGAATTTCTTTATAAGGCACATATCGTCTCATTACTAAATCATTGCATTATTTATTTAAATAAGGATCATCCCAAAAATATGATTTTGCATCATAAATATTTTTTTTCCTATTGTTTTGTCAGCTCATAAGGTAAAATATCACTAACAATATAATTTGTAATATCAACATACCACGATATTTCCGTCCTTTTACAGCATAAAGTTGTTCATCAGGAAAAGTTTCATTAATTTCTCTCTCCAAATCAAGTATTTCTTCTTATTCTAGCCTAGATAGATGATCAGTAATTTGATTATCAGTCCCTTTCCTGTCGACTATTACAAAATCAAACTCCTGTATAAAAAGTACTCATCTATATAATCTTGGTTTATCATCCTTCTTTTGCATCAAATATTTAATAGTTGAATGGTCAGTATGCACAACATATTTAGCTCTAATCAGATATGACCTAAACTTATCAAAAGCCCACACAATGACTAATAACTCTCTTTCAGTGGTGGTGTAATTAATCTGAGCATCATTAAGAGTCTTACTAGCATAGTATATAACTTTAAAAATCTTATTATATCTCTACCCTAAAATAAATCCTATTACATAATCACTTGCATCACACATTAATTCAAAAGGTTTCTCCTAATCAGGTGAAACAATTATAAGAGTAGTGATCAATTTTTCCTTTAAAGTTTCAAAAGCTTTAAAGCAATCTTGATTAAAGTCAAATTTTGCATCTTTTTCCAAAGTTGACATAAAGACTTAATAATTTTTTAAAGTCTTTAATATATCTCTTGTAAAATCCAGCATGTCCTAAAAAGCTCTTAACTCCTCTTATTGTAATAGGTGGAGGTAGGTTTAATAAAACCTGTATTTTCATAGGATCTACTTCCATGCCTTTTTCTGAAATTTTATGTCTAAGCACAATTCTTCCTACAACTATAAATTGACATTTTCCCCAGTTCAATACGAGATTAGTCTTTTCACAACATTCCAGGACTTTTTATAAATGAATTAGACATATTTCAAATGAAGTTTCAAATACAAAAAAATCATCCATAAAGACTTTAATCCCTTTTTCAATCAAATCACTGAAAATTGATATCATACATCTTTAAAATGTTGTAGGTGGATTACATAATCCAAAGAGGATTTGCTGAAAAGCAAAAGTTCTATAAGGACTAGTAAATTTTATTTTCTCTTGATCATTTGAAGCAATAGACATTTGATGATAATAGGTATATCCATCTAGAAAATAAAAATATTTATGCACAACCAATCTATCCAACATTTGGTCCAAAAAGGGTAAAGGAAAATAATCATTCCTAGTGGCAGAATTTAATTTTCTATAATCTATGCATATTCTCGAACTAGTGACTTGTCTTGTTGATATTAATTTGTTATGCTCATTTGTCACTACAGTCACACCTCCTTTCTTTGGAACACAGTGAATTGGACTTACCCAAGCACTATATCAAATAAGATATATTATTCCAACATCTAACCATTTTAAAATCTCTTTCTTCACAACTTCTTTTATCATAGGATTTAATCTCCTTTGTGGATTAGCTCTTGATTCATGTTGATCTTATAATAAGATTCTATGCATACAAATTGAAGGACTGATTCCTTTAATATCAGCTAATGTTCATCCAAATGCTTTCTTATATCTTTTTTTAAAGTTTCCAACAACTATTTTTCATTGGTTTAATTGGACTTTCTGCTTCAAAATGAAAATCTTCACCAGATTTTTCATTTTCTACCTCATCTTTTTCAACTTCAACTTCTTGTTGAACTATATTTTCCTAAACCCTAAACCCTAAACCTTAATAATAGGTTTAAGCTCAAATGAATTGGCAGCTACAACAAGGTTTTGTATACTTAAATGAATTTTGTCTGCTGTAGGATTAGCATAATCTCTTAAAGGTCTCTGATGATGTTCATTTTAATTTCCAACATTGTTTAAATTGCAAGTCATTTTGCTAAAATGCTCTTTCTCTTTTTGTTGTTTTCAAATTTTTCTAACAGTTCTTTCTAACTCAAAATCATAAGGTACTAAATTTTCAGATCTTACACTACGCATAAACAAAATAAAGCAAATAATAAAAGGCAAGTAAACGCACTTAAATAAGAAAATGTTCAAACAAAACTACAAACACTCTTTTTTAAAAAAAATAAAATAAAATACTAATATTTTTTTGTTACTTCCCCGACAACAGCGCCAAAAACTTGATGCGGGCGGATTTAGTGTGAGAATTTTGCATATATTTTTCAGTATTAAAAAATTACCCACTGCAGATATGTAATAAATATGCAATATAATCCCAACAAAAATAATTTTTATGAAAAGAATTTATCTTTCAAAACTTTTTTGAAGCATCTAAATCCTTTAAAATCAATGCAAGTATGCGTATCACTCAAGTAATAAAGTGCTCTAATGGAGTCCTAGATATCAATCCCACAAGGAATTTAGAAAATCCTAAAAGTAAATTATAAAAAAAATTTTATAATATAAAAATACAAAAATAAAAGTAAAGTGTGAAGTTTGAAAATTAACTACTCGAGTGAATGCTAGTTAAAATGCAGATGTAAGACTACAAAAGTTAAACTAAACTTAATAGTAAACTTTCGAAAGTAAAATTATGAAAATTAAGCAAAGTTTTTGTTGTGACAGAATGTTCAAATCTAAGAAAGCATCCTTCCCCTTTACAATAAGTATATGGACTGTGAAGAAATTGAAATCATTTGAAAATATATATAAAAACTGTTTTGTGCTATATAAGAGTAATCCTATTCTTTACCCTCTTCCGAGTGCTAACAAGAACATTGACTAATCCAGAGTTTAGTTCCTAATTCTGTGGTTAGGCTGGGAGGATACTGGCTGCCACTCCAAAGCTCCCACTACTCCCTCTCCTGGGGGCTAACAATCTCGCATTAGTTTCCAATCAACTGGACCAAATTAAGGATTTTAATCTGTCACCTTAAAATCTCCAATTCTGCATCCAACAAAGTATATTTCCCTATTTATTTGCACCCAATCCCATGGATGACATGCTTTTCCATGAAATCAAATGTGATTCTCCTTATGTTGTAGAAATCATATCTCATTCAAGAACATACGGCTCTCAACAAGTTTTAACATTTCAATTGGCCATATCAAAAAGTAAATGAAGATCAGAGTTCAAATCATCACAAATTATTAACATTTAAAACCGTAGAGAAGAAAATCTATTCTTCATAAAACCATATCTTAAAGTAGGAAGAAGGATAAAGAAGGTTACTCAGAATTCATGAGAAGGATACGATAAAACACGGATTTCATATATAAAAATAAGTTTACAAAATAAAAGAAATAAAAATACAACTTATCTCACAGTTCTTCCCAAGAAAATCCCTAGAAGTTCTCTCCAAGCCTTTCTCTCTTTACAAGCCCTCTCAATTCTCTCTTAGAAGTGTAACAAAGAAGAAATCTCTCACCTTCCCTCTCCTCTTACAACCCTAGAAGAAAATCTCCTTTTCTCTCTTTATCTCTAACTCAAACCAACTTTCTCTCTCCCTCATGCCACACACTTGACAAATGAGAAGTTTTCTTCTTTTATTTTGGGCTGCCTCCTTCGGAAAAGAATTCAAAATTCCCTCCAAAAGTCAACTCTTTTGAATTCAAAAGATGTGTGATTTGATCCAAGAGACATATCTCTTTATAAAAGAACCTTCCAAAGTTTCTAGATACATTGAATTACTTCAAGAGGTGTGTAGAACAAGTGTCCTTTTGAAATTCATGCATAAATTTGCCTCAAACCGCCTTAATTTAAAAAAGTCATCCCTGGCGCATCATGCGCCAGTTCTCAAGATTTTGGCGCATCATGCGCCATAATCACAAAATTTATTGTTTTAGCTCCAAATTTCATTATTTTTGTCATTTTTTCTCCCAATGCCTAAAAATGATATACCTGCAACAAAAACTATCACAAAAAAAGCATAAAATAAATACTTAAAATAGTACATTATTTTGGTGTATCACCCCTCATGCCCCAAAAATTCCCAAAATCTCCAAATTCACTCCAAGAATCTCCAAAATCAATTTGAACCACCCAATAACTTTAATTGCACCCAAATCCACCAAAATTAGCCAAAATTCCAAAATTATCTCTAAGTCTCTAAATCTCCAAATCACCCTCAATTTCCACCAAATTGTTTTCAAAACCTCCCAATTTCAAATCCAAATCGAATTCCATCATGTCCAAACCCAATTTGAACCAAATTTAAGACCAATTGCATCAAACTCCAAATCCTAAATCCAAGTCCAAATGAATTGCCCCAAATTGACTTCACCCCCAAATTTCATCAAATTCAACTCCATACTTAATCCAATTTCTCAAAAATTTTTTCCCAAATCACTTATGAAATTTACCTAGACCAATATGAACCCTCAATTGGTTTAGATCCAAGCCCAAATCTAAATTTAAGCTTAAAACCCCATTTTGGACTTAATCTCATGTCCACCTCAAATCTTTCAAATTCATTTAAACCCTAATCTTTTCTACCACGCTTAAGGTCCCTTGGATTCTAATCACAACACTTAATAACCTAAATTAGAGCCATGGACCAATGGTCCCCTAAATCATGGAAACCTATGCCCTAAATATGGTTAATTCTCTAACCTATGCAACCAGCCTTCCTAAGCCCTAAGCTTATCACCATTAAGCTCCCTTGACCTCCTTGAACTAGCTAGTCACCTCCCCTATCCCGGTCGGCTATCCTAGTGGTTGAAAAATGCCATGTCGAGAGGCACCATGGGGTTAAATCTCTAAATTTCACCTATCCAAGCTGGCTCAACCCAATTGGCCATTGGAGCTCTTGTTTCCTCCACCTAAGCGGTCTCTCTTCCACCTTGGATTGCCCTATTGACCACCATGGCCATGGCTATTTAAACACCACCTCTCACGACCAAAATAAGGAGTGTGATCAAACCCTAACTGAACTCTGCCAAAATTCTCCCAAACCTCCCAACAGCATAGAGAAGCTCATCCCACATTCTTCTAGCCTTCATTTCCACCCTTTAACCCTAATTTCAAGCTTGAAATCCAAAAAGATATTCTGTCATTCCACGAACCTCAACCACTTTTAAAATTAACTTGCTCCTGAACTTCACCAGAACACAAGGAGAAGTTCCTCACTGAAAGCCCCATCCTTTGAGTTCTCTACACTAGACTTTGACCAAGGCCACACCACCCTTCGATCAAACTCTTGCACAGATTCAACCTCTACTCGAACCAACACTTAGAGGACTTTTGTGGATTCAAAACGAAGCTTCAGAACACACCCAATCAAGGCCTTACCTCTTGGGCTAAGTAGACACCATTTCCCCCCAATCCGAGCTCGATTTGGGCTTTTATGAAGAAAAGTTTAATTTCAAGCTTGATCAACCTTATAGATATGTTCTCCTTGACTAGATGAAGGTGTAGGATCAAAATCCATGTGATTTGGTTGAGTATCAAGCGAGATATTAGGCCTAGAAGTTTGACAGTTTTTGGTTTAGGTCAGTTAGGGACGATGACCAAGAGCCATTGGACCGTGCGTGTATTCAGTGGACGGTTCAAATTGCACCGGACGAAGAAATGGAACGTGAACCGCAGGCCACGTGGCAAGCTTACTAGGAAAATGCAACGAATCAGAGGCTGTCACTTGTGCATTTGGAGACGCTGAGGTTAACGTGGGCCCAACTTTGATAAGTAGAAAAATAGGGTATTTTTTATTTAAATAAATTTAGAAAATTTAAAAAATCATAACTTGGTGTTGAAAAAATTATAAAAAAAAACATAAAAATACCTTAATACTCAGCGAACATAGGAGAAAATTATAAACTAAAAATAAAAATTATTTGTCATGTATTTTATTTTTAATTAATTAAATACTCTACAGTTTGTTTTAATTCTATTTAATTAAATATTAATCACAATGACTTGAAATTTAGGGGGTTTATTCTTCATGTGATTAGGAGTGTTCCTTGCTTTATCCAAAGTCAGATGACCCCCTTAACTCTAAAACACTAATTTTCAAAGTAAAGTCACCCTTTTTGCTTAAAATAAATATATAAATTAAAAAAAAAATATATGGGACTTATTTTGATAGGTTCACTGTGGTTAGAGAACCTTAGGAGAAATATAAAATGTGTTTAACAATTAGGTGTATTATCTTAGCTAATTCATTAAAACTCATAAAAATAAAATAAAATAAAATATCATTCAATAAATCACAAAATTTGATCCACGGTGAAGATAATGAACATATTACATCACTATAAAAATTTGAAACTCATTTGAAATGTATTTCATGTCAAAATTTATTTTTCAAGGTATATGAGGTTTTCACACTAAAATATTATAATAAATAAAATATAATTAAGAAAATTATGAAAAGTGGTTTCAGATGATCCTTGTGGCCAGGGGCACTCAAGAAAATTAATATTTGTATTTAAATAAGTAGTTCATTTTTTAGCTAATTTTTTATTTAAAAATAATTTAAAATAATTAAAAATAAAAAAAATATAAAAATATACCAAATTGTCACAAATTGATTCTTCATTACTCAAAAATATTTAAATTATTTTTTCTAATTTTCCTAATAAAGTTATGTATTTTTAAAAGCTAAAAATGTATTTTCCTTACTTTTTCATTTAAATAATAATAATAAATAAAATAAAAATCACAAAATTGTAAGGTTTGTTTTTCTAAGCTTTTTGAACTCAGAGGAACCAAAGAAAAATTTAAGAAAATTTATGATTAAATTATATTTTTTAATTAATTAATCACCAAAATAAACAAATAATTATAATAATTAAAATATATCTAAAAAAATTATGAAATTTTGTCTAATTAGTCTTTGACCTAGTTAAACCTCCAATAATTTTCCTAAGGACAAGAACTTCACTTTGATTAATTAAATGAATTAACACTAAAAATTCTTATTTTTGAGTAAAAATAATTATAAAATTACATAAAATCATAAAATTATAATTTCACCTCTAATATTTTATTTGACTCATGAGTGGGGTTCCAAGAAAATTTTAAAGCCATTTGAGTTGAATTTAATGATTTATGAAGTGGAAAGCCTTAGGGAAAAAATGGTAATTATGAGATTTTGTTGCCCTAATTAAATTTTAGGTTAAGTCAAAGAGTAAATGGGTAATATTGATCATAATCAACCCTCTTGGATGTTTGAAACATAAGGGTTTAAGAGGTAGAAACCAACCCACTGTTTTTCCACAATAAGGGTAAAAATGTAATTTTCCTAAATTATTATGACTTCGAAGTTAACTTAATTGGATGATCCTAAGGTAGTGGGCTTGAGCTAGAAAGATAATAGCTTACTCATTTGAAGCCCAAAATTGGTGATTAATGCAATCTTTAAACGAGAATTAAATCCATTTAATTCAATATCTTTAATTATTGCAAATCTACCACGGAAACTTGACTTAAGGGCTTAGTCGTGAGCTAGGCTTGATTTAAATTTGTCTAATGAGGTTTATAAAAGGAAACTTAATCAATTATGAAAACTTTCAAAGCAGTACAAGCCCAACTTTAATCATGAGTCCAAGATCCTTAATGACTGAGCTTGCTCTTAAGGGCATCCACTTACATAACTCTTAAATAAAATATCAAGTGAATGTCTAAGTACCCCACTCATGGGATGATTAAAACATCAAAGTTCATTGGGCATAGGACAAATTAATTACCATTGAATCTAAATTTAACTTTGGATGACTAATTTAACAACATAATAGGTTCAAATGAACTCGAAAGGGTTCAAGGAATTTTAAAAGCTGTTTAGGATTATGCGCCAAACACTTCTATGACCTTTTTGGATATTTTGAAGGATAACTGAACTTATTATGATTTGTTCAAGAAAATCATCCATTAAAACTTTTAGGGACCCACCAAGTTATTCCTTGGGACCCAATAATTCACCTGAATCAATAAAAATGCCCTACAATAATTATCCTACTTAATTGACCTAATGCTCAAGGATTTGAGTCTTCCTTAAGGTATTTAAATCCTTGTGAGCAACTGAGGATATTTGTTTTTGCCGCATATGGATCATCGGGCTTGTGTAAGTCTAAGGTCTAGGCTGCTAGGGCAATGACGATAATGCTAATGTGTGCTAAAAGAGGGATACAAAGTGGGATTTAAGAATGTTATCTCCTACCTCGATGACCTTCAGTAAAGAGGAAAGGATAAGGACCGATGATACTATTTGCCGACTCTTGATGAGATTGTTGCCTCCGATACTCTTAGGTTGCCTGTAGTCCTAGCGCGATCAATATAATTAACATGTGGACTATATTACTTTACAAAGTATTTATAAAAGTGAAATTTTTTTTCTTGTTAAAGTAAACTTTGTATGCATGAAAACTAAATTAAAAAAATGAAAACTCATAAAAGATCACGATTAATCACTTAAATCAGTTAGGATTGCCCTCCGTAGATTATCAGGTTTTGGTAGCTCCTACTCAAATTTGAGAAGCACATAATCCAGCTCTGAGCCCCCACCTTTATCAATGTTTTACACTTAGTTCTGATCTTCCATATATGACTATGAGTTTTCTTTTACTTGCTCGTGTTTTGCTACGACTCATTTTTCTGAATTTTTCCGTACTAGATGCTCCTGTTTAATTTTCTATAATTTATTTAAATTTTCTACAAATATAGTATTCTTTATGATGTTAACCATGCAGCGGTAATAGAGGCCCAGGTACACATTTACTTTTTATGCATTGCAATTTTACTTATTTAGCTTACAACATTTTCTACCTGCATTTATTTACTTTACATGTAAAACTAAACCAAAACTGAGAATGACTAAAACATATTTTCAAAATCAAACTCACACTTTCAAAACAATAATAAAACATAATACACTCCTTTTGGGTTTACGAGGATTTCTCGGATGAGGTAACATATGGTTGCTAATGGGAGTTCTCCAGTTTAAATGAGCTTAACAACTCATTTAGGCTTAGTAAATTCAAGAAAAAATAGTAGTGCCGGAATGAGGGAACCATAGAATCCAGACCAATGTTGCTCTAATTAAATTAAAATCCCCCGTAAAAGAAAAAAAAAAAAACACTTAAAATACAACAACAAAACCTGTCACATAAACTGTAAAATAATAATACCTTTAATCTGGAGCCGTCACAGTAAGGAACTTGGAGCTAACATCATGGGCAATATGATAAGAATGTACAGAAGAATAACTTTGAGAGAGAAAATAGGCCTACGACAACAAACTTTTCCTTAGAATGAAATAACAAGCCATAGAATTTTGAGGTTGCTTGTCTAATATGACATAAATCCTCAACTTATCTTTAGGCCTTTGAACAACCATGTTATGTAACATTAGCCCTAACTCATTTTAGGCTCCGAGGTTGTCGTTTGTTATGACAGAAACCCTCATATCTTCTAGGCTATTTGTATGGTTGTGTCATACAAGTGTAAGCCCTAAATAATAAAATTGGAAGAATGAAACATATGATAATATTTTATCGAAATGGAAGCCAAGCCATAGAATAGCTTAGGAAGTCATTGAAGTTCTCCTCAGGATTCGTGACATCCATTCATTTTCTCCCTTTGGATTTAAAAAATAACAGTTCTTATTTGATCTTTCCCATTTGATATTCCTTTGTCCGACCTTGAAAGACCTAAACTTTGAAATCCTTAAAGACAAAACCTTCTGATTTAAATTGAGAGTTTTCTTAGGCGATTTTGATTGTCTAAGATGTAATTAACTATATGGGCTTGCCCTTGTAGAAAACTTTGGAGCCTAGCTTAATATAAATCCTGTCTAATCTTTAATATTAGATAGGGAAATTTTTTGATCAACATAATGGTTTCGTAGGCTAAAACAAATGTCATAAATTCTTTAGATTATTTAATTGAGCCTCACTATCAAGTAACATGTCTATTCGATGGGATAGGTCCCTCACTTGCAGTGCCATGCTTGTTTATTTAAACTATTACATGTTTGAGATCAATTTTGTCTCATATTTTAAAAATTAAAATACTACTTTCCAAAATTATATATATATATATATATATATATATATATATATATATATATATATATATATATATATATATATATATATATATATATATATATATATATATATATATATATATATATATATATAT
>JXCR01006647.1:123040-137452 GCA_002079205.1 Phalaenopsis hybrid cultivar
AATTTGCACAATATATGCATGAATTACATGAAGATATTTATGGACAATTGACTATTTATTATGACAATTATAAGCCTATTGTTGGTATGGACATTAATGTGGAGCTTAAACAATGTGCTATACATCTAAATCTTGAAAAGGTTTCTTAAATGAGCCTTTTAAGCAATTAATTGAAAGGGGGGTCTATTTAAAATCATGCAATATATTGGATAAATCCTTATAAACTAGAAATTCTAAGACGTTATGTAACTAATTTGTCTTTATTTTATAAAACCACTGCCAATGCCTTTGATTCTTCATTATTTCATTTTTTTCATTGTTAATTAACCTCGAACACTCTATCAGAAAATCCTATAAATCATGATCCTAAATTTATACTAGAAAACAAAATTCTGTTCATGACAAATGGTGTATTTTAGAGATATTTTCTATTTCGATTTGGTAAGCCTTTATGTTATGATTCATGGACTATAACAAGAATTTTACCAAGACTTTCTTAATCATTATTAATTGTTAAATTCATTTGAGCTACTTTTTTATCCAACGGAGGCAAATTTGATGGAAATTTGGAATTTTTCCAAAAACACAAATTGGATATTGAGATTAGTAAATTAGCAAATTAAATATTATTTTTCATTTTAGTTATTTAATTTAATAGTTTCTATTTAAATTTTAGGTAACTTGTATGATTATGGCTAATATGTTATCTACAAGATTATATTTTGTTTTATATTTTAACAAAACATTATTTGCACAATATGTTGGAGTAATTTTCTTTTAAGTTGGGTAGATTGACATGGACTCATCTACCCTTCATCATGCCTCCATTACAAGTCGCTTTCATGTTGATTCTTCGCCTCAGTCACATTTTTTTTCACAATCTTATCTATAATCCTAGCTGCAACTGGATTTACTTCTATTTCACGAACTCATCCTGTCTCTTTTGCCTCTATCATCTATGTTACGATTTATGTCCACTTTTCTCGATCCATGGGTTCTCTTGTAATTAAGGGTTGTTGATTATGTGAACTATTTTCTCACATACTATTCATGTGCTTATCTATTATTCCACTAGTACTGTTCACACTATTACGTGGGTTATACCTCTTTTTCTTTGTCATGTTTATCCATAAGTGTTTGGACGCTTGTTATGAATTGTTGGATTACTTGAGGTCTTATGGTTTTGCGCTTGAATGCATGCCTTCTCTATATATACCAACTTGGAGGAATGGAAATTGAGTGTCTATAAAGAAAATCTTGAGGCTTATACTTTCTTTCTAGTTTTTGGCTTAATAAAAGTTTCTAGATTTCTTTAAACTTGTATGTTTGTTGAATACTGATTTATTTGAGTGTAGTGCTTGTGTGACTACTTGCTTTTAGGAGATAGTTTTGTTATTAGTGCGAGGCTTCAAATTTTTGAAGTTATTGATTTCTTATCTAGTTCTTATTTTACTTGAATAGTTTAATATTGGGTTTGCTTGTGTGATTTATTTTATTCTGAACAACTAGGTTTTTTTTATTGTAGTGTAAATCTTATTCTACATGTAATTTTTTTACCTTCAAAATTTTGATTGAATTTCTATTTTTTACAATCATCAATTTAGGCATTGTTTTGGTTGAGCTTTAGCTTTTATAAAATTTTGTTTTAAAAAATTAGCACAATAAAGATGATGTTATTAAAGGTGATATAGTTGTTTGAATAAATTGCTTTTTTATATTCTTTGTCATACCAAGGCGTTATCTATTGCCTGTTTAGCTATGCTATTAGTCGTAGCTTTTTAACACAGAAGGCTACAATACTCATATTTTTTAATTACCAAACTCATTTTAAATACTAATTCTACAAAAAATCTTTTTATAGAAATGCAAAATTATTACACATTTAATTATTTCAATTAAAAAATCACCAATTTATTATTACATCTTACTAATTTCATTTAGATTCATTTTTTCTTTGGACTAAAACTTGCTACCTTTGAGATAATTTTGTGAGATATTACCTCAATTGATGTGAGAGCTCTTCTGTGGATACTGTGTCCCACAATATTGAGATTGCCCGACCTTGCAATTGCGGGATTCTGCCTATGGTAGAGTCAATATCCCGAATGCTGGAATATGAATAGTGATTGGTTGCTGTCTTTGTGAAGGTGATCTCCACAATCCAGCTAGCTTGATCAAGCGAGACTTTTGCAATTTTCTCGATTAGCACGAATTCTCCAGCCTGCTGCAGCAGCCATCCTGAGTCTATATTTGATATTTCTATATTTAGAATTAGGGTTTCGGAAAGAACAATTTATATGTTTCTTTTCTCTATTTCAAGTAAACTTTTTTCTATTGTTATTATGTTTGGAGGTGTGGTTCTCTATTTTATGTTTTTTCGGAGTGTTGTATCCTTTCTTTTTGCAAGTGGTGTATCTATATCTTGTTTATGAACAGTTGGTGGATTCCCTCTCTGCTTGCACCTCGCAGTTTTGCCGTATCTCCATTTTTGTTGTTTTCAGTATGGACAACCGCCAAACTCCTCCAAGTTGCTTTCCAACAATAGATTTTACCCCATTTACCCTTCCAAGTGCAGCCAACCTCCAATATTGTCACTTCTTTGCTATTTGACAACCAACTCCTCACTACATCTGCTTCCCAAACACCTTATAGGAGCCATATAACACTATCAAATGGTTTCAGAGTTTGATAAATCCTAAATTTTTTTGGATTTGTCTTTTCTACCACAAACCTAAAATTTCAAAAAAAAAAAATCCCACAATACCTAAACATTTATACCGCAATTCCTTGTCTCAACCCTAAATTTTCAAAGTCTAACATTCTTACATTCACTAGAATTCCACGTCGATGCCTACCACAATAGCCTAACCAATATTTAATTTACAATCCTACATTCGCCGAAATCCTAATCGAGAGAAAAGGACGCCGTGCTGTAAAGGAGAAACTCTCAACGAGGTGTGGATGAACTTATTATGGAGGATATGAAGTGAAAGATCTTTTAACAACAATAGAGGTTTGCCACTTTTGAAAGGAGATAATTCGGTGAAGTTACTGATAGCCGTAATGGTGATTCGTCAGATCAAGGGGAGGAAGTGGATCTCTTCCACCAATAAGTTTCACATGATGAACAACCAATACCGCGCCAATTTGGCATTTAATTTTAGAGAAACAGGTATGTTGGAGTGAATACCAACATACAATATTTTGAAGGTTGCATGAATCTGGATGAATTCATCAAGTGACTTCAGATAGTAGACTCGGTACAAAGATGTCAAAGCCGACAAGACGATCAAATTAGTCGCTATTAAATTAAGGAAGAATGCTTCCTTATGATGGGAGAACTCTAAGCTTCATTGACAGCAGGAAGGGAAGAGAAATCATTACCTGGTTTAAGATGTAAAGGGAGACCTAGTGCAAATTCCTTTTCTCTCATTATCGGTAGGATATGTTCATAAAATTTCACCACCCATGTCAGAGAGATTTTTATGTCCAACACACAATTGAATTTGACCTGCTTATGCTGAAATGTAAGTTGGTGGAACCAGATGAGCCCACAATAGCGATATATCTTAGAGGATTGAGGTCATTTATTAGTAATGTGACGCGGCTGCAGTCGTATTAGTCCCTACTAGGTGTACAAGCCCTTGTTTTAAAGGTGAAGAAACAACATCACTAGATGACTCACCGTCACACCTTACAGATAGAGTTCAACTACAAGATCAGGCAACAAGAATACACTAAGTGGAACTTTCTAGGCTACCCTGCAGGACGAAACTAGTTGGGACTAGATAAAAAATGGACACAACCAACACTCTTTGATCTGTCACAGTCAGGAAGTTCTTCAATTGTCATAGATTTGGGCACAGTGCTTCTGATTGCTTGAACACGAGGATAATATCTTTCACTGATTAGGGAGTAGTGGAGGAAGCAAAGGATAATTTTCCCGATCGACGTGAATTCTCTCGCTTGCCGTAGTTGCTAGCCCCTTGTGGTTTGTCTTTTATGTTTAGATTAGACTTTTTGTTATTGTTATTATGTTTGGAGACATGATTCTCAATTATATGCTCTTCAGAGGGGTGTATCTTTTTCTTTCGCAAGTAGTGTATCTGTATCTTGTTGAGGAACAAGTGGTGGATCCCCCTCATCACCCACAACCAACTATTCCACACTTTGTCGTTCGCCATTTACCGTTCGCCGTTCGCTTGCTATTTTTAGCCCGGATAGCCACCAAACTTGTCCAACCTACTCTTCATTAGCTTGTTTCACCACATCGACACTTCTAAACCCCACCAATTTCCCTATTGTCATTTCCTTGCTATTCTACAATCACCCCTCACTACATTCGCTTCGCAAACACCTTTTAGGAGCCATCGAATGGTATCATTAATATTTAGTATTAATTTCATCCAACAAAATAAGATATTTATTAAGTCCATTTTTTCTATAAATTGATTTAATTGCCTCAATTATTCAAATAAATTAATCCTATTTTAATCCTTTCATGATCCAACACATAGATTGAACCAGAGAATACAATAACAACAATAACAACAACAACAAAGCCTTAATCCCACTAAGTGGGGTCAGCTACATGAATCTTTTTTCTCCATTGCGTCCTATTTAGTGTCAAATTTTCATTTAATTCTAATAAATTAAGATCATTTTTTATACNTTGGTCAGCTACATGAATCTTTTTTCTCCATTGCGTCCTATTTAGTGTCAAAATTTCATTTAATTCTAATAAATTAAGATCATCTTTTATACAATAAGCCCAAGTCTTCCTAAGTCTACCTTTGACTTTCTTAACATAAGTTGAATCGAAAACATTTACTCTCCTAATCGGATCATCAGATGATCGACGTCTAATGTGACTGAACCTTCTAAGACGATTATCTCTAATTTTGTTCGTCACTGGAGCTACACCAACCCTATCACAGATATATTCATTTCGCATTATGTCTCTAAGTGCAAGGCCACTCATCCACCTTATCATTCTCATCTCGGCGATGAAATAAAAAGAATCNTAGATGATCGACGTTTAATGTGACTGAACCTTCTAAGACGATTATCTCTAATTTTGTTCGTCACTGGAGCTACACCAACCCTATCACGGATATATTCATTTCACATTATGTCTCTAAGTGCAAGGCCACTCATCCACCTTATCATTCTCATCTCGGCGATGAAATAAAAAGAATCTTATATAATGTGCATTTGTTTAATGTGATTTTATAACAAACACGAAAGAGTTGCCATCCATGCTTCTAGATGTTAGCTCTATACTTCCAAATATTTTTACAATTATGTAAACTTTTTTTTTTCATTTTAATTTTTACCTTGAACCAGTCTCTCGGCCGAGGACTCCTCTACCTTCTCTTAGTCGGATGCCCAGCTTGACCGATCCATCATCTATGTTAGCTTCAATAACCTCGTGCAGTTTACACAAGAACATTTTCTAGAGTTATGGTACAAGTTTGTGTACAACGGCCTTCTTGGGGGTTGTAAGACCTAACCTATTTTCCATTGGAGCTTGGTGTCATGGGTGCCATAGGAGGAGGTGCTTCTTTATGGATAGCGGGTGGAATGGGTGCCATAGGAGGAGGTGCTTCTTTATGGATAGCGGGTTGAATTTGATGGTGGAGAATGGGGATGATAATTTATGCTGTGGAGATGTGCGTTAATTTTGGGGGCACATTCAACTTTTTTCTTTGCAAATCTTAGAACTCACTCCAAAACGCCAGAGCNGGAATTTGATGGTGGAGAATGGGGATGATAATTTATGCTGTGGAGACGTGCGTTAATTTTGGGGGCACATTCAACTTTTTTCTTTGCAAATCTTAGAACTCACTCCAAAACGCCAGAGCAAATCACACTCGGAAATGAAAAATAAATGGATTTTTGTTTAAAGTAATTTAATATAGGTACTACAACCAAATGAACTGTAAAATGAAAAAAATGACAGTCTCTAAAAGAAAGAGCAGTTTAAAAGCTTTTCCAAACAAGGCCTTAGTGTTTGTCATAAATTTTGTATAANACGCCAGAGCAAATCACACTCGGAAATGAAAAATAAATGGATTTTTGTTTAAAGTAATTTAATATAGGTACTACAACCAAATGAACTGTAAAATGAAAAAAATGACAGTCTCTAAAAGAAAGAGCAGTTTAAAAGCTTTTCCAAACAAGGCCTTAGTGTTTGTCATAAATTTTGTATAAATTTAATTTTTCGTCAATAAAAAATAATTGATTGTTCATTTATAACTTCTACAGTCTTAATTCCAATTTCAAACACATTGTGTTTCATTCATTATATCATTTAGCTGCATTAGAAATTCTAGATTTCTTGATTTGATGAGTTTGATGAGAAATGCACAGAGAAATGTGTACTAAATATATGTAGAGAATAAAGCTTGGATAATGATGAAAATGAAATATTTATATATGAATATTTGATTATACTTATGCTATCCACAATACTAGCTTAAGTATTTTAAGTGTATCTATTTACGATGGACTATCTAGTCTCAATAGTGAGATACCATGGCTTTCACGACTTCCAAAGACGTAGCTTTTTGCTGAAGTTTAGGATTTTTAATATGAAATGCAATGAAACTTGAAATTCTAGATCTGAAATATCTTGTTTTGATGAGTCAGACAAACGCAATGAACAAATTGAGGTCTACCAATTCTATGATAGAGAAGAAAGTATGGATGATAAAGTAAATTGAATATAAATATGAATATTAGATTATTCTTATGCAAAGCATGCTAATTGCTTATGCATTTTATATGTGTGCCAAAGTTTAGAGTTTTTTTTAATATGAAATGCAATTAAACTTAAAAAATTTATAAATTTACCATCATCATTTTATGTGATGATTATTTAATACTCTTAGAAAGTATATTTTATAGTTATAATAAAAAGTAATATAACTATTTTTAAAATGCCTCCTTGCCTTTTTGGTGAGCATTATTTAATACATTGGGTGGCAATTGGGCCTCAAATTTGGGCAATTGTTTCAATTGGAGCGGCTTTTGTCATTGTTGATGGAACTAGATATTTTAACTTCAACATACTAGAATTATTTTCTCTAAATTTACGTGTCAATGTTGCTTCGCTCATTACTGCACTGAGCATAAATCTAATTTCTAAAAGAAGCATCTTATTCTATCTTATAATATTTCTCGCTTTAAATCTCTCAAATCTTAATTCATATTTTGTTTTAGGGATGGCTTTGTGAAGGGCTTGTGGATTGCAAGAGGAAGTAGGAACTTTAATTTTGGTTTTTATTGCATTTTTGCTTCTTGAGTTATGGATTTACCTAATGATTGCAATAGTAATTTTGTATTTCTTTTGGGGTCCTTTCTTTAAACTCCAAAAGTCTCACCCATTAAGATATTGATATGTTGTCCATTTTTGACCTAATAACCTCACAGTTTTGTCACATTATAACTACCCAGGGGTGATGAAACTCCAACCGTTACACCAAAAGATCCTCAAATTTAAGAGTCCAACTTTATTTTACTGAGGGTTTCACAATCTCCCTTGGTTAAATAACTATCGTCCTCATCAATCACTCTTAACCCAAAATTATCCACCATGCACATATGACCATCGTCAGACTGGTGTAATGCTCTAATACCATTTCCAGCAGCTCAAACTTTTAGCCATTGAGTTACTGTCCACTTTGGCCTAATGACCTCATGATTTTGTCTTATTTGTGTAACTTCTCAGGAGGTCACCCATCCCAGAAGTAATCTGACACGAGTACGTTTAACTTTGAAGTTTTTGATGAAACTCCAACAGTTACACTAAAAGGTGTCTTAATGTTTTAAGAGTTTAACTTCATTTTACTTGAGGGTTGCACAATTTCTACGTTAAAGGAACCACATGGACTGCACATTAGCCTTCTTTGTAAGACTTTTGGAGTTTATATGTATTATTTTTTAAACCTTAATTCTAAGTACTGCTAATTATGATGAACTAGAAAGAAGGTATCGTGGGGAATTGCATCAGTGCTTATAGATTTAGACTTGACCAAGGGGTCGATCTAACTATCACGTAACAGTCAACCCTCTTAGGGCTGCTGGAGCTGTAACAAAGGAGCATGCCTTAGACTCAGTTTTTACCGACAATCATCTTGATTTGTACTTATCAGGATCAAGTAAGTGAAATATAAATCATACTAACTTGTCACAGACAAATTCTTATCATTCGATTCATTAAAATTTCATTGATATTAACCATAAATAGGAAAATGTGTATAAAAATTCTTAAACAAATTATAGAGATTCTAAAAGTATTTAAGTATAAAAGCATAGATACCTCAAAAGTCTTTTATATTACCAAAAGTCTTACATTAAAAACTATACAAAATGACAAATCACCTGGTTGGCGGGTCGCTTGCTCATTAACCCTCTCTAAAAAGCAACATAGTAACATCGTGTAAGCTACAAGTTCAATAAGATAATCAATATTAAAGCAAGATTTATTATATATAAAAGAAAAAGAACTTGCGTATTGGTCAGTGACCGATATAAGTAATAACAATAATGATAAACAAACATAAATAACTTGATTTAAAAGCAGTAAATGATACTTGACCATAAATAATAAAAAATGTTGCCGGAAATTTCTCCATTTGTATAATATGCAAGGTCATATTTGTATTTTCTTTACCTTCATTTTAATCTTGTTCTCCATTTTCTGTTTTATAATTGTGGTGTTATATTTATAGGGGTGTTGACTTATTTCATTTTATCTGGTAGTCACCCAGTCCGGTGATTACAATCCTTGTTGATGAAGGTTAGTTGTTTCAACGTTTTGCTTTATTAATGCCCTCTTGATACTAGTTGGTCCGTTCCAACTTTAATATCAAGAGTTGGGGATTGAATTAAGTTACTATTAATGTTCCTCTTGTCAAAAATCTTGTCTTCACTGTGTGGGTCATTGTAAAACTGTTTAACTATCACAATATATATGACATTTTCTCAATGATCTTTTCTTGCTATAAATATTTTCATATACATTTAACACTTAATCTGAACGTATTTGCAATTAATCATTTTATTAACATACAGAAAAAAGTAATATGAAAAGCAATAATCAACAATTTGTATATAGTGCTGCAGTTTTATGAAATTAAAGTATGCAGATGTTTATTTGCTTAAGTAATTTAGGCTGATAGTAATGCTTATGCTCAATCTGATAGAGTTTTTAAATGCAAGTACACAACAATCGTATAGACTAATAAACAGTAGCATACATAAGCACTATAAACAAATGGCTTATTTATTTAGCAACTGAGTATGTTGTGCGGGTTGGCAGGTCAGCCTAGTGATGAATGTGTTGCCTAAGCTCGTTCTGACCTCACCCTAATAAATAAGCAAATTGAAAATATATATTCCTTTAAAATTTGAGGAATTTTTCAAATAAAAATCAATTTAACTTAAACATACTATCAATTGAAGTTTTTATCTCAAAACAACTTATCCTCTTTTAAAATTTGAAACTTAGCCTCCCTTTCCTAATTCTTTAGTCTTCTGAATTCCTAAAATCAAACTTGTTACGACTATTGGTTCAACTAGTGAAAAGCACAATAAATGAGGAAGAAATAAAGGTAATTATATCGATTTAAGAAATTAAATACAGATAATTATCTATACCTCCACACATAGACACACACACAAAATCTTTCTTACCTTCAAGCATCATATTGCTTTAATTTTCCCCTCCCGATGTCCTAATCGAGAGCCTTTGGTTTTTAGTTCTGCATCTTTTGCCTCCCACTATAATACTTGGTTATGTGATCGCACAATTTGCAGGAGCAAGAGAAAAGAAGGAGAGGGAATAAGAGGAATTAAGGGTTGATCGGTTGTTTATATATGTAAATTTATAAAAAATCATATCTTACCTTATATTGCCTCTCACACCCTCTGTTCACCTGTCTTCTACCTTGCGCCTCGCTCAACTTGCACCCAAGTCACGAACAACCATGATAGGCAAGGTACTAATCACATAATAAATTTTGTCGGCATTGTTCATTCTTTAGGACTTTGCAAGTTAAGAAATTATTTCTATTTCTCTTGTATTTATTATAATATAACATTAAATCACTTTAGGGGAGGTGATTAGGCAAAATAGAGAAATGAGCGGATTATTTCTACATAAAGATAATTTCCGTTTATCCTACTCCATATTTACTTTAAATAAAGACACCATTTAGGATTGTCATCATGGACTAAAGCATCCCTCTTTAACATCCTACAATATATGTTTCCCTTTTTTTTTATAGTATTTATATTAAAAATTTTAATTGCAAGATTTGTAAAGTGCTTAACATCATAAAGTTTCTATTCTTGAAAGTGAATCCAGATCCTCTACTCCTTTCATAATAATTCTGACATCCGTCTTTGATGGCTTAAAAGCCGATAACGTTGAGTAAGTTGTGGATGATATTAAAGAGCAAAAGCCTGAGATGCAAGTAAGATTTGAATAGGAAACAAGATGATAATTGCTGTTTTGCATTACAAAACAGTGAGGAAGTGAAACTAACACTAGATAGGCCGGATATGGTTCTCAATGACTACTATTCTGGATGAAAGAAGAAAGAGAACAACGTTGATAGCTGCTGCCATGAGGAAAGGCATCAAGAAAAAGCCGTCCTGTGACTGTTCGATGTGGCATGAATTCCAAGGAGGATCTACCACATATTCTCCAATCAAGTTACAGGCACATCACTTAAGAAGAGAAATTATACAATACACTTAAAATGAGAAACTTGAGAAAAAACTCAAAATAGCACAAAATAATAAAAAAATTAGCTGCTCAAACTATCCAAAGCAAACAATTTTATAATAGAGTACAAAACAACTACAAATGTAGTTAAGTCAAACAAAAAAAGGCCCTTAGGTTCTGTTTGATTCACCAAAAGAATGAATCAACCTGAACTTGTCCAACTTTGGATCTATAACAATTCTGGACACGATCCTAAGTCTGTTCAAGACATGATCTCGTGTCCGGCACTAGCGCTCCCTCGCCAAATTCATTTTGATATTTGGGGATTTTCACAAACTTCTAATATCTTAGGAACTAAAGGATTTTTTACATTCATTGATAGTTACACGCAGATGACATGACTTTATCTTTTCAACTAAAAAAATTATTTAGGTCCTAATCTTTCAATCTTTATCTCAATAATAAAAAATTAATTGGACAACAATGTTAAAAATTTAAGAGCGATAATGCTTGGATTATTTTAATTAAATTATATCTTTATTTCTTAATATAGAATTTATTTAGAATTTTTTTTTTTCAAAATAAAATTTTTGAAATGATAGTAAATAAAAGTTTCTTACCTTTACATATCTCATTAAATATAATACTCTCAAGGGAGATTAATTCAAAAAATCATCTAAACTATCTTTCTGAATTTTTTCACAAAAATCATTTTTCTCAAAACTTTCTCTTAAAATTTTTAGTTTTCATATTTAAATATACTGACCACAACTGGATAAAATTAATCCTAGTTCACTTTAAGTATGTTTCTTGTAGGATATGCATCTACTCAAAAAAATTATAAATATTTTTACTTGACTACCAAAAAATTCATTATATCAAGAGATGTCATGTTTAATAAAAATGTCGTGTTTGTTTACTCAAATTAGTCTTCAACAACTAAATGGAAGAAAGTTTGATGAATTTAATATCTTTTATCTTGAGCTCTCAGTTGCTAAGACATAAGAATAACACATTATTCTTATCATTAAACCACTTTAAGTATATATAAGAAGTTTATAACTCATCCAAAGTTTCCAACGAGCTCAATGTTCAAAACTATTGTCAAATAACTCTCATAAATAATGATTAACTTATAACCCACATTCTCTTTTTGTATCCCACAGAAAAATACATATCGATTAAAATTTTTTATATTACAAACACAGCCTTCCTTACTATTATCTACTCTAACATCATTAAAATTTTAAGAATCCTATTTGAAGCATTGGAAAATAAGAATTCTTAGGATGTTGTGAGAGAAGAGACGAATGCCCTAAAAAATGCACCTAGAAAGTTATTTTGCTACAAAAATATGAAAAAAAATTGTCGGAAGTATTTCTCATTAAAATGTAAAGTAGATTAAAGCCTAGAATGATACAAAATAAGCTTAGTAGCAAAATATTATACTCAATCCTATTGAATAGTTTACTAATAAATTATTTCTCATATTGCTTAGATGAATATAATTCATAATTTAACTTCTTTGATGGCTAATTTTGGATGATTTGTACGATAATATGGTGTGAAAAATGCTTCTTTTATAATTTTGGATGATTTGCATTCTCCACTAGAATTCAACGGCTCTTTTACAAAAAATAAGGCTTGAGGATTAAAAAAGTCATTATATTGGTTTAAATAATCTTATGCTTATGGTTTTATAGATTTATATAAGTCATGTATCAAATGGGATATAAAGAAAGTGAATGAGATCACACACCCTTGATAAAATATTCCACTGAGGGAAAATCTTTTAATTTTATTATATACTTTGATGGTATATGATTAAAGGTGTTTTCAATAAAAGATATGAATTATAAAATAAAAACTAATAGCAAATATTTGATGATATATTGTTAAAGGTGTCTTTATTAGTTAAGAAAATTTCAACAAATTATGGTATGTATCCTTTGTGAGAAGCAAAAATGATTGATTGTAATCCAAATGAAACATCAACTCAATTAGGTTAGGAACTGGACACATAAAAAATTAGTTGTGAAAATAATTTATCTATCTAACTTGCATCTTAACTTCTCTTTTGCTGTAATTCTCATAACTCAATACATGCATAAATCAAAGGAATCTCATCTTCGTGATGATTATGGAGTTCTCAGGTCTCTAAAATCAAATCTTATAAAATAGATTTACTATACAAAACATGAATCCTTACAAATAGAAAATTATATTGAATCTAACCATGTGGGATCACTAGTGGTCAGAAGATTCATATCATGATATTGTATATTATTGAGAAAAAAATCTAATAAAGAGGAGCAAAAAAGGTTCTTTTAAGTCAATGTCAAGTGTCGATTTTGAATTCAAAGTATTTGCTTGAGGTATATGTGAATTTATATGGAGTAAAATTATATTATAAAATTTAAAATCAAATGAAAAAGTCCTACTAAAATACACTTTGACGACAAGTTTGCCATCAACTTTGCCCATTCATATATATTTCATAAAAGAGAACTTGAAAAATGGGTTAGTTTTTATTTCATATGTTCTAATGGGATGTAAGATAGCTAGCATATCTACTAGAGGATTTTGCAACCTTGCATTCATGATGAATCTCTATCATCCAGTTTGAAGGGGTGTATTAATGTATCAGAGTTGCTAAATAGGGAATAAAAGGAGCCACGTATTCGTGCGTTAAGTAAGGAGAAACATGAGTCACAAATTTATGTGCTTAACATGAAATGAGAAGTGTTACGAATTCATGTGATCAACATGAAAGGAGAGTGCCACGGATTGCTCCCTCCTCCCACAGGCCAAGATTGCAGTTTTGAATAGCAGTTTTAAATTTTAATTTTTTTTTTGTAATTAGTAATTTTCAATTATTTCTTAGGTAGTTTTTTTTTTGTATAAAGACCCATTGGGGAATGAATGAAGCAAGCTTTTTAGTTACTTTTTATTTTCTATACTAATAATGTAGCTTGCAGTGAAATGTCTAATCCCTATACTTTACTTGTTCAAATCTCTTGCATTAGACGCTTTAACTTTTGCTCTTATCTTCTGTATTTATATTCTGAGAGTTGGTTATTGGGACATTGCATTTGACTCTTGGTGGTGCACCTTTCTTGATGGTTGCATATCATCTATTTATAATTTGGTCTGTAGATCTTGATTTGAATGTAATATTCAGCTTAATCTTTTTTGTTTCAGTGTTTATCTTTAATCTTTTGAACTCGTGTGGCCCATTAAGTTGGATTGCAGTTCATATCATTTCCTTCTAAAGTATCATTAATCAGCAGTCGTCACTTGTTGACTTTCTAATAACCTTTATGATAACTGTTGGCGTCTTCTGACTCTCAGTTAATGGAGGTTTCATGTTTTTTTTTTTTTTGAATTTATGCTGCTCTAAGGATGTTTACTTTTGTAGAATTGGATTGCTTGCCATAACATTATTATTTATTATATCTACTTGTCTTTATTGGGGTTATGCTGCTCTGAATCTCTTAAAATTCTGGATATATTTATCATTCTAGGAGAATTTTTTTTTAATGTTCTTTTCCTATCCTATGCATCATCAACATAACCGTTATACTTTGTCTTAACCCTTCATAAAATAGAAGAATTACTGACCACCCTGTTGTAGTCGGTTATAGAAGTATGGTAGCAGTTTGTTTCTGCACTTTTAA
>JXCR01006649.1:0-16789 GCA_002079205.1 Phalaenopsis hybrid cultivar
TGCAGAACTTAGTTATATATGTTTGCCTGAAAAATATTTAAGATTAGTTCGAGAATGTTGAACAATTCTGTAAATTATGTATTTGAGTTCGTCAACAATTTCATACATCCAATAAAAAGATATAAAGAGAAGGGAACACAAACATAAGAATGGTTTTGCTCATTCTTTCCCTTCATCCCAATGTCTCCAAATGGTAGTTATTTATAGATGCAATGTATCATTAATTCATTGATTATTTGCTTCTAATTTAAACTTGAGTGTGTAGCATATTGGTTGATAACAAAATAAAAAATCCCATTGTGTTGGGTTTGAAAAAAAATGAATTAATTGATAATTTTAATTAATCTAATATAATAAATACTCAATTTTATATTCTCATCATCCAAACAAAGTGATTTTTAGACATAAGGATTTATCGCTACAAGGGTTTAATAAATATTAAAACATAAAACCAACAACAAAACAAATGGCAATCTGACTATCAAAATAATGCAAACACAAAAGATCAAACAAAGAAGCTTTCCTTCAAAGTTTAATTCATCTCATATTAAGCAAAGAAAGAGTAAACCCTTCAAAGATTTGTCCATTTGGGGCGGTCTACAACATCAAAACCAAGCATAAAAAATCGAGAAAAATATGAATATTTTGTTAATTATTTTGTGTAATACATACATTTTTGTCTTTTGAAAAAGTCTGAAAACTACCATTATTTTTAGCTAATATATATTCATAAAAAAAAAACTACATATTGCAACAAAAATGCCACAGTACATAAGTGCATCTTCCTAGTAAGTTTCCAAAATGAGGCCTTGATTCATAACAACCAACGATTCTCTGCAGCAAAGAGCATCTCTCCACCATTGACGGCTACAGGGCTCATCATCACCCGCCCTTTCGATAATTTATTGTTTTACGCCTATAACAACTTTTCTCTAAAATAATACCTACTCTATATATGAAATCATTGTTTATTCAAGACATCACAATTTAGAATTATCTCTATGACTTTTCTTTTTGTTGTTTTACGACATTTCCCTTTCCATACTAACTGAATTTAACATAGGTATTTTACATAATAGCTCAAAACTCCCAGGAAAGATTCCAACTCCTCAGATCTTAATGAGGCCCTCGTCTTACTCAAAATAGAGGAATATATCATACCTCCCTCTCTCAAGTTTCTCATCTCCAACATCAAATTGGTGATAACCATCTCCCTTTCATTTGATAATTACATCATCAAGGCAAATGGATTCATCGGGATCATCAACAGATCCATCCTAAAACTTGTTGCAAATGCTACCAACACATTAAGTACCAATCTCATGCTCAACACTTGGATCCTAAAAGATCAAAACCTCATCATCACTATACTTTTGACCTTTTACAGTACCTTCCTATCCTATGTGCTTGATCTCTAGAGCTGTCATGAAATCTGGGAGCAAATGGAGAAGCACCTTCAACATATGAATAGATATCGAGTAATTCAGGTTAAAAATGAANAAACAAAGGTAAAATTCCAGAGTTAAGTACAGTAATAGGATCCAAATCTCAGAGGATGTATAAGAGAATAATCTCAAATCAGAGGATAAGTTAAAAGAGTTAATGCTGCACCAACTCCCATCAGCTTGATTAGTCAAACTAATAAGGTCTACAACTGACTAATATTCAAAAGCATAACATGGTTAAACAAGTCTTTCTTTCTTTTGTGTGTACATAGTGCAACTAAGACAAATAAAGAAAACAATAATTTCAAAATTTAGGGAATGGGAAAAGAAAAGCAAAAGGAAGTGTAGAATTCTAACATGATAAACCATATGTGGTAGCTTATAGAATTCAACAAGGAATAGAAAAAGTTGAGATTAAACTACAGTATTAGTAAGACATAGATCCGTTCACCAATTTCTTATCAGCACAGAGCAAATATAATAATGTAACGCAAAATGTTAGAGGCCACCAAAATAAAAAGATCTCAAATCAGAGGAAAAGTTAGCACATGTATTCATTCTTCTCATAGAACATCAATCTGTTAATGATCAGTTAAATATCAAACAACATTAAACATTCTTTATTTCTTTACTCTGCCTCACCTGCCCGACAGCTTAGTTAGCCAAACAATGACGACTGGTATTCAAGAAGATGGCATAGTTAAACATTCCTATATTTCTATTTTGTGTCTATAGTACAACTGGAAACGAAGTCTGTTAACTGTTAATTTCCAAGTGCAAAAAAATTGAAAGGGAAAAGAAGAAAGGACTATAGAGTTATAAACTCATAAACCATACATAATAGATTATGGCATTAAACTATAACTACAGAAAAATTGATGAGATATCAATGGGTTAGTAAACATTGTTCCAGTCACCATTTTTTTTTTCGTGTTACAGAGTAAGGACATGGTAGCATAAACTGTAATATAAACCAAATCTCGCAGGCTACCAAAAGAAAATAATATCACATACCACGTGCATTCTACTAACAAGCCTTAAATCCGTTCGTAATTAATAAGAAAAAACAAAACTCCACTCTGAAACAACAGGGTAGCTAGAATCAAAGAAGAAACAGTAAGCAAACAAAAATTACCCGGTAACCATTTACATCCGCAGCCTCTATCCAAACTCCACTCTGAAACAACACATCCGAAACCGCTATGGAACCCCGAACCGCCGCCCAGTGCAGAGCTGTCTGCTTTGTGTTATCCGCCGCGTTGACATCGCCGCCATGCTTCAGAAAAGCATAACCACACCCTAATCAAAAGACAGCCAAACAAAACCCTAATCGAGGGCCGTGAAGTGGAAAGTTACCTCAATTATATACTGCGCAATANGACAGCCAAACAAAACCCTAATCGAGGGCCGTGAAGTGGAAAGTTACCTCAATTATATACTGCGCAATATCGGCGTAGTCGTTGAGCGCCGCCCACTGCAAGGCATAGTATCCGTTGCCATCGGGCTTGGAAAGAGAGTGACCGTCCCTCTCGACGAAGCCTCGTAGCTTCTGAAGATCGCCGTAAGCGGATGCAGAGTAGACATCAGCGATGATGGGTTCTGCGGGATTCGAAGAAGTTAGGTTTCCGTTTCGGTGATGCTTCGAGTTGGCGTCGGAGATTATCTCGATCTCCGAATCGCCAATCGCCATGAATGAAGGCTAGAGGCTCTGGGAGGCTAGCTTTTCGCTTCGCGCGTGGTATGTATGTGCGTGTGATTTTTACACGAGCATGAAAATGTTGAATTTATCATACATTTAAGGGAACATTGAACCTGAAATATTATTATTTTTAACTCAACCCCACAATCAAATGATTAAGAGTTGATAAAAATGTAAAACATGAGCTGAGATTTTAGCATGAATTTTAATTTTAAGTGAGAATTTACAAAATAGATGTAAGAGGGTGTCTAATTTGTAAATAGCAAGGTTTCNTAAAATGTTGAATTTATCATACATTTAAGGGAACATTGAACCTGAAATATCATTATTTTTAACTCAACCCCACAATCAAATGATTAAGAGTTGATAAAAATGTAAAACATGAGTTGAGATTTTAGCACGAATTTTAATTTTAAGTGAGAATTTACAAAATAGATGTAAGAGGGTGTCTAATTTGTAAATAGCAAGGTTTCNGAGCTTCTGAAGATCGCCGTAAGCTGATGCAGAGTAGACATCAGCGATAATGGGTTCTGCGGGATTCGAAGAAGTTAGGTTTCCGTTTCGGTGATGCTTCGAGTTGGCGTCTGAGATTATCTCGATCTCCGAATCACCAATCGCCATGAATGAGGACTAGAGGCTTTAGGAGGCTGGCTTTTCGCTTGGCGGGTGGATATGTCTGTGCGTGTGATTTTTACACGAGCAATTAAAATCTTGAATTTATCATACATTTAAGGGAACATTGAACCTGAAATATTATTATTTTTAACTCAACCCCACAATCAAATGATTAAGAGTTTGCTAAAAATGTAAAACATGAGTTGAGATTTTAGCATGAATTTTAATTTTTAAGTGAGAATTTACAAAATAGATGTAAGAGGGTGTCTAATTTGTAAATAGCAATGTTTCAGGATCATCCCTGTATGTAATTGCCCCATTTTAAGAAATATTTACATAATCACTTTCAACATTTTTGGACCTAAGATATGCACTCATCCTTCAATATTTATAACTAATATTTACAAAATTGAAGTTCGGATGTCAGATGTGCAATTACATAGGAATTAAGTGGTATGCCCGTAAATCATCCCAAAAAAAACCCCAAACAAGTGTTTCAAATGCATGAAGCTGAAAATAGAGAAAATCAGTCCATAATATATCATTTGGATACACAAATCAGTAGAATTAGCACCAACACAGAATCAGGTTTCCAACCAATTTTAATTGAAGATATAAATCTCAGTTTTATAATTGTCTTTCTCTTTCTCATTTAAGAACATTAGAGCTTTTCGTGCGTTGAATCATTGAGATCTTTCTTCTGTTCGGGCAATCTGATGTCATGTGCTCAAGATCATGGTCAAAATACTTATTGGCTCGGACATATTTGAGAGATATAGAGGTCTCAGTTTTTCTCGAGTGTTGCCCGACTCATGTTGTTCGGTCTGGTAGTTTGACTCTGCATGAATGGTGATGTGGATCAGATAATGTTACGTTGTCTTTCCACCTCAAGGCTAACCATTGAACATCTTGTAATGTCCAACAAGATTGTTGATGTACAATATTGTCAATAAAATGCTTCTGTCCCAATGATATCGGTCTATGTTCTTCTTCTGGAGCTCCACTAACTCACACCTAAACATGAGCTGCTCAAACTCGATCGTGTACTCTTCTTTTGACATGTCGCTCTCCTCTAAGCGATGAAGTCACTAAAATATATCATATTTGTAATGTATTAAGAGAGAATATATATATTTAACACGTTTGACTAAAAGCGAGCAAGTTGCCGCCGAGATCATTATAACGATCTAAACAGTGGCTCCCATCTCGATCAAAATTATCAAACTTAATTAATTTCAATGCTGATCCTCCATTTCGCAAGTCAAATCTATGGGTGATTTGACCGTTGACATTTTCCTAAGCTTAAAGGTCGCTAATGGTTAAAATATGCTTTAAATTTTGCCCTCCTATTTGATTTATTTATTTTTTTTCACCAATTCCCCCATAAATTTTGCACCTCAGACTAAGTTGTTGATATAAATTTATGTATTTCTATTGAACTTTACAATGTAATTCTAATCTAAACGGTGGAATTCAATGACATATCAAGATCCAACATCTTTCCATAAAAATAGGAGACTAAGATTTTCAACCTAAATCTACATATATTTCTTGATTGTCATTTTGAACCCTACCTTCTATAACTTTTATTTAACTTTTCAAATTCAAATTGCATGTCAAGTTTGATTTAGAATATTCTCATGACAATGAGTGAGGGTGACTTGCAATTTTATCAATTGCATTGTCGGCTGATCCATTCTTGCAGCTCTATTCATCACAAACCAGTCATTTACTTGGTCCAACTGGCCTAAATGTTCCTGGTTGAGATAATTGACTTTATTGTAAATTGCAGAGAAATATGTTGAGGTGGAAGAGAAGACTAAGAAAAGTCAACCTCCAAAACTTAAGAAAAAATATATAAATTTATTTGCATACTTTTATCATCATATGCAAGATAAGTTTGAAGCAGTGAAGCTAACACAGTTTAAATAACCAAAAATAATAAAAATAAAGAGTTTGTTATATAAGACAAACTAGAAGGTTATGAGCAAAATGGAGCAACGAGAATACTTCAAGCTTTTACTTATTCACTTGGCCTGTTCACAAAAGAATAGAGAAAGATTTACATATATACCACTATATTCTTATATAGTTACAAATTTAACAACTAAACTTTAATTTAGATGTGATATGAGAGATTTGGAAGGTATAAATGTAAAAAAGTAAAGTTAAATATGATAAATTTTAGTTGTTAGATATGTAAATACATTAGAGTTCGGAGGTTGTATACGCCCAAAGAAAAAAAATATACTTTAAATTAGCAAATTAATGGCATTATTTTATCGAGTAAAATGGCTAAATAGCCTCTGTTTATTTATATGGGGTCTCTTTTGTTCCAGAGTGTATAAAAGTGTTATTATAGTCCCCAGACTCTTTAAATTGGGGTTTAAATAGTCCCCATAGAAGATTATTAGAGTTGAATTTTAAAATAACTGAGGACTATTTCGACACCTCTATGAACTCTAGGATTGAAACGACACCATATAAATAACTGGAGACTATTTTCAGACTTTATTTTTATTTTATCACGATTCAAACTATTAAATGTATTTAAAAAAAAAATTATGATCCATCCAATTAAAATTAAAATAAAAAAAAACAAATATATACTTATTTATTTACGTATTGATGAGATGTGATGCACTCCATAGATACAATTGATGCTCATCTTTTATTTTTATATATTTTTCCTCTCCAAAAATGATAAATTATTAACTAACTAGCTGTTTATTATTAACTAACTAGCTGTTTTATGGAAGTTAATTAACCATATAAAGATGGATACATGTCTATATTAAATTAATTGAACTTTGACCATATCAATGCTCAAATATGTCCATCATGCAAATTGATAGAGAGGGACAATATGTCAATTTNTGAGGGGGACAATATGTCAATTTCTGATAGTTCAAACCATTTTCACATATTATTTAGCGTCCAAATAAAAGCATTCTATAGATTCTCGTATGATATATTATTATGTATTCTATATATTCTCATATGATATATTATTTTGTATTAAATACATAATATACAAGAAAAATATAAAGTCAATATTAAAAATTTTAAATTGCTCAAAGATTATATAAACAAAATATAAACATGTAGTCCAACTTGTTTTTTTTTATGTTCATAAATAAATTTATTTGTTATTTAACAAATAACTTATTATATAATTCACAGATATATTATTTAAATAAAATTTAATTAATTAAAATTTCTTTCATTTTCTAAATGTGTGTAGATCCAATTAAATTATTTTCTATTTGATTAGTTTAATAAAGTAGTTTATTAATCCTTGTTTATATTAATTGATTTCAAAAAATCTACTTATAACTTATATATTATCTTATTTATTTAATATAAAATAATTGATTTGTTGATATTAATTGAACGAGTATTTTTTACAAAATCATGTTTAGCTTGTAATTGATTTGTTGATATTAATTGAACGAGTATTTTAACAAATTAATAAACAGGCTAAGAATTCATATGATTGCCTGATTTTTCATAAAATGTATTAATAAATGGATTTATAAATCTAAAAAAACAATTAAATAAATTGAATTATTATTGTTGAAAGCCGACAAATTTTGTGGAACCATATATATTAATGTTTTAGTGTTGTATAATGATCCGGTACACACAAAATTAAAAAAAAAAAACTTACAAAAAATATAACATAGGTTCTTACATGAAATACCTAAAAGACTAGAAACCATGTTTCTAGCCCAATTGAAATGATTTCACTATAGCGATATAAGTTATAATATTTTTGTTTAAAATTGAATAGCTAAGGCCAATATTACACAAGCAGGGGTCACCGACTGACTTGAATTTCACTAGTGAGGCAGCGAAACATGTTGGAGACATTTCAATGGCCCGACTACTGTGATGAAAGACTGGTGATAGAGGTTGTATGATAGAAATCTGATGGCAACATCATTGGCTACAGTGGCTGGTGACAATGGTTCGGTGTCAGTGGAAACATCCAATTTGTGGTAGTTCGATGTCGGCGGTGGCTTGATTAAGGTGGCAGTGATTGTGACAGCGGTGGTTTGACAGTGGTAGCGGCGGCGGCGGTCAGACAGTAATGGTTCGACTATGATGGTGGTGGTCAGACGACCGTGGTTCGACAACAATGGTAGAGGCAGTCAGGCAGAGGCGGTCCGGTGGCGGTGACAGTCCGGGATTGGGTGGAGGTGACAGTGGATACAAGGCGACAAAGGAGGCTAAGCAGCAGTGGTCTGATAGTTGCAACAATAGTCGTCATGCCACGAAGGAATGACAACGTCGGTGGTGGCTTGGCATTTGACTGGTGGCAAGGGTGGCTTGACGACGGTAGTTTGGCACTATGTCGATGGTCCGATAATAACAAACTAATGGTGGTAGTTGTGGCTCGACATTGGTTGAACGTCAGTGTTTTAACATGACATCGATGGTTCGGAGATGGTAGCGATTGCGGCCTGGCGATGGTGGACATACAGCGTTAAAGGATGATGGGTTAAAGTAGGAACAACTGAGTGAAAAATTGCGGACGGACAGTGACGGTCCGACTATAATGATGACAGCTATCGGGCAATGGTGGTCTGATAGTGATGATGGCAGCTATCGGGCAACCTTGGTCTGATAGTAATATTGGCAACCATTAGCTAGCGGTTACCTAGTGATGAGCGCCACAAAGAGGTGGTTGGGTGGCAGCAACTTAACGACCGTAATGATGGCTCAACGTTCGTTGAATATCAATGGTTCGACACGACTTTGGTGGCCCAAGTCGGTGGTCTGACAATGTTGACGATATTGGTTGGATTGCAAAGGCCTGTGACAACAATGATCAAGCAGTTGTGGTCCGATGACGACGTCGTTGAGTAGGGTGATTTGGTGGAGGCAGTGACTCGAAGACAATGGTCTGGCGACAGTAGAGCTCAAAAATACTCAATAGCATGAAGCTATATTCGAACTTCTTCTTCAGGTTTATAACTAAACGGTGTTTGATGTCATATGGTTCTTCCTACTGAGACACTTCAATTGAATTGGAATATTGATAATTAAATATTTGAAGCTCTCGGTTCTAATGCGCATCATGATTTATGCTTGATTAAGATATCTTTTTTGGAACAATCAAGTTTCTAAATAGTTTACAACAATTAAATATAATAATATTAAATTGCAAGTTAGTTTTGTTGCAACAAAATAATAAAAATATGTTTTAACAAATTATTTCATTGAAATAATGAAATAAAAATGAATTGCATAAATTATAATATGTTGTTATGAAATATACAATTAAACAAGTCTAACTTATTAAAAAATTTTAAAATAATATATTTACAAGAAATCATCCAATTTAATATGAGGTCTATGGTATGTTGTTCAACAATACAATGAAAGAGTTTGATCATGAGCATAATTAAATGATTTGAAGCATATTAAATTTTTGATTATTTAACCTTCGAAATTTTAAAAATGTTAATTTTTTTTTTATTTACTAATTCGAACAAGCTTAATTAAGTATTAGTTGAGCTAAGTTCATTGAGTAAATTTATTCATTTACAGCTCTTTTAACATCTAAAATTCATATTATTATGTATATATGTTGAATTCTTTTGAGACATAGGGTTTTGTCTTTTTCATGAGTGCATATTTTCCAGTAAAGATTTTGTATCCACAAAGAGAGATATAGAGATGTGAGTTCTGAGAGGGAATCAGATGGAATATATTGAGTTCTTATTTCCAGTGAGCCCTAAAAGTATGATCCTTCTGTGGTTTCCTAAATTATAATATTTTAAATAGGAGAGAGAGGAGAGAGAGAGAGAGAGAGGCAAGAATTTCTCTTGGAAAATGACCTCCTTGAATCTTCTTTTCTCTTCCCTTTTACAAGGGAGAGAGACAATAAAACAATAAATAAGACACAATTCACATTGTACAGTGTCTTTCCCCAGTGTTTTGATGAAAGACAGCTATGGGGGTAGCGCTTGTACAACGCACATCTCTGGCGTCCGGGTGAAAGGACTGAGTACTAAATATTGAGCGACACTTTTATTGATGATTAGATTGTTATCCTTATTAATTATGATGCCCTTCTCCAATAAATGACAACACACATGTGGATCAGGTAATTTTTTTCGAGAATAATGGACACAACCACTTCAGTAGGTGGGCTTGATTCAGCCACTTCGGCGCGCCAGAAAATTAAGTAAAATTTTTTTGTATAACAGTATTTGTGCATACAATATCACTCCAAGATTACACAAAAAATATAACTATTTCTTTTTGATTTTATCATTCATAATTTTATGCACACTTTATTCGCTATTGATGTACTTATATAAATGAGTTTTGGTCAGCAATTAAAATTATAAATAAATATACATACATACATACATACACACTAAAAAATAGTGACCTAACCCGTCATGTTCTTTTTGTGCTCATTTGAATGGCCGAATAAGTTGACTCATCTCAATTTTTGCTCATTTCGCCAGTTGCAAGTACTGGAATTCATCATAAGCAGCTTGGGATAAATCGTATTATGAATCTTTAGGGATGAAATTGCAAAAGTTTACAAAGAGCAAATTGCTTTTTATATGATCTGACTTCTGAATTGCACATTTGTCCGTACAAATCATGTTGCAAATATATATATAAATGTCCGAATCCAATGAGACAAATCAATTATTAGATTCCGAGTGGTCATAACGCTTAGCCATTTATCTCTCAATCAGGAAAGGTAGGAGCCTTTATTGCGTGACGATACTTGACTTAAACTGGACCAATGCCTATGACAAGTTCTAAGGATAAAAATTTTCTAATCACTAGATGAGCAGCTTAGGCAAATTTTTTACTTGAATGGATTAGCTTATAACAGAAATATCAATAGCTTAGGACTGATGATTGAATAAGATCTACACTAAAAAATGAATATTTGCATTCAGACCACTCTTCTTCTTCTTTTTTGTAACTATATATTTTATCTATATATTTCATTTTTTTCATTTACAACATCTTATTTGTATATGAAAAAGTGTATTCCATTTTTTAAAAGTTAAAATGAAGATATTTATGTTGTGATATCCGAGATGTGCGTGGTATAAATGTAAAAAGAAAAGCATAGATGTTATATATGTAAATACATAGGACTTGGGAGCTATGTATGTAAATGCACCCTTTTCTTCAAAAACAATATTAAATGGCGTACTTCCATGTGATATATAATTAGAAGTAGGAGGATTTTTCAAAAGAGTCAGTTTGATTTGCACGTTTATTTTTTATTATTTTTTCTTTTTGAAACACATTTAATTGTTTTGCACGTCATTGTACCTTTGCTATGTAAAATTTTAGTTAATTTTTATATGATTGAATCGAGTTCATATATCAAAGTGGCAGAATCGAGTCTACTTGTCGTAGTCGTTTAATTAACTCATTTTTACAGAAGTGACTGAATCGAGCTTACATGTTAAATGATTGAATTGAGATCACACGTCAAAGCGAATGATCCAACTCTTTCCATTCTTCCTCAAAAAAAGGCAATTTGAATTTATCTCTACAAATTCAACAATTCGACAAAGTCATCGTGACCAATTCGAGGAAGTCATCAAATGGCCTTATAAATAGATAATGCACGAAAGAGAAAGAAAAATATATAAGAATTAATTCCATTTTAAATATAGATTTAGTTTTAATTTTCTTAGTTGTCTTTTTATGGAATCTATTTTCCATAACTTCTATAATCCTTTATTTGCAATTTTTATTTTCAAATAGGTAGCAACAAAAACAAATATTTTTTAACTTTAAATATTAATGCCATATTCAAGTTATTTAATTTCATATGTTATTTTTTCTCATTTATATTTTAATTCATTATGATTATGTATTAAAATAAATAGTTTTAAAATTTACATTGAGATTCAAACTTATAATTTTAAAAATGAAACTGGTTGTTAACCACTTATTCACATAAATAATCTCAACAAAATATTCTACATTTCAAGTCATTTAAATATAATTTTCTCTCATATATATTTAATTTTATTATTATTATAGATTAAAATAAATATAATTAAAACTCAGTATACATAGAATTTTTTAATATTAATTTTACAATTTCAACATGTTATAACTAGTTTTTAATTACGTGCACTTGGTGCGAACCGGTGGTGTCCAAATGTCTCTCTCCTGCGCGAGCTGATTTGAACTCCACCACCTCAGTTCTTCCTCCTCCATTATATCCGGCCATCCATTGCCGGCGAGTACCCTCGTGAAAACACAGTCTTTTTATTTTTTAATTCTCCGTCATGGAATCTCATAAATCCCAGCTCTCTCCTTCTCAGCGGTTTGGACTCTCGTTGCCTCATTAAAACCAACCTCTCCACAATCTCTCCCTCTCTCTCTCTGTCTCGCCCGCTGAAACTGATTCATTTTTCACCCTGCAAATCAATTAACTTGGCCTCCTGCAATGTGGGAAACCCGTCCACCACGGCGGCGCTGAGTTGGAGCACTGTTGAGCACCGCCATGTCTCTGCTCGTCATTCTTCTAGCCCTTACTGCCTTCCCCTCCTTCACCACAAGCCAAGCTATCTCCTCCACGGATCTCACCGCGCTCTTCAGTCTCCGCGCCTCTCTCTCCCTCCGTGCACGCGACTGGCCACGTGGCGCCGACCCTTGCTCAAGGTGGATCGGCGTCGGCTGCGATGCCGCGGGTCGTGTCATCTCCCTCAACCTCCACGGTCTCCGTCGAACCCGGCTTGGTCGCCTGAGCCCAAGATTTGCCGTCGAGGGGCTTAAAAATCTCACCTTTCTCACCTCCTTCAACGCCACCGGTTTTGCGCTCCCCGGCCCAATTCCGGTCTGGTTCGGTCTATTGAACCCCAAACTGGCCGTCGTTGACCTCAGCCACGCGTCTATCTCCGGTGAAATACCCTCATCTCTCGGAAACCTCTCTCTATTAGTTTCGCTGGATTTGAGTTCTAATTTACTGACCGGATCTTTGCCTGATAACTTGAAGAACTTGGAAAACCTGAAAAATCTCAACTTTGGGAGCAATTTGCTAACTGGCTCTCTAGAGGCCGAACTTTTCTCTAGCCTTTCGAAGCTGGAATCAATTACATTGACCCGGAACAACTTCTCCGGTTTGATTCCTGGTTCTGTTTTCTCTTTGCCCGAGCTGAAGTTTCTTGATGTCTCCTACAATGATTTCACGGGGAATCTGCCAGATCTCTCTTTGGCAAATTTTAGTCACAATGGAATTGAATTTGATCTGTCGCATAATCTTTTGTATGGTTCAATCTCTTCTGAGTTTTCAATCCTGTCATCAAGATTCAATTTTGTGGATGTATCAAATAATTACTTTGAAGGTTCTGTGCCCCTTGATAAANAGGGAATCTGCCAGATCTCTCTTTGGCAAATTTTAGTCAAAATGGAATTGAACTTGATCTGTCGCATAATCTTTTGTATGGTTCAATCTCTTCTGAGTTTTCTATCCTGTCATCAAGATTCAATTTTGTGGATGTATCAAATAATTACTTTGAAGGTTCTGTGCCCCTTCATAAAAATAGTAAAAATTTCTCTTTTGCTTCGAATTGCTTTCTGAACGATTCAAGCCAGAGAAGCACAGCTGAGTGTGAGCAGTTCTATAAGGCCAAAGGGCTCACTTTTTCTGGAACAGTGAATTCCAGTGCAGCTCCTGCTCCAAGTCCCAGCTTTAATTCACCTAAGAGCAATAAAACATGGAAATATATTCTGATACCAGTTGTGTGCGGAGCTGTTCTCCTAATATTCATTGCGGCTTTAATTCTGCTGTTTGTAATGAAATGTAGAGTTCACTCAGCTCGACAGGAGATGAATGCGGCGACTGTTGCCGCTACTTCTCCTCCTGCCGGAGCTCCACCTCAGCCTTCTACAGGAGAGAACTTCACGTACGATCAATTGGCCCTCGCAACCTCCGGTTTCGGCGAAGAGAACCTAATTAAGCAAGGCCATTCAGGCGATCTCTACCATGGAGTTTTGGAAGATGGGAGTCTAGTGGTTGTGAAAAGGATCGACTTGAACAGTGCGAGGGAGGAAGATTACTTGGTTGAATTGGATTTGTTTGGCCGAACTTCGCACGACAGATTGATTACTCTTTTGGGGCACAGTCTGCAGAAAGAGGATGAGAAGTTCCTTGTTTATAAACAAATGCCTAATCGAGACTTGGCTTCCGCGCTTTACAAAAAGGCTGCGCTGGAAGAAGAAGGGTTGCAATCATTGGATTGGATAACGAGACTGAAGATTGCGATTGGTGTGGCTGAAGCGCTCTGTCATCTGCATTATGACTTCACGCCGCCGTTGGTTCATAGGTAAATTTTGATTTTTGTAACAATTTTAAGTTGAAAATTTTGCTGTTTCTTTTCTGTCCTTGAATCCTACCACATGTTAATGATGGCTGTTTCTGCAAATTTTATGTTTTTTAAGGTTAAATGATTATAGTTTAGCATTCTTTCTTCAATCTTAGGCGCACTTTTCTTTCAAAATTGCAGCTTTCAATGTGTTCTTCATTATTTGGAACTTAAATATTCATGATATTCTAATACTCCCAAAACGGATTATTTGGCAGCCATTTTTCATAAAATTTTTGTTAAAGTGAGAAATCCATCTAGCAATTTACTGACCCTTTTTATTATTTGCAATGCAGAGATATCCAAGCAAGTAGTATCCTTCTTGATGATAAGTTTGATGTGCGGCTGGGAAGCTTGGGCAGTGTATGTGCTCAGGAAGGAGAAGGCCATCCAAATGTCATATCAAGATTCTTTCGGCTTTCACAGTAAGTTGTCATTCCAACCAAACTTTTCTTATGTATTTTAAATATCTAACAACTAAACTTTCATATTTGCATTTGAAGAACTCAACTCTTTAATTTCACCCAAAAAAAAAAAAATCCCTCTTACTTATTTTTTTATAAGTGAAATAAGCCTTTTGCATTCATAGGTTTATGACTATAAATAAATGTAAAAATAAAAGTTTGTGTTGGATATGTAAATACATAAAAAAATTTGTGCTATGCATGCAAATTTCTCCTTCTCCTTTCAATTTCTCATTTTCCCATGTTAGCACACATTTCTTATGAATTTAAGCATCTCCAGCCTAAACTTTACCCACACAAAAAATAGCATTTTCATCACTTTTTAAAAGTGAAATACATATTTTCATGCATAGATTAAAACATCAAATTGCTATATAAATATCAAAGTTTACATGGGAGATATACAAAGACATAATCTTTGCGTGCTAAGTATGTAAATTTCCCTTATTCTTATTGTTCTCCTCCTCATCTTTCTATTCTGTTTTGTGAATTCTAGCATTTTGCAGATCTAGCCTTATATTTTTTTCCTGAAAATAATGTTTCATTTACCTTTCACAGTATTGATGTTTAACTTACTGAACAACAATTCTATCTTCTACATGACTTACAGGACTTCATCAGAGCAAATTGCTCCTGGTGCTCCATCAGCCTCATGCGCTTACGATGTCTACTGCTTTGGCAAAGTTCTGCTTGAGCTGGTCACAGGCAAGCTGGGCATCAGCGCCTCTAATGGCGTTTCAACCAATGAATGGCTCGAAAACACTATACAGTACATCGACATGAACGAGAAAGAGCTCATCACAAAAATAATAGATCCCTCACTCATAATCAACGAAGACCTGTTGGAGGAGGCTTGGGCTATGTCGATCGTAGCGAGATCTTGTCTGAATCCCAAGCCTTCGAAGCGGCCGGCCATGAAATATATTCGCAGAGCGCTCGAGAATCCGTTGACTGTGGTTAGAGAGGACAGCAATTCGGATTCATTAGGGTTACGGAGTTCGTCGTCGGGGGGTTTATGGAATTGGGCTTTGTTTGGGAGTTGGAGGCGGACTTCGAGAGAGATTCCGTCGGGATCGGGGACAGGGAGGAATGGGAGGAGTTTGAGACAGTCGGGTCCGTTGAGATCGCCGGCAAGCGCCGGCGAGTTTTCGTCTTCTCGTCGGAGACAGGCGCCGCCGAGGGAGATTTTCCCCGAGCCAGATGACGTGGAGGAAGATTAGGGTTTAATTGTTTTTTATCTCAAAAATTTACATAAACAGGACTCAATTTGTATTTATTTACATATCTAACACCATAACTTCAATTTGTACATACATACCCCTATTTCAATTCTTTTTAGTTGAAATCGTGGTATTTTTTCGTGATACGAAAACTTTGGGTGGTGGAAATGTAAATCGGGGAGTTTAGGTGTTACATATGCAACTACATGGAAATTTGAGTGGTAGATATGTAAATGTCACTTTTTACTGTTTTTTTAATGAAAATTCTTTGCAGGCGCCCTATTTGTGTGCCTGATTTTAATCAGTGTCGGCTTGTCCTGTTGATTGGTGCCATCTCTAATAATAGAGCCCTTATTCGTTATGGAATTCACACCTATGCTCCTCAATTATTTTAAAAATTAAATTTTAAAGTGGGGCCCACTTTCATACAGTTTTTAAGAGGGGTTGCATTTTATTGGGTAGGGGTGTAAACGAGCCGAACACGAGAACACGAGCGAGCCATGTTCATGCTCAGCTGGTGTTTGACTCGTTTATATTTCAAGCTCAAAAAGTGTGTTCGTGTTCGACTCGTTTGCTTAACGAGCCGAACACGAGTTGTTCACGAAGAAAGAGTTCTTCTAACAACTCTAATCATGTAGCGATAAGACAATAAGTATTTGAACAAGATTTAAAAATTATTATTTATATTAATACATCATTTGAATCTAATTTAATAATTAATAAGGGTTTGAGCAAGATTTAAAAATTATTATTTATATTAAAACACCATTTGAATCTAATTTAATAATTTTTATTGGTTTGAGCAAGATTTAAAAATTATTGTTTATATTAAAACATCATTTGAATCTAATTTAATAATTTTTATTCTATTTCTTTAATCAATATTTTACTTGGTTATAAATCTTTCTAGGCTTGTAGTCAATTAGATTTTTTTTAAAATACTACTTTATATATATATATATAAACTTGATGA
>JXCR01006649.1:17507-49057 GCA_002079205.1 Phalaenopsis hybrid cultivar
CTCAAAATAGAGGAATATATCATACCTCCCTCTCTCAAGTTTCTCATCTCCAACATCAAATTGGTGATAACCATCTCCCTTTCATTTGATAATTACATCATCAAGGCAAATGGATTCATCGGGATCATCAACAGATCCATCCTAAAACTTGTTGCAAATGCTACCAACACATTAAGTTCCAATCTCATGCTCAACACTTGGATCCTAAAAGATCAAAACCTCATCATCGCTATACTTTTGACCTTTTTCAATACCTTCCTATCCTATGTGCTCGATCTCTAGAGATGTCAAGAAATCTGGGAGCAAATGGAGAAGCACCTTCAACATATGAATAGATATCGAGTAATTCAGGTTAAAAATGAATTACACAACGAATCTATGAGAAATCAAACCTTGACGCAATACCTAACACAAATCAAAGTGTTGGTAGACAACAATTTTGCATACAGATCTTCAGTGATGCTAAAGAAATTATTTTCTACACACTCAAGGAGGTTCCTCCAGCATATCAGGCCTTTAAAACAGTCATTCGAACCACCTAACCCCACTCAATTTAGAAGACATGAACTCACTGCTTCATAGTAAAGAGATAAATATCTCCAATGACAACTCAATCAATCTTCAGCTATCGAACAATCACTAAGACCTATGCACACAACGAGGATGTGGTTGCAGCAATTTTCAACAAACATGTCCATGTCACACCACAATGCGGGCATCGCCTAAATCTCAACTACCAACCCAAAGTCCCCAATCGTACAATGCTAATTGTGGCCACCTCCTCTGATCAGGTCTAGTGCTTGGACTCCGATGCATGTGTGTGCTTTCCCTAGATACCTCCACAACTCTACAACAAAATTGATTCAAAATCCACCCAATGTATGTTCCTAGGATATCCTAACCACTCAAAAAGATAAAAATGTCTACACCCCAAAAGCGAACGGTGATTCATCTCTCCCCATGTTCGTTTCCATGAAACATCATTTCCATATAAACAACTCAACCTCCAACAATTACATCTCCAACCACTCTCAATTTATTCACCACTTTTCACACTCCCTACTACATTTTCACTAACCCCAACTCAATCACAACCTCGATCAACCCATTCTTCCACTCATGCATCAGATGATATCCCTACTACATCCAGTCCAAACCAACACCCTGCAACCTAACTTGAACAATCCCAACACTCCTCACTGGTTGCCCCATCACCACCACATGCATCCTATCCTATGGTCACTTGAGCTAAACCAAGCTCCCTCTAACCGAAATGTATTTTTAATCTTAAAGAAACTACCCAACATTCCTTTTGGAGAACAACAATGCACGAGGAACTAGCTGCACTCAAAAAGCAAATGGACTCTCCTCCCTCTGCCACCCAATCAACCTATTCTCGACAGCCAGTAGACATAAAAAATCAAACACAATGCCAACAGAACCATCACCAATACAAAGTACGACTTATTGATTTTGGTTTCCAACAACAATATGGCATCTGTTACACTGAGACATTTAGTTTAGTCGCCAATCTCCCCACATTTGTCTCTTTTTTATCATCTCCCTCCACCACTAGCCAGTTTTACAAATAGGCATCGCCAATGTATTTTTCCATGGCGAACTCAACAAAGCCATATACATGTGCCAACCACCCGGACAACTCGACCCCCACGAACTCATCACATTTGTCTTCTCAAGAAGGACCTTGCCAATGGATCGACACATTTACCAGCCACGTCTTACATTTCAAACTCCAACGCAACTAGTGGATCCACCCTTATTTCTCTACCACCACCAATCTACATCAATCTACCTATTATTGTATGTCAACGACATCTTATTCGCCTATAACAACACCACCAAAATTCATAACTTCATGGATGACTTGCAACAACAATTTCACATCAAGTCCCTCGACAACGTCTCTACCTTCTTAGGTATCCACATTTCTTTCTCTCCCAAGCTCTCTAAACCTCTGACTTACTCATCACCGTACGTATGGCTGATCGTAAGCCAACACCCAATCTTATCTCTACTTTATCGCATACCTCTCTCAAGCTTCAACAACCATTTGTAAACTCGCACTTCTTTCGCCAACTAGTTAGCTCTATTCAATATCTCAGGATCACACGACTTGATATCTTTTATGCAGTGAACAAACTATCACAACTCTTTCATGCCCCCAACTGCCACCACTTTCAACAACGCAAAAGACTTCTATGATACATCAAATGTATGTTGAATTTTAGCATGTTCCTCCAACCAGATCCATCTTCTTCTTCGAAGCTATTCTGACTCCAGTTGGGCAAATAATCCAACTGATAGACGGTAGGTTACTGGTCATTGCTCCTTCCTCGACAAAAATCTCATCTCACAATAAGCAAAGGAAGCACCCATTGTGGCCCATCCATCAATCAAAGTTGAATATCATCCTCTCTCAATAATAGCTAATGAAGTTATTTCGCCGACTTCTACGAGAATTTCATGTCTTCGTCTCTGTCAACTATCACACTCTGAAACAATACCTCTATGCTTGCTCTTACTCGTAATACAATATTTCACGCTCGCACCAAATATATTGTGATGGACTGCCACTTCATCAGGGAGAAGATCTAGTCTCGAGAACTCGACTTCGCCTGCATCCCCACCACCAAACGACCAGCTGACACCTTCATCAAGTCTCTCCCTACGCCTAATTCAACATGCTTCTAGACAAACTAACTCTTCGAGCAGGGGACAATTCATTTTTCGGGGGGATCATAACAACCAACAATTCTTAGCAGCAAAGAGTAGCTGAGAATTATCTCTATGGCTTTTCCTCTTACCTATGACATCTACAGCTCTCGCCAAAACAACTTTTCTCAATAATACTCCGTAGGCAATATATACGTAAAGTTTATAAAAGACATAGCAATTCAGAATTATCTCAATGGCTTTTCTTCTTATTGTTTTACGCCATTTCCCTTTCCCAGCTACCTGAATTTAAACGTCGTTGACAAAGGGTCTGTTTGGGGTAGCTGCAGCTTATAAGCAGCTTATCCTGATAATCTGCTGATGAGCAGCTGATCCGGATAAACTGTCTGACTGTTTAGTTGGCGCTAATGGAAAACAGCTGATTGTGAAAAATTGACTATTCTACCCCTGTTCTGAATAAGCAGTTTAGCTGTTTGGTTAGTGCGTTTTATAAACAACTTATTTGAAATTTTTTTAATTAAATAAATAATTTGTGCAGAAGAATCTATTCTTTTCTCAAAAAAATTAAAGATCACTGTTCAAACAAGAAAATACAAAAAAATTGATTTATATTCATATAACTAATACATATCTGATTACATCAAACGAATATGTTACACATACAAAAGTCAAACGCACCTGCACATATTACTACAAAGTATAATAAAAGCCCATAAAAAAGAAAAAATAACATGTTAAAATGGCAAATAGAAATATGATAATGTTAACTTTATAATGTAGCAGCATATCACGACCAATGCCACCTGCATCTGACACTCCAGAAACCTGAGCAAACCTGTCAGACTGCGATATTGTAGAAACGGAAGAACTCGAACCACATGTGACGTTCTCCCGTTGTGGCACTATTGAACTCCTAGTAGTTGTGTCCAATTGGGAGCACGTAGAAATAGTTCCACTGTCGGCCCACTTGAAGAATTTGCAGTCGTCCCGTCCTTGTCCCCACCGCTGGCACCTGTAAAATTGTCGTTTATAACTATGTGTCTGTCGTGATGTGAAAAGTAATGACGGTAGCCCACATCGACAAATCATTTGCCCTGACTTCCCTGAATATCTCGAGCACATTGTTCGACAATTATTATAAAAAGCGTTAATCAGTCAAAAACTAGAGTGAATAAAAAAAAACTCAACAGAGTTCTTTGGCTACCTGCATCTAACACCACTCTTATTAACTTCATGAAAGTAACAAAATATTACTTTAACTTACAAAGAAAGCTAAAAAGGGATTTTGAATTAAAAGACCTATGTGCTCTGAAAGTTATTTCCCTTGAATGGAGATTGCATGGAGTAAAAATAACTTTTTTTTTTAATTTCTCAACAAAAAGACACTCTTGATCTACTTATTGAAACGAGAAAATGTGGATGTGAACCAGCTGGAACAACACTAGGCAAAATGGTGCTTTAACCCATGCATTAAAACGTATTGATTTATAAAAACTTAGGGAAATCTACATAAATAGCACCCATTCTTATGTATTCCCATAATTCTCACTCATATTTACAAGCACAGACACTATGGTGCTTTAACCCAGGCACTATGGTTTTCTTTCCTTAAGTGCTATAATATTTGTGCTAGATTTGAAGAAGTTAGCAAGTTAAAAAAGCTTCAATTCTATTCAAAGGCCATCATAAAGTCCTACTACATGTTTCACGGAGAAAAATTCATTCCATAAAAATTCATACCGCAAATCACAAATAATTATTACGAGGCTAATGATGAAGATGGCGAACACACAACAAGAAATATCTCAGCACCTCAATTTTCATAGAACATTAGACAATAAACATTAATTGCAAAATATGGACTGAAGTTAGGTTCAGGGCAGCAAAAAAACTTTCATAATCCTTAAACAAAATATAGAAATCATAACTAGTAAATTGTAAGACCTTCATTGAGATTAGCAACGAGAGTACTGTACAGATCATACAATGAAGTCTTTAAAGGCTGATGCTTTTATATGATAAATGTTTTCCAAAATATCAACCGACGCCCAATCAAAATAAAATTAAGGATTCCTAAAACCAACAAAAATTTTTAGTTTAATTCTATCGATGAAAATAAAATAAGGATTTCACTTTCACTTATAACTCAAGAAATCATGTTGCTTCTAATGCCTGTACTTTAAAGTAAGAAAATAGCAATGAGGAAAGGGTTCTACTGCATAAGACTTCATATTATTGTGTTTTTACTTATCTAACACCAAATTTTTATGTAATGAAGCTTCAGCAATATTGCATATCTAACGGAGAAGCCGCCACTGCATACAGAGAACGGAGCATGTACTGCATTGTTCTTGTATTATTGCTTCAGCAATATTGCATAGACCTTATTGCAGTATTTTGCAATGAAACAAAATAGAATGCAACTTCACAACCATAAAAATGAAACTAAAAATAGATTACAGCTTCAGCATTAGTTTGATTTCAAAAGAGCCAAAATTGAAACCATCCAAAATTTCGGCCAACATTGAATCCAACATACCCTAATTTCGACCACAATGGGTCATATCATAGTAGTGGTTTCCATCCAAGCTACATACATAGCATGGGGCCATCCAAACTACATATAGATTGCTTATAAATCAGCATTAGATGATTCAACATTAGATGCTTATATAACCATACTTTAAATGCTTCCAATTTTACTACAACAATAATCAACATAAATTTCTTTTTTAAAGTTGATATCATTATTTAAAACATTGGCAATTTTCTGAAGCTCGGCTATGTAATTCTGTCATTAATGAATACAGAAGAATTGAGTGGTATGCATGTAAATCTTTCAATAAAAAAAAAAGAATGTGACAAAGCAAATGGTCCTATTCTACAGTTCACAACAAATAGTAAATAGGAAAATAGGTTTAGTTCTTCCTTTGGTACTTGCTATTCCTTGGAATCAAAACACAAAAACAAATAATGGAAAAATTAGTAGCCTTCAGAAAGAAAAACTGGGGCAGAATTCCCTTCCAACACGACATGTATTTTAGCTCTCAATGGATTCTTTACAACATCAATTAGAATTGATTGGCAAAAACTGTGCCAAACAAAGTATAGATGTTAGATACGTAAATACAAAAGAATAGGATGGTATGTAGGTAATGCCCCACTCTAATCAACAACTAACTCACTCGCATCATATGCTTATGTTATGAACTCAGGTGAGTCTAATACCCTTCAACCAACAAATCCAAAGCTTCGCGTCCACAATGGAGGACTTCAACAACTTCTAAAAACACTATACAAAATAATCCAACTCATATGTGATTCAACTAAGAAATCATGCTGAGTCTACTTTAATATATGGTTTAAAGAAGGAATATAAATTTAAGCTCTCCCAGTTGTAGTTCCTTTTTTTTATTATTATGATATATGAATTGGGTTGCTTGTATGTAAATGCATAAACAATCAGACAAAATCTGCACTCATATGTATATTTGTTTAGGTGACGAGCATACAAGAAGCTAAATACTGCATATATTCAGATCAATAAAAACTTTACAAGAAGCTAAATACTGCATATATCCATATATTTGTTCCTCCAACAACTCCTTGGATGCTTTCAATAAAAAACACCTAAAAAGTATCCTTTTAACATTAAACAGGAGTCCAAGCTACAAACATATGAAAGAAGGATCATATGTAGCATTAATGTAGCGGTTGCCATCCAAGCTACATACATCGCATGAGGTCATCCAAGCTACATATAGATTGCTTACAAAATTTAGATGCTTCCATATCAAAAAAAAATAACCACATCCATTCCAAATTCTCTTTTAAACTATACCCGAAAACTTATAAATCATCTCAAATATTTTTCCTTTGAGGAATTCATAACATGCGAATAGAACCATCTCTTATAAAGAAAATGCATTGAGTCTGAAATAGAAGCATAAAATATCTCAAAAAATAACTCCCAAAGCCATAAAAACAGAGAAAAATCAGTCGGCTTCACAAAATAAAACAAAACTTGTCATGCCCAATCTGCGCTTAAATGGATCCCAACCCATTCTCGTTGATCCCCTCTTGAGTTCTTTCCATAGTTTCCAATCCTTCTTTAACTAGTCGTATTTGTTTTTCATTTTCATGTGATCGTAATCTCTTCTAGTCATTTCTTTGAATTTAACTAAGATATTCCGTCACCCTTCTTTGTTAAAAAATGTAGTGGGTCTATTTCCCACCTTAACCTCCCTCACACATAAATCACAAAAGATAATAGTAGCTTCTCTATCCCACATGACTGATGTTGCAGCCTCTTTAGCTTTACTCATTGAATTCTGTCAGATTAATGGATAAATACAAAATGTTTCTTTTCAGGGCAAAAAAATCACTAAACAAGTAATTATACAGAGAAACAATTACATATTCTAAGAGTTATTTTAATTTAACATAACACAGAATAATATTAGTAGCTGGTGTTTATAAAATAGAAGTGATTTACCTAAAGAGAAGAGCAACAATATTTTCAGCTACAAGTGTAAGCAATCAAAACACAAAATGATAAATATTTGAATAATATTTTAAACCATATCATACTTATGAGGCATAAAACTTTAGTTGAAACTACCGAACAACATATTAGCAATATTTCATATATATATAAAAAAAACTATAAAAAGAAACATAGCTTCTTAGAAATCGTTGCAAAGCTGCTAATTTGGATTAATTCTCTTCAAAACACATTGAGTGCATGTAAATTAGAACAAAGAAATAAAAACTAATAATTAGCAATACCAAAAGAGTCAATAATGCACGTGAACTATCTTTTCATACAACTTTACCAACCATCCATGCTTGATATAGAGCATCATCATCATCGACACTCTCGGAATCAAAACATTAGGCACTATATGAGTTCGACTACAAAATTCCTCCTCCAATTATTTCTGTTGATTGTTAAAATAAATAAGACAATAATATTTGAAAGTTTTGTACACAATTTCTCACTCTAACCCTATGTTGCTCTTACAACTAGGGGTACATATGCATAAAAGAATCCAACTCATATGGTATGCCTTAAAAACAAACTTTTGTATATGCAAATGGAAACAAGAGATTAGTTTTTTTTTTTTTATGGATGTAAACAGATTCGAAATACAAATTCAAAGCAATGAGGATCGAATATTTACCTTCGAAGAACAACGATGAGCAATCGAAGCGAGGCCGGGATCTGCACGACCTTTCCCTTCTGCGTCCAGCAACGAGTTCGAACAGAGGAGATCCGGCTTCGAACGGAGAAGTCGGGATACATAATGGTGACGGAAGCGAGGAAGCAACGACTTCGAACGGAGAAGATGTGGTTTCAAACGGAGAAGATCCGACTTCAAACGGAGAAGATCCGGCTTCGACGGGATCGAGAGAAGAAGATCTGGCTTTGAACGAAGAAGTTGGGATACATGGTGACGGGAGCGAGGAGATCTAGCTTCGAACGGAGAAGATCCGTTGGGAGAAGATCCGACTTCGACGGGATCGAGAGAAGAAGATCCGGCTTCGAACGACCAAAAGAGGCGAAGCTCTATGTCACGAGAGAGGTCGCGGGAGAGCTGAAGGAGAAAGGCAAAGGCGAGAGGCGAATGAAAAAAGGGCAAGGTCACGGGAGCGATTCGAGGGGTACTGCGTAAAATTATATCGCGAAACGCGGGCCGCGGGGGTAACGCATTTTCAAATAATCTCCCAATAAGTGCTAACCAAACGGTATGGCGGCGTTTTCAAAACGCTGAAAATACCGCCCGCACTGATAAACTGCCCCAAACGAACCCAAAGTCAGATGTGTTGAAAGCTACTCCATTGTGAACATTTGTTATTGTCGTTGACAAAGGGAGGAAATGTTATGTGATCTGAATTCTGCTGTTCTTCTATGCTGCTTATCTTATCCCTCTTCTTCCCTGCTGCTTATCTAATTCTGATGCATTTACATATCTAACACTTACCGTGTGTTATTTACATATATACCACCCAAATTTTTCTACGTGTTTTANAATTCTATCGATGAAAATAAAATAAGGATTTCACTTTCACTTATAACTCAAGAAATCATGTTGCTTCTAATGCCTGTACTTTAAAGTAAGAAAATAGCAATGAGGAAAAGGTTCTACTGCATAAGACTTCATATTATTGTGTTTTTACTTATCTAACACCAAATTTTTATGTAATGAAGCTTCAGCAATATTGCATATCTAACGGAGAAGCCGCCACTGCATACAGAGAACGGAGCATGTACTGCATTGTTCTTGTATTATTGCTTCAGCAATATTGCATAGACCTTATTGCAGTATTTTGCAATGAAACAAAATAGAATGCAACTTCACAACCATAAAAATGAAACTAAAAATAGATCCAAAATTTCGGCCAACATTGAATCCAACATACCCTAACTTCGACCACAATGGGTCATACCATAGTAGTGGTTTCCATCCAAGCTACATACATAGCATGGGGCCATCCAAACTACATATAGATTGCTTATAAATCAGCATTAGATGATTCAGCATTAGATGCTTCCATAACCATACTTTAGATGCTTCCAATTTCACTACAACAATGATCAACATAAATTTCTTTTTTAAAGTTGATATCATTATTTAAAACATTGGCAATTTTCTGAAGCTCGGCTATGTAATTCTGTCATTAATGAATACAGAAGAATCGAATGGTAAGCATGTAAATCTTTCAATAAAAAAAAAAGAATGTGACAAAGCAAAAGGTCCTATTCTACAGTTCACAACAAATAGTAAATAGGAAAATAGGTTTAGTTCTTCCTTTGGTACTTGCTATTCCTTGGAATCAAAACACAAAAACAAATAATGGAAAAATTAGTAGCCTTCAGAAAGAAAAACTGGGGCAGAATTCCCTTCCAACACGACATGTATTTTAGCTCTCAATGGATTCTTTATTGGCAAAAACTGTGCCAAACAAAGTATAGATGTTAGATACGTAAATACAAAAGAATAGGATGGTATGTAGGTAATGCCCCACTCTAATCAACAACTAACTCACTCGCATCATATGCTTATGTTATGAACTCAGGTGAGTCTAATACCCTTCAACCAACAAATCCAAAGCTTCGCGTCCACAATGGAGGACTTCAACTTCTAAAAACACTATACAAAATAATCCAACTCATATGTGATTCAACTAAGAAATCATGCTGAGTCTACTTTAATATATGGTTTAAAGAAGGAATATAAATTTAAGCTCTCCCAGTTGTAGTTCCTTTTTTTTATTATTATGATATATGAATTGGGTTGCTTGTATGTAAATGCATAAACAATCAGACAAAATCTGCACTCATATGTATATTTGTTTAGGTGACGAGCATACAAGAAGCTAAATACTGCATATATTCAGATCAATAAAAACTTTACAAGAAGCTAAATACTGCATATATCCATATATTTGTTCCTCCAACAACTCCTTGGATGCTTTCAATAAAAAGCACCTAAAAAAGTATCCTTTTAACATTAAACAGGAGTCCAAGCTACATACATATGAAAGAAGGATCATATGTAGCATTAATGTAGCGGTTGCCATCCAAGCTACATACATCGCATGAGGTCATCCAAGCTACATATAGATTGCTTACAAAATTTAGATGCTTCCATATCAAAAAAAATAACCACATCCATTCCAAATTCTCTCTTAAACTATACCCGAAAACTTATAAATCATCTCAAACATTTTTCCTTTGAGGAATTCATAACATGCGAATAGAACCATCTCTTATAAAGAAAATGCATTGAGTCTGAAATAGAAGCATAAAATATCTCAAAAAATAACTCCCAAAGCCATAAAAACAGAGAAAAATCAGTCGGCTTCATAAAATAAAACAAAACTTGCCATGCCCAATTTGCGCTTAAATGGATCCCAACTCATTCTCGTTGATCCCCTCTTGAGTTCTTTCCATAGTTTCCAATCCTTATTTAACTAGTCGTATTTGTTTTTCATTTTCATGTGATCGTAATCTCTTCTAGTCATTTCTTTGAATTTAACTAAGATATTTCGTCACCCTTCTTTGTTAAAAAATGTAGTGGGTCTATTTCCCACCTTAACCTCCCTCGCACATAAATCACAAAAGATCATAGTAGCTTCTCTATCCCACATGGCTGATGTTGCAGCCTCTTTAGCTTTACTCATTGAATTCTGTCAGATTAATGGATAAATACAAAATGTTTCTTTTCAGGGCAAAAAAATCACTAAACAAGTAATTATACAGAGAAACAATTACATATTCTAAGAGTTATTTTAATTTGACATAACACAAAGAATAATATTAGTAGCTGGTGTTTATAAAACAGAAGTAATTTACCTAAAGAGAAGAACAACAATATTTTCAGCTACAAGTGTAAGCAATCAAAACACAAAATGATAAATATTTGAATAATATTTTAAACCATATCATATTTATGAGGCATAAAACTTTAGTTGAAACTATCGAACAACACAAAATTATTAGCAATCTTTCATATAAAAGGAAACATAGCTTCTTAGAAATCGTTGCAAAGCTCCTAATTTGGATTAATTCTTCTTCTAAACAAATTGAGTGCATGTAAATTAGAGCAAAGAAATAAAAACTAATAATTAGCAATACCAAAAGAGTCAATAATGCACGTGAACTATCATCATCATCATCGACACTCTCGGAATCAAAACATTAGGCCAAAACTAAACTATATGAGTTCGACTACAAAATTCCTCCTCCAATTATTTTTGCTGATTGTTAAAATAAATAAGACAATAATATTTGAAAGTTTTGCACAATTTCTCACTCTAACCCTATGTTGCTCTTACAATTAGGGGTACATATGCATAAAAAAATCCAACTCATATGGTATGCCTTAAAAACAAACTTTTGTATATGCAAATGGAAACAAGAGATTAGTTTTTTTATGGATGTAAACAGATTCGAAATACAAATTCAAAGCAATCAGGAACGAATATTTACCTTCGAAGAACAACGATGTGCAATCAAAGTGAGGCCTGGATCCGCAAGACCTTTCCATTTTGCGCCCAGCAACGAGTTCGAACAGAGGAGATCCGGCTTCGAACGGAGAAGCCGGGCTACAGAATGGTGACGGAAGCAAGGAAGCAACGACTTCGAACGGAGAAGATGTGGCTTCAAACGGAGAAGATCCGGCTTCAAACGGATCGAGAGAAGAAGATCTGGCTTTGAACGAAGAAGCTGGGATACAGAATGGTGACGGGAGCGAGGAGATTTGGCTTCGAACGGAGAAGATCCGTTGGGAGAAGATCCGACTTCGACGGGATCGAGAGAAGAAGATCCGGCTTCGAACGACCAAAAGAGACGAAGCTCTATGTCACGAGAGAGAGCCGAAGGAGAAAGGCAAAGGCGAGAGGCGAATGAAAAAAGGGCAAGGTCACGGGAGCGATCCGAGGGGTACTGCATAAATTTTTATCGCGAAACGCAGGCCGCGGGGGTCAGCCCGCCCGCGGTACGCGTGTTTTAGGAATTCAAAAACGCATTTTCAAATAATCTCCCAATAAGTGCTAACCAAACGGTAGGAAAACGCCGAAAACGCCGCCCGCACTTATAAACTGCCCCAAAAGGACCCAAAGTCAGATGTGTTGAAAACTATTCCATTGTGAACATTTGTTATTGTCGTTAACAAAGGGAGGAAATGTGATGTGATATGAATGCTGCTTATCTTATCCCTCTTCTTCCCTGTTGCTCATCTAATTCTTATGCATTTACATATCTAACACTTACCGTGTGTTATTTACATATATACCACCCAAATTTTTCTACGTGTTTTAGATATTATCATCTTTAATTTTTTGAGTACTAGAATGCACCTTTTTCATTTTTCATGAAAGCCTGACGTGTAATTTATGCAAAATATGAAGTTTGCCAAAATAGACATACATAAGCCAAAAAATAGTTCACTGACAAATGCATGCATAAAGCATATTGTTAATGTTGGCTCAAGCCCAATTTGAGAAAAAATTATTTGATGGAGGAAATTCGTAATCCTACAAACATACACACTCATGCACACACGAGCAAATGCATGTAAGTAACATGCTTATGAAATTGACTCGATTCAAGTCCAACCTATGCTGGTTTGACTTTGATAATTGCTCGAATTATAGAGTGATATGAGGAAAACTCAAAGCCCTAGCTACAACATATGGTAGCTTCTTCTGGGATTAAGAAGCAACGTCATGAAGTAGCAAACAAGTTAAATCTAATTAAGAAATTAAGGGTCCATTTGGGACAGCTTCTAAATGCGGGCGTTTCACCAGCTTATCGCAATATTTTTTGGTTCGCGCAGCTTATCCAAAACTACGTTTGAATTTTTACACTAAAAACAGGCCGCAGACCACATTTCAAAATAACCAATTTATCCTAAAACGCATAAGCTGTCCCAAACAGACCCTAAAAACATACTGACATTAATTAAAAAAAAAAAAGACATAAAATTAGACCTATAAACGTATATAAACTTATCCAAACATAGCAATTATCAGAAAAAACAGATTCATAGCCTCTGAAAAAACCGAATGTCCTTCAGCGGATGTAGAATTAACAGAAAATCTATTTCATTAGCCTGTATGAACAGATTACACAATAATAAAAAAAAAAGGAAAAAACATTGAAACACAAAAACTTTAGTAGTTAAATGTCATTAAATTATCTTTCCCTCGTCCAAGTTATACGATTCCTCTTTTACAACTTGTATAAAGATCAATACAATTATGTACAATTTTTACGTCATATCGGAGACAACCACTGATTGACATTGAAAATGGTGAATCAAGTTAATAGAAGATTTAAATACATATCTTGATTATTTGTATTTACATATCTAACACCTGAATTTCAACTTTTTATGTACAAGCCACCTTGAAAGTTTAAAATGGTAATAGAATTGAGAGAGTAATGGATGCACAGTACAAACTTTTAGCAATATAAAAAAAAAAGACTCGATCAGTTCTGTGTTTGCGCTGGAGAAAAATACTTCAGACCAAGGGGGAAATTTAATGGCTGCCAAGGTTGTCGAACTTTATACTGTGTTCCCCCTTTATTTATCTTATAAGATGAGTTCCGTTTTCTTTTATATTTGATATTTTTTTAATTAGCAATAAAGCAGTAGCAAATAAGCAAACTCCATACAATATGATCTTGGTGGAATCGAACCACCACCCTCTCAAACTGGATGGCGTTTGCCACCCCAATTTTGAGCGCTCTTACCATTTTGAGCTTAAAGACCAAGATTCAAGTGTCTACAACAAAAAACATAGCTAGGGGCTTTTAAGCAGGAGTAATTTTTATACCAGTCATATTGAAGGAGTTAATCGCAAATTAAAAAAGAACTGCTCCAATATCTAACGCCATAGATATTCGTTGAACACTGAATAGCAGAAAAAATATGTTGAAAAATAAAAATAATACTCAATAAACAGTCATAAAAAGAACAATATTATCATTTTAATTAACATGAGACCATGAGTCCATTTTTAGATATATGAATAATTTCTTTTCGTTGAAAATGTAAAAAAAGAAAAATAAGTAAGCTGGTAATAATCACCTGAAACTAAGCCCTGCCAGCATTAAAAAAAAATTGCTCTAACATCAATTATTATATAATTAAAATTTACGCCCTTAAAATTGGCAATATAAATTAAGCTGCGTGCGTGATAATCGGGACTAAAACAAGTTAAAATGGCTTGTTTTTTTTCTGAAAACTCCTGATATTAAAATTATTTAAGAACAACGATTCAATTGTCTAAAATCATACTGTTTTAGCAAAATAACAACGATTCATTGCGTAGGTTTTCAACGTAAAAGAAACAAAAAACAAGTTGTAAAAGAAACAAAAAACAAGTTGTAAAAGAAGAATCTTTAAATAAAATTTTTCGTTTTAATGTAAAAGAAACTTTTACTCGGTAGGCAACAAGAATTTAAATACAACTTGATTAAGATTACTACTTGCATTCAAGTATAATGTTTTAAGATGAAAATACTACTTGAATACATATTCTTTAATATCGCACTATTATACGTAGTTACTGCAATTTGCACTTTAAATAAATTAAAATTATCTTTTTTAATTTTAGAATCACGAGCGTGTGCGAATGGCCCCTAAAAAATTCAATATTATACATAGTGAAAGTATTATTTGAAAAAACACAATTAATTACACCATTCATCACCTATCTCTAGAATTTGATTTTGCGGATAAATACCTCAAAAATAGTAGTGTAAATAACAAGAATACTAGTAGCAGTATATGCTGCACAGTTCGAAAATTGCAACAGATGGGAAGTAAGCATAATTGAAACAGTGACATTTGCAACAAAAACTCAAAATGCTGAAAATAATAAAAACAGTCGTTTTAAAAAAAATACAAAAAAAACATAATTAAAATTATATCCCAAAAACAAGCTCACTAAATTAATAAATTAAAACAGCATCATGCCGCATGAAATAATTAAGAAAATGTTCCAGAAAAAATAAATAGAGTAAACAATTATGTAAACAATTAAAAAATCAAAACAAATTAAAAATAACCAAAAAGATCAATCGATCATGTAAAGCTTCAGAACTGAAAATCCCTTCCGCTCCTTTTCTGCGAGCATCAACTTCTACCATCCCATCAAAATTTTAGTTTGTCCAAGCAGCAGCAGCAGCAGCAGCAGCACATGCAACACTCCAGTGCTCAGCAGCAGCACTTACCATCTGCCTGAGGAGAAATCTTGCCAAGAAACTACCGACAGGTACTCCATTGAAAAATATAAAAAAAACTAAACTTTAGACAGTATTACATATATCATTTGCATGTCAGGAATTGAAACAGTATCTTATAGTCACATCCCTGTACAACAGATTTAGATTACAAGTGAAAGAACAACAGCAAAATACACCTCGCCAATACAGCAAAATATCTTGGGTCAAAAACACAATAAATAAATTGCATCAAGTACTTCGATTATGTTTAAATCATAACTTCTGTTACTGAGCAAAGAAATTCTTCATAGTTCCGTAAGGAGTAATTATTAAATTCATTTCATTTAAAAATCTTAATAAAGATGACTTCAACTTTAATTCGATAATGTTTAAAAAAATTCTTCAATATTTATGCTCTTAAAACTGTTGAACTTCTTGAATTTTCGTAGATCTCAACAGAACTTTCGGGCTGCAACAGATCGCAAAAATTATCTCAAAAATAAAATTACTGTTGGTGTGATGGAGCCGGGATTCATAATTCGCTTAATAGATAGAATGAGTTCGTGATTTAGTACCTTCGGAGAAGAAATTTACGCCATTGAAATGTTTGGCCGATCATTAGAAACCTTTAATTTTTATATAAAACTCTTAACGGCTGAGATTTGCAGATAGTAGTAACTAAAGCTTGTTTAAATTTACCTCACACGATGTATGTCAGTTGGTTGAGAAGAGAGCATTAGCTGCGAGCTCGTAGTAAGAAGACCAGAGTTGCAGAGAGCATGGCATAACTAAAGAGACGACGCACAAGGGAGAACCCAGGGTTCAAAAACACCCCGTACGATCCCCCCACCCCCCAAAAAAGATTAATTTTATTAAGGATGTTTGGCCTGCCATGCGAGCGCACCCAACATGGCAAAGGCCGGGATGACAACATGTATCTGATAACATATAGCACATCATCCGTTACCTCCTCCACAATCCAAGCTCTCTTTCCTTCTCGATCATCCACATATAGATCACCTATCTATATTTCTCAGTATTACATGAAACAAAGTACACAAGCCTTCCTCAACCTGATTCGTAAATACGACATCCTTCTTCCACCGGAACAGAAAACGGCCGCATCTCGTTCAATAAATCACCCGATCTCGCCAGATCTGGAAACTCCGAGGAAAACCAGCCTCTCCCCATAAAATCGTACCACGAGTCTGCTTGTAAGCTATCAGATAGCCTGCGATGTAAAAGAAGAACGAAGTAAAACAAACATAGGAAGATCCATACCTTAAGAGAAGCCAGATAGCTAATCTCGACCTCCTCCGGAAACGCAGGGATCTAAACCCGAGAAGGAGCAGGGATCTAAACCCGAGAAGGAGGCGATTTCCAATCCAAAGAAGCCGACCCTATTTATTGACGACAATGCAGAAGATCAACGGCTGTTCGAGTGCGGTTTATGTTTTACGGTTACGATGAATCCACGCTCATGTTTGCGCTGGTGACAGCCCCGTTTATTGACCATCTTCCACGTGGCAAACTATTCGACGGTGTCGACTGGGTTTCATTGAGAGAGGTTGGATATTCATTTGTAAAATTACATTTATTCGTTACCAAATTAGAACGAGGGGGGCATTATGCGTTACGTGACCGACTCTTCACAATTACGTCATTGCTTACGTCATTGATTTATTGTGTTAAGGATATAAATAAGAGCGCGGTGCGAAAAAATCATGTTCGTTCATTTTGCATGATTTTAATAGGGAGGGCGGTTGGATCACAAGATAAAGCTGTTTTCTGTTTAAATTGCACAGGCGATCGCTTCAATTAATTATTTGCCAAAAAAAATTTCCAACAACAATTTGACCTATTAAACCGGCTTAATTACTCCTTCCCCGTAAAAAGAAATAATAATAATATTTTTAGCGCCAATTAAAGAAAAAAAATAAATTAAAATATCAACAGAATATTTTAAGTTTAAAAATTAAATTAATGACTTCTAAGTTGAAAAAAAGCTCAAATCATCATATTTTTTAAATTTATTTGAAGTGAACCAAGAAATAATTCCCCACTAAAGTATAAACCATTATTAAATAAAGAGATAATTTTATAATATAAGAAATTGTTAAACAAAGTGGTGATTTTTATTCTTACTCTTTTATGGATGAGAGAGGATAGAAACCAATAATAGATGTAGCTTCATATAATATTTTTAATTTTTGTTTTCAAGCAATCAACTAGCAATGTAGTTTTTCAAGTTATTTAGGGTGGTGAGAAGCATTCCACTGTAAAAAGTAAATGACAATATCAAGATAGTCTGAAGAGAAAATATTAGACTTGAAACCACAACTATCACACAACTTTGTTGTTCAGATTGATACACCAATTTCGATAAGTATATCAAGCATTACTTTATGGAGAACCACAAAATATTATAATGCTGAGAATCTAAATGTCCAGATAGAATATTCATCACAACAGTGAATAAGGAGAGGGAGGGCATCCTTGTTGCAAGGTTGATGTAGAGTTAAAAAAAATCATTTATCTCACCATTAATAATAACAGAAAGGAACGTGATCTATCCATTCATTCATCCATTTTACAAGTAAAGTAGGAAAACATAAATGCTCCATTCACTCATATAAGNAGGTAACTCCTCCTCCGCTCCCCTTTCTCCTCTCTCGCACCTCTATCATGAGAAATTTCTCCCCTTCTGCGTATCTCCCTTACTTCTCTCTCGTTTCTCTTCTTTGGGTACCTGCTCCTTCTCTCTCGTTGTAGGAAAACGGCTTCACTTCCTTCTTGGTTGGCTCCCTTTACTCTCTGTTGTCTTCTGGTAACTTTTACATTCTCTTTTTTGTTGTTATGCAGATTGTTTTTTGCAGTTTGTGGCTTTGAACCACATGACTTGCTCTTTCTGAGTCTGATTGCGCTCTATGGAAAATTATAAATATTTGCTTTCAAATGGAGGAAATACTCGATTGCATTTATTTATTTCTATGAATTTTGGTTGTTTGTGGCCATTAATGTTTTAGTCCTTTGATCTTTGCGGTTTTGGCCCTTAGCTCTTTAGAATTTTGGCCCATTGAACTTTGTTGTTAGGTCAATGTTCTATGAAATTTTAGTTGTTTGTGAACATTGTACTGCTATTATGGACTACAATGTTCTATGTTTACTTTGCGACAATAGCATATTTACAAGTTCTTTAGGCGGACAGACCGATTCAAGGATTCAACCGTCGATAGTGATCAGATGTGGAGAGTTACGCTAGATGAATGATTATCTCGTGATATTAATCAACTGCATTTTTAAAACAATATTATTATATTATTTTTATTTTAATAGTTTTTTGAACAAATTTTACTCATTGTGTGACTAACTGTTTTGTGAGGTGTCTGTTTTTGCTTTGTAACATTCAAACTAGATATTTGATTTCAGTATGAAATCTGCTAGCAGGATTGATTGTGTTATAAATAACACTAAACTACACGAGCAGAAAAATCATTTGTTCAGAAACAGCTACAGGACNAAATTCCCGAAAGAGAGAAAAATAGTGATTAACTACGTTAAAAGTCGTATGATGGACAAAAGGTGGAAACGAATGATTGATGGAAGATCAGACATTACCTTCTTGCACGACTTCAAGCAAGTTTTTTTCTTTTTTTTGCTAATAGAAAATGTAACAAATATGCTCATTTTTGTGCTCGACATGCTTTGGATAAGTCTTTCTTTTGGGAGGTCACACTTATGATTCTGATTTTTTGCATGTGGTGGAAAAAGATGTCTGCCACGTCGTTCATTTTTATGTGTAGTTTTTTTAGCTTTAGTACTTTTTTATTTTTATGTTTAATGCAATATGCTCAATTCAAATAAAGAGAGAATAACAAGACTATGATCAAAGTTGTGCTTTATAACCTTAGAGTGAGAGGTAAATGAGTGAGTATTCAATGCATTATGCTAAGGGCCCTATCTAAAAGACACCTAGTTGGATTTTCCAGTAATTTGTCAAACTAACTGAGTCGATATTAGGGAGATCAAAAAAGCTAGAGTTATAGATGCAATTGTTGAAATCAACAAGCTTGCTGGGAATGGGATGGTTGCCACTAATTTTCATCTAAACCTTTCGAGTACAATTAAAATCTCTCATAATGACCCAAGGCTCGTCAATGTTAACAAGCATCATTTCAACATAAAGACAAAGTCTTCTCCATTTCACTGGAAAATTTTCAAAATGCACGAATGTGATGAAGAAAGGGAATGAAGAAGAATATGAGATCCATCATGTATAAGTTGAGTTTNCTTATGAGATAAAATATGAAATTTATTATCAATAATTTTCTATTGAATTTTTATTATTATGAATTTTGATCTTNTTTATGAGATAAAATATGAAATTTATTATCAATAATTTTCTATTGAATTTTTATTATTATGAATTTTGATCTTGTTGTAAGGAAATTTAATATCATCATTCTCTTTGGAAAGTCATGCACATTTACTCTTTTGCTTAATCTATTTATACTCACAAGCAAGGAGATTATTCACTTAATTTTGAATAGCATTGGTTTTGGAGAGCAGATCCTGATGATGGAACTAACTTTATAGTTAATTCAGTATAATTAACATGTTGATTTTTCAAAACAGAAATAGAGTTAGAAATATAGGTGGAGGAATTTTAATTTCACATGAATTTTTTTTTTCAATTTGTTACATAAAACAAAGAGAGGATCCTCAGACATCAAGCATTGGAAACAACATTAAAAAATATTTGGACAACTTCAAAATTCTTATACATAAATCTTTTTNTTTCAATTTGTTACATAAAACAAAGAGAGGATCCTTAGACATCAAGCATTGGAAACAACATTAAAAAATATTTGGACAACTTCAAAATTCTTATACATAAATCTTTTTCTGATGCAAGTAGAATTCCCGAAAGAGAGAAAAACGGTGATTAACTAGGTTAAAAGTCGTATGATGGACAAAAGGTGGAAACGAATGATTGATGGAAGACCAGACATTACCTTCTTGCACGACTTCAAGCAAGTTTTTTTCTTTTTTTTGCTAATAGAAAATGTAACAAATATGCTCATTTTTGTGCTCGACATGCTTTGGATAAGTCTTTCTTTTGGGAGGTCACACTTATGATTCTAATTTTTTGCGTGTGGTGGAAAAATATGTCTGCCACGTCCTTCATTTTTATGTGTAGTTTTTTAGCTTTAGTACTTTTTTATTTTTATGTTTAATGCAATATGCGCAATTCAAATAAAGAGAGAATAACAAGACTATGATCAAAGATGTGCTTTATAACCTTAGAGTGAGAGGTAAATGAGTGAGTATTCAATGCATTATGCTAAGGGCCCTATCTAAAAGACACCTAGTTGGATTTTCCAGTAATTTGTCAAACTAACTGAGTCGATATTAGGGAGATCAAAAAAGCTAGAGTTATAGATGCAATTGTTGAAATCAACAAGCTTGCTGGGAATGGGATGGTTGCCACTAATTTTCATCTCAACCTTTCGAGTGCAATTAAAATATCTCCTAATGACCCAAGGCTTGTCAATGTTAACAAGCATCATTTCAACAGAAAGATAAAGTCTTCTCCATTTCACTGGAAAATTATCAAAATGCACGAATGTGATGAAGAAAGGGAATGAAGAAGAATATGAGATCCATCATGTATAAGTTGAGTTTGCACATCAAGAACAATAAATGAGATACATGTTGAATTCCACTTAATCCAGATTTTTTCATTAGATGTAGTATGAAAATTATGCATGTTAATTTCGTTTGGGAACACATTAAAGTATTTGCTAGAGAAGGGATCAGAAATGATTGAGAGAGAGGGTTTGGTTTCAAGCAGACACACAATATCAAGATTATAATCATTAACTAGTTTTATGTAATCAGCGATACATACATCACTATTGAAACTACAGACATTCCAACTTAGGATTGTATGATAAAACATGAATTAATTTTGAAAATGGGAAGATCGCCCTTTGGTTTTACATTTCTTAGCTTTGAAATTAGAGTGGAGAGAGGATAAAGAGGATGTAATGCTCTATCTAGAGGGGAGGGGAAGATAAGGGAGAAGAAGAGATGGGTCGGGTTAATTATGTGCAACAACAACATTGTTGCGCAGTGTTGGACTGTTAAGCTCCACATCCTGATTAGGGCAACGTCAGTTGAAGATTCAATGCTATGTTGGTTGTTGGAAGTTAGGATATTAAGATCAGGCACAAAAAGGGGTGTAGGTAAATTTAGGGTGTTAAGAATAAGGGGTTGCAAGTGTTTGCTTTTAGATCCTACTAGGCGAAAATTGCCCTTAGATCGGTTGTAAAGGAATAGTAGAATTTTCAGAGTTGCTTTCAACAGCCATGATTTTTAGGTATAAAATATTCATATGACTATAAGGCAAAAAAGGAAAAAAATGAAAATTCAAAAAGGTTCTTCTATCACTTGTAAAAAGATTATATTTCTAATTAGTATGGTACCTTATGAGCATGCCACTCAATTTTTTCAATGATTTTAGCTTGTTGGTATCAATATCTCTAAGGTTTCTTCCCTGTTTAAAGTTTTATTTTTTCCTTTTTCGAGTCGTGCCCTTTATTCGATTTCCTTTTGCAGGTTCTCTAGATCCAATTTTATGTTAACGATTGATTATCTTCAGAGATTTATCTCCAGCTGCACAATATGAAGATGAATTTCGACTAGATGTGCTGATCCTTGATATCTTCTTTTGTTGTTCTCACTTTTCTTCCTTAATTAGAACATTGAAGTTTCTCCTTGTTGTTCTTCATGTAATAAGTCTTTTTTTGAGTTTCTAGTTTGATGAGAGTGTTTTCTATTATGGTTGTGAATGAGGAATCTACTTATGGCCTTATGTTGGTTCGAATTTCTTGGTCTTTTCTGTTTTGTCTATATGGTCTTTAGGATTTTCTTGTTGTTCATTTTTGTTTTGTTAAAGTTTCTTTTTTGTGTTATTTTGTTGGTGTTGTATGTTATTATTTGAGCTCCTATGATTTTTTGTTTAAATATATCTAAGTGTGACCCTCACTTTCCCGAAAAAAAAAAACCAGTTAATTACCTAACATAGTGGCTAAAGTATAATTTCATACTATAATATCACGGGTTCGGCTCATCTTTCTAAGAAAAACTCAAAACTAAGAATTTTATCGATACTTGTTGGGAATTTTATCTCCCACTGTGAATTTATGGGTTTGAATAATACATATTATAATTTAAGCTCAATTTTATAGAAAAAAAAAATACTAAGAATTTTTCTCACCAAAATATCAAATTTAGCATACCTTGAAGAAAAGCACTAATAATTATTCATTTAAACATCTAATACTAAAATTTTCTTATTTATTGAAATAACACTTAAAATTATTTCAAAAATATCCTTAATTTCTTCCCCTTCAAGGCCAATTGAATAGTGATCTCATGGGTTTCTTAGCTCAAGGGATCCAGCTACAAGTTTTGTCCAACAAATTGTTGGAAGAAAGATAAAAGGTAGAGTTGGGTGCATTATCACTGGATCTCATGATAGAGTTATGGTCAAATGAAAGATCTCCAAGGCTTTTTCTTTCTTAAGGAGTGACATTGTTAATGGTGAGGATATGACACATCAATGGTCTGATAACAATTGATAATCTTGTTGATGATCCTAGTTAGAAAATATTGAAGCTACTAGCACCTATGTTAGCATTGATTCTCATCTCCTTCGCTCAAAGCAGTGTGAACCAGAAAAAGGATTTGAATCTTCTTATGTCAATCTCATCTTCATTGCTTTTGAGAGAGAAACTAAAATCCCTAATCTGGGCATTAAACAAATCAACAAGAATAACATGCACCAAAAATATATCACAGTGAACAATCTTCAGATCAAATAAATTAAGTGTGAGGATACTTTATCGGTTGAAACACGACAAATAGTTGTAAGGTGTCAACCCCGCCCTAAAGTGCGATGGTTCGAATGTTGGAGATCGTAGAGAGTGCCATTGATCATGAATTTCTTTTTTGCAAGAACCACTGCAGGAATAAATAGTCGCACTTTTTTACATGAATCATTACAGTTGATGACGCTCATAAGCGAAGGACTTTTGATGCCATAAAAGACATAACTACGATAGGAATGAAGATAACATTGAGTTATTTTTAAGGTGTTAAAATAATTTAAGTATTATATGAATAAATAAAGATGATTGAGGGTTTTTGTATAAATAAAAAAAATTAAGTGTTATGCAAGCAAATTTAATAAAAATTAAAAAAAGAAGGACATGCACTAATCGTATGCTATTCTAGTTTGTTCCAGTGACTAAAAAAACTAAGTTAAACTTTTTGCTAAATTTTAATAATATTGATTCAAATTTTAGTTAATTTTATTTTTTATTTTAATTAAACACTTATTAAATTATATGTTTTTATTTTGTTGCTATTTTTTTGTCCATAAATATGTTTATTTAAAGTTGAATTGAGCTAGTCCACCAAAACACAATTACTTAATTTCATGCTGATGTTGAGACAAATTTGAATTGCAAAATTTGATTTATTTAATAAAAAATTAGTTTGAAGTGAAATGAAATTCGTCTAATATGACATTAAAAAAAAATTGTAGTCTCGGCACAACATAAAGAAACTAATCATTATCGTCATCATCATTCGAGTAAGGAAACTTCTTTGCTACAACGTGTTTTGAAAACACTAATAGTCTCATTTGAAAGTCGTGGTGCAACAATAATGGAATAATTTCCACTAAAAGTGAGTCATGGGTCTGACCCCATGGCCCTTGTTCCTTAAGTTAGCTTATTACAAAACCTCATTGAATTTTCCCCCTCTGCCCCCTCTTCTCCTCTATCGTGTCTTTGTCCTAACTCCTTACCCTAATCACGATGTTGGCCCTTGGTAACTCCTCCTCCGCTCCCCTTTCTCCTCTCTCGCACCTCTACCATGAGAAATTTCTCCCCTCTGCGTATCTCCCTTACTTCTCTCTCGTTTCTCTTCTTTGGGTACCTGCTCCTTCTCTCTCGTTGTGGGAAAACGACTTCACTTCCTTCTTGGTTGGCTCCCTTTACTCTCTGTTGTTTTCTGGTAACTTTTACATTCTCTTTTTTGTTGTTATGCAGATTGTTTTTTGCGGTTTGTGGTTTTGAACCACATGGCTTGCTCTTTCTGAGTCTGATTGCGCTCTATGGAAAATTATAAATATGTGCTTTCAAATGGAGGAAAAACTCGATTGCATTTATTTCTTTCTGTGAATTTTGGTTGTTTGTGGCCATTAATGTTTTAGTCCTTTCATCTTTGCGGTTTTGGCCCTTAGCTCTTTAGAATTTTGGCCCATTGAACTTTGTTGTTATGTCAATGTTCTATGAAATTTTAGTTGTTTGTGAACATTGTACTGCTATTATGGACTACAATGTTCTATGTTTACTTTGTGACAATCGCATATTTTCAAGTTCTTTAGGCGGACAGACCGATTCAAGGATTCAACCGTCGATAGTGATCAGACGTGGAGAGTTACGCTAGATGAATGATTATCTCGTGATATTAATCAACTACATTTTTAAAACAATATTATCATATTATTTTTATTTTAATAGTTTTTTTTAACAAATTTTACTCATTGTGTGACTAAATGTTTTGTGAGGTGTCTGTTTTTGCTTTGTAACATTCAAACTAGATATTTGATTTCAAGTATGAAATCTGCTAGCATGATTGATTGTGTTATAAATAACACTAAACTACACGAGCAGAAAAATCATTTGTTCAGAAACAGCTACAGGACAGCTGTTGTGAAATTACATAAAACAAACAGACAGTCAGCTTCTCCTAAGCAGCTTCTACACACAAACTTCCTATCACAACTAATGCACAATAATTTTTTAATAAGTTGTAACTGTGAGTGATGACAATGTGATTGAAATGATTTTTTTTCTATTTATTATTATTACTATTTTAAAAAAATAGAATATATAACAAAAAAAAATATTTATTTGTTGTTTTTTTAATCTTTTTTTTATCTCATTTTCAAATCTAAGTGTTTTTATTTTTCAAAAACATACAACAGAAAAACTTCAATTTTTGTGTTTTCAAACAGCTCCCAACATCTCGACTCCAATCGCAATGTCTTCTTCGACATTGACCCCAATGTTGACTTCTTCCTTGCCTGCAACACTGATGTTTACCACCAACGATGCCTTCTTTGCCGACGCAAAAAAGCAGATGCCTGCCGACACCATCTACTGAACATCACCGCTTATGCCATCACAATTAAATTCCCAAGAGGCTCTGAGTCCTCATTACTTATCTTCCACTCCCTTCTTCCTGTGAAGGCTCCAAATTCTTCTTGCTCATAAGCTGAGGAATAAGCAAGTAACACAGTTTTTATCTGATGAATGGAGGTAACAAAGAGTCTCGACGGTTCGAGATCGTCGTCATTGAAGTTGTGAGGAATGAAGCTTTGGAGGCGACAAGGTTCGATGGAGGGAAGCAGTGTGGGAGATTTGGACGAGGGTCGTTGGGGGATGCCTATGATACCTTAACACAGAATGGTCAGTCGATGGACTTTCATTTAAATGAGTCAATGGCGTAAACCTGATCTATATTGGGAGTAATAAAGAATGAATATCATATGATATGATATGAGTATCAATGACTCTCATATAATATTTTGCTTGATAAAGAGTAAAATATTTTGTGCATCTTGCTAAAGCAAACAAAATAATGAGACCTTTAGTCTCACTCTCTCTCACAAACGATACATTATTACATGAAGACACGTCTGGACGATGATTCAGATGGGTTGTTGTGAGATAAAGGCCGTGTGGCCATATTTGGATTGTCAACTAGACGTAGAATTAGCCGAAGTAATAATTTATCCTCACACACACATTATAGTAATTAGAACAATTTATCAATTCAAATCTGGGGTAAGATTAGAGTATCACTCAAAGGATTTAAGTCCAACTTACTCCCATCACTTGCACTCATCCTTCATAATCGCCCTTTTAGTCCTTTTTGACTAGAGAGTTTGCAGAAATCTATGATACTCGATAGTAACAATGCTCCATCTAGGCAAATAAGAAACAAGTTTTACTCAATAAACTTTTACATCAAGCCAAATAATTTCAAACAAATCAATACATACATTTACTTGGGAAATATACATACATAACATAAAATTCATATGTATTTACACACCTAACCCGTACAGTTTGATATTCACACTTATAACATCTTCTTGTTATAAATCTATTTATGTAAGGTGTAGTTCACTTTTGAAAAGCGATAATGATGAAATTATTTTGCATTCAACTGTGAATGCTTAGGTTTTTGACATGTAAATACATAAGAATTGTTTGGTATGTATGTTAATGCCCTACTTATTTGACTCTTAATCCCAACTTACATGCATTTTAAATCCATCCAAACAAGCAACCCTTTGAAGAATTGAAGAAAAGGAAACAAAAGCCCAACAGGATAATTCATTGCAACCCAGATAGTTTTAATAATAAGTATTCAATATGCATATTGATAACTAAACTCTGAAACTCCTACCATGGCACTCAGCACCTGAGACAGAAGATAAAAACTTCCCACAACCAGAACAATAATCAAAATTGCAGTGACAGGATTCTTCAAAAGCTCAAAAATTGGCTGCAGAATAGTGTATATTGCTCCTGTGCTCACTGTCAAGAAGTAAATGCCATATCTCCTCACATTATCCCAAAACTCCTCAACCAGAGGCCCCTCCGGTCCAAAAGCCATGGCTTCCTGCTGCCCATCAAACCCTAGAAGAAGAATAGCAAAAGCGAAGGAGAAACCACCAAAAAGAAGCAATCTTTGGAGTTCAATAGATGAATCCTTCTCAAAAAACTTCATTTTTGCGATCTTCTCATGAGAATTGAAATAGAACAGTTTCTTAAACGAGGGAAGAGTACGGACTGTGGTGATTCTTATTACCGATGGCTTGAGCTTTAAAGTTGGTGCGAGAAGCTTTGGTGGTTGACTTTGATGGCCATGGGGGTTCGAGATGTGGAGACGAGGACTGAGTTGGAAAGCAGAGACCTTCATTGCTGGAACCATCTGCTGTTTCTTTCTTTTTGGCTGTGGATGTGAAGAAAGAGGGCTGGTAGGGAAGGAATGGCTGGTATTTGCCTTATCTTTTGCGGCAGGATAAGTTTTTACCAAAGAAAACCATGGGTTAGGTGTGTCATTAGCTAAAAAAGGGGGACTTTTGATTAAACAAAATTTTAGCATGATTTATTACTTGAGCAGATGGAACCATGATCTATTGTTTGTGTAAAGATGATGATAAAGCAGTTACGAAGATTTTTTACATTTTAAACTATTTAAAAATATAAATTCTTATTGCCGCCATACATAATCACCTCCGCATTCCCTGATCATTGTTCGCGAATAACTGTGTGTTCGGCGCGTCAAACATGAAAAAATTTTTAAAGCTCAAATTATAACCGAGCCGAACACGAACAACTCTTTGTTCACTCGTGTTCGGCTTGTTTTAGCTTGAAATTTAAAAAAATAATATAATTATTTATATAAAAATATATTACATATATTATTTATATAACAATATATTATATGTATTTATATTTAAGTTTAAATCATAACATCTCTTCTGGTAATGTGGTTAGTGCATTCTTTTGTATATATTTGGTTCATGTTCGAATCTCACACTTTACATCTTCTTTTTTCAATTTAATTTTTTCGAGCCGAACACGAGCTAAACACGAATATTTAAATCAAGTCGAACACGAACACAATATTCATGAGCCAATTTCAAACACGAGCTATTTCGAACGAGCCGGATACGAGCCAAGCCTGAGCTCGCTCAAGCTCGGCTAGTTTGCAGCCCTAGCCACGGAGTGGATCTTGCGGTTGTGGCTGCGGCTGCATTTATTAAAGAAACTCACCCGGTGTTTTAGAATATCCAGGTATAACATAATAAACAAAAGCTTGAAATATATTTTCAAAACGCATGTCTATACGAACAATAAGACATTTAATGAAAGAAGAGTAACAATGCAACTCTTTATAAACCCTAAACATAAAAACAGTCCAAAATATAATAGAGTTATTAATTCATCCTTAATAAAACAGCTAATAAACACAAATTAAGGATTTATCTGCATTTAAATTAATCTCATGTCTTTAATATAAAATCGAAAATTATTTCAGCAGAGGTTATTTTATGTTCCCATCATTTCTCCCTTCCCACGCCTATATGCTTATATCATCATACCATGCCAAATGAATGCTACTATTGATCCATGCAAGCAAGTTTCTTTTCCTGCTAACAGCTTGCATAAGGAAAAAATTACATAGATATCACTCAATTCCTATGTATTTGCATATATAACACCTAAAATTTCATTTCTTACATTTATATCATCATACCTATGCATAAAAAGGTGTGTGTCACTATTTAGATGTTAAAATAGTGGAGGCATTGTTTTACATAAATGAAAGGCTTTGGTGGTATAAATGCAAAAAATAAAGTTCAGCTCTTACATATGTAAACACATAAGAACTGTAATTAGTTGAAATAAATTGATAAATATTTTTAAATTCTGCAAGTTGCTACAATCTCAGCCATTGATCGCCATCGATGAAGTAGTCATCCAAGAACGGCTTTGCTTCTTCGTAGGTGAGTGATTTAGCCCATGGCACTCTGTTACTCGTATCTGCTCCTCTTCCACTGCAGTTGAACTGTCCGAACCATGCCGTTCTGCAAAAACAAACCTAATTCAGAACTAATTTTCTTATAACTAAATTTACAAATATGTCATTTTCATGTGTATATGTAAAACCAAATTACTTTTATCTCATATTTTTAACTACATTTAATCCATTATCTGACATCAAAAATTTACTTTTTTTAATTTTTATATCACATAATAAATATCACAATTTAAACTTTTATCATGTGACGTGTATATAAAATTGACTTTAGGTGTTTTGATATCTAAGAAGATAGTAATTATGACATATGTATGTAAACCTTCCTTCTTAAAAAAGAAAAAAATCAACTGGGTGGTTAATTTGTAAATATCAAAATTTAGATGGTCTGTATATAATTATCCCTAAAATATATAATACTTCATATAATTTTTAAAATGAGAAATTTACATAGATATCACACATCATAGATATTTGCACATCTAGCACTCAAAGTTTGATATTTACACTTATAACATCTTAATCACGAGAGAAACAAGATTATGATCATGTTGGGCAATCGCCCCCTTCTCAATATATGTTTTTGCTCAATAATTAAAAGAAAATTAGATATTTGATGATTTTATTTCATCCCTAATCATGTGTCATAAGCCATGAAAACTTGTATTTTACTTTTAAAAAAGCAACTAAGGTAATATTTTTGATATAATGCTAGGTATTCATGTAAATATGATTTTTTTAGGTGTTAGATAAGCACTAAAGTAAGAATTGTGTGCTATCCATGTAAATGCCCCTTTTAAAAAATAAATTTTTTAAATTAAAAAGCTCTAAATTCTTCAAAAAAAAAAGAAAAAAAAAAAGGATTTTTACCTTTGCCTTGATGAGTCTCCCCAATCACTCCAACCCTGAGGCAAAATAATTCCTTCAAGCTGGCAGTAAGAATACACAACTCTTGCATATTTACCCCAAGCTCTCCCCAAATAAATCATTCCAGTTCCATACAGCTTGCAATAACTAAGAGAAAATCCCGAATTCTCAGCAGCTGAAATCCTCTGCGAAGCTGTGATCGCTCCATAGCTCGCCGCAACAGCATGCAGAGTGCAGTACTGTACTAATTCCCACAGCTTTGTTAAAAATCAATTTTTTTTCAGTAAAAAACAAAGCTATATCAATACTACACTACCATTATACCTTATAAAGCGATCTTGCGTTTCCAAATATAAAATCAATAGATCCTTGTATATAGCATTCATGGAAATAATGCCTTCCAGTTTGATCAAATAATGTGTCTTGAGAGCTAAGTACTCTGCATCTATATAACACAGCTTTGTCTCCTGCAAGCCTCAGCGCAACTGCCTGCATTCCAGAAGCTCCTGCTTGTGCTGCAGGTGCGGTATTCTGCAGTACCAGACAATTTATATACATATCATTTATGATTGTTTAAGAAAATTACGGTTTTTTTTTTATATTTATGTACCTCAAATGTTATTCCATTGGCGCAGAAGTAATCAGCTTCGATTGCTACTGTTGCAGAAGCAGAGGTGCCCACGGCCCGGCCGTCGGAATCTCGGTCGGAAGCCCGAAGATTCCATGATATAACAGTTTCGGCACTGTCATTGCCAATGAAGGTTATATAAGGCTTTGTGACTGGAACGTACACCCGCTCTCTATTAAAGGAAATTTATAAATTTTAAGTTAGCTGCAATTCAACAGTGTAAGAAATTAATTCGAACAGAATAAAACTGAAGAAAAACCAAAACAGAAAAGTTGTATCGGAAAACAGTTTCTTATTCCTAGTTAATGAGAGAATAGAGCAGACCTGTAGACGCCTGGAGCTATGTAAATCTTGATTCTCTCCTTATTGCCATCAGGAACCATATTTACTGCACCTTGAACAGTCTTAGAATCCCCAGAGCCGTCCTTCGATACCAAAAGAACGTCTTTTTTTCCTTCCTCAGCCTTAAAGTTTGAGCCTTTATAATGCTCATCGATTCTCAAATCAGTCCATGAAATTAAGCTCTGTGGCATCTGTAAGCCATGGAAGAAAACGGTCGCAGTTCCCGAAAACACAGAGCAAATCAGCAGAAGTAGCCGGAAGACACGCAATGCCATGGCTTTCTCTCCTTAACTTGGCTTATCAGATTCTCTGTGGGCTTAAATGAAAAATAGAATGGGAAAGAGATGATGATATTAAATAGAGGAGCGTGGGCTCTCACTGTATCGCTGAGGGAATTCTACTTTTACAGAACTGTAGCGGTTAGAGAAGTTGGAAAGGGGAAGGTGAGGTTTATAAAGAGGGAAAGTTCAGTCATGAACTGCTCGCCCAATGAATCAAAAGAAGTCCAAAAATTTTAGACCTTTTTTTCTCTGTTCTGTTTTAATCAGGTGGAGTGGCTAAACCACCTTTTACAAAATAAAAAAT
>JXCR01006649.1:52563-93765 GCA_002079205.1 Phalaenopsis hybrid cultivar
CACCAGTTTCGAAAATCCATGGCCTCTGTAACAAGTTAATAATTATAGATCAGCACCTGAAGAAGGTAGATGATGAAGCATGCTGAAGCCGGACTTACCTGAATATTTCGATTCAGTATTTTTCTTCCCTTTAGAAAAAGATTTGCTGATGGCTGGCAAAGAAGTAATAGAATGCTCAACAGGCTTGCTGCTTGACGCTTTCTTACTTGATCCTTCGCCCTGAACACCTTTGACAGGGGTTCCTTTCACATTCTGACTGCTTGGGTTGTTAGCAAGTGATGGAAAATCAGACCTGATTGTGGAGTAAACAATACTGATGAATCAATGGCGACATTTGTAGTGATTCCCATTTCATTATTATGGTATTCAATCATTTGACGAAATTAGCTATATGATGATGACTTCAAAAACGTAACATTTGTCTGAAGAGACTGGGACATTAAAAAAAACTCATTCGCGGGCAGCTCGAGTTTAGCTAGTCAAATAGCTCATGTTTGATTTGTTCGTTAGGCAGGCTAGTCAAAAACTAACAATTTTTTTGGGCTCAATTAATAAATGAGCCGAACTCAAAAAAACTTTTGTTCAATCGTTTTCAACTCATTTTGGATTAAATTAATTAAATAATTAAATAAATAATGTTCTTATATTAAATTTTTATGTTGCATATAAAAAAAAACATTAACTTTTATTGTTTTAAAAAAAATTGAGCTAATTTCAAGTAAAAAATGCGCTCAAATGAACAAATAAATTCAAATTGAGCCGACCATAAACTTGATATTCACAAGTCATTTCAAAAGCAAGCATATTTTGAGCAAAAAAATTTTGAACGAGCTAAACAAAAACAAACAGTGGGTGGCTTGCTCAAACTGGCTCATCTACGCCCCTAGAACAGACTGGTAAAAGACCGAATTACAAAAATTAGAAAACCATAAGAGGGTATCCATATTGTTTCATATTAGAAGTATTATCGTGAAAAAAAAAAGCAAAAAGAGCTGAAGTCAACAGTATAAGTAATGATATGTAACGAAATGTGGTAAAACTGAGAAAGTTTGAAATATGCAGGATTGCAATACCTGCTTACGTCTTTGCTTTCGTTGAGNAGCAAAAAGAGCTGAAGTCAACAGTATAAGTAATGATATGTAACGGAATGTGGTAAAACTGAGAAAGTTTGAAATATGCAGGATTGCAATACCTGCTTACGTCTTTGCTTTCGTTGAGNGAACAAGACTAATTGGCTATCGGATCAATGCAGGCAATTCTAATTGAGGTGGGATGTTACACACGTTAGAAATACAGAGAGACATAACATAACTTGTTACCCATTGGTCAGGATCGAAACAACATTTCTTCCAAGTCACAACTCAATTATCAAAGAACTTTCCTTTGTAGAGTCATTATTTTATGAGTTAGTTTGATTTACTGAAATAATAATACAATATAAAATAAATACAATACAAAATTNCAACAAGACTAATTGGCTATCGGATCAATGCAGGCAATTCTATTGAGGTGGGATGTTACACACGTTAGAAATACAGAGAGACATAACTTAACTTGTTACCCATTGGTCAGGATCGAAACATCATTTCTTCCAAGTCACAACTCAATTATCAAAGAGCTTCCTTTTGTAAAGTCATTTTTTATGAGTTAGTTTGATTTACTGAAATAATAATACAATATAAAATAAATACAATACAAAATTAATATATTATATTTACAAATACATTATTGTTATTTGATTCGCCACATTTTTTTAATGATATAAATTAAATTGCAAAAAAAAAATATTATTTTAAAATAAGTAAAATATTATTAAGCTATGGTGAGATCAGTCACAAAACTGCGTAAAAACAACGGACATGATTCATCAGAAAAGAAAAAATCTCGAGCGAATCGTCTGTCTTCGAGACGCAGCTTACATGGACTGAAAAAAACAATTAATTTACATTAGTAAACTGTATGAATTGAAAANATATTATTTTAAAATAAGTAAAATATTATTAAGCTATGGTGAGATCAGGCACAAAACTGCGTAAAGACAACGGACATGATTCATCAGAAAAGAAAAAATCTCGAGCGAATCGTCCGTCTTCGAGACGCAGCTTACATGGACTGAAAAAAACAATTAATTTACATTAGTAAACTGTATGAATTGAAAATTCTATTAAATTAATAGAATTCTAAATTCAACCAAAACATATTATGATGCAAAGTTCAAATTAATTCCTATGTTACATTAAATTTTTAATTCTTCATACCTGAATAAAATGAAAGTAAATCCTACAGAAATTACATCCGCTTCAGATTCTCGCCACGATGCAAATATTTAACAATAAATTTCTTTCATTCTGAGAAACGATCACCGCCTAAATTTTCTCATCAAAATAAGATCTATGCGAAATTAATATAAGCAGAACTTGACTAATTTAGTATTAAGACCAGTGACCGCCACCTGCAGTCCCCCTGAAAGACAAATAAAAGCTAAAAAAAATTGGATCAAGCGGAACAAAATTCCTGAAAAAAAGGGGAAAGAAATAAATTAAATCAGCAGAATTTACAGATTGAGAACCCAAGAAAAACCCAAAAAAAAAAAAACAGAAACAAAAAGATTCTGTACTAAGTAGCCTCGGCACTAAATCACCTAATCTTCAATCGCTTGTATCTCACCCATCATAATTCTGCTGCTAACTACATTAAATCCTAACAAGGCCGGATTCAATTTCTTCCCCTTCTTCCCCTTCTTCTTCCCTTTGTTAGTCCCTTCAACGCCATCATTCGCCTCCACCTCCACATTCCTCTGAATTCTGTTTGCCTGCGGTTGGGTCTCACCGCCTGTCTTCGAGCTTCTTTGACTCTGGAAGGCGATTTCAATGATTTCGGACGAAAGAAATTCCTTGTAATTGATGAATTTATCGATGAACTCATGATTGTGGTCCAGCGAAACAAGGTTCTCTCTTAGAAGTGAGGCTGCCTCTGTTGTTGTTTGTTTCAGGCAGAATTCCAGGAAGCTTGTATCTAAACAAACACAACTTATTCAAATGTCTGTGAAATTAAAAAAATTGCAATTTTTACTGCCAAACTAACAAAAACATTTGCATTTATTCACACATCAATCAAATCTTTCATATAACTACACTTGGGGAAATTTACACACACACAACAGAGGGGCGGAGAGAGCAAATTTATTATGTTAAAAAATACAAACAAATAAAATAAATAACACAATTCAAGATAAAATCCTGTATTATATTATCACAGATAAATTCAGATATAGTATAAAATTTTCAATCTATTTTACATATTTTGATAATATTACATAATAATTTCATTCGGAATCAAATAAAAAAACTTCTTTTTTAATGTAAGGTACGATAAAACTGGAAAATAAATCCAGGGTAAACCACACGTGATCCAGCTGATATCCATTAACAGATCAACAACTATACATATGCTAATACTAAATCCATTATGAGATCAACTACAATATATGCTAAATACTAAAACAGAATATACATGAGCAAATCATAGATTGACACTAATAAAAGGAAACGAAAGCACCGAAATGCAGTTAAACTTAAATTATATGCCTTAACAGCAGAAAACTTGCAAGTCAGCTTCAAACTCGTATAAAAAATTATATAAAAAAAAAACTTTTCCCGCAGTAACTAGAAGAACGATTTATGGAAAGAAATCCAAAAGACCCGTGCCTAGGTGGCTCAAACATCCTATGATACATTTTTTCTACTCAACCTGTACAGTATAATTGCCATTCAAAGAAAAATCTAAAAATCACAGAATCCTAGCAACTAACAGAATTTAACAAAAACGATAATAGCAATGTCTACTGCTAGGAAGAAAGCTACGGTATGATTTTTTTGAAAATAAAATAAATTTGTAATAGCCACCGTAACTTTTTGAAAAATAATTTCTTCTGCAACAACTTCAGTTGCACCTACCACAACTGATTTCTAAAGAGTGGTCTATCATTAAATGTTATTTAATTCATGATTGTTAAAAATCCATGAAAATAAAACAATTTTTCATGATTGTAGTAAGAATGAAATACCATTTGTGCCGGTAAGTCTAAACCACTCCCCTTCACACCAGTTTCGAAAATCCATGGCCTCTGTAACAAGTTAATAATTATAGATCAACACCTGAAGAAGGTAGATGATGAAGCATGCTGAAGCCGGACTTACCTGAATATTTCGATTCAGTATTTTTCTTCCCTTTAGAAAAAGATTTGCTGATGGCTGGCAAAGAAGTAATAGAATGCTCAACAGGCTTGCTGCTCGACGCTTTCTTACTTGATCCTTCGCCCTGAACACCTTTGACAGGGGTTCCTTTCACATTCTGACTGCTTGGGTTGTTAGCAAGTGATGGAAAATCAGACCTGATTGTGGAGTAAACAATACTGATGAATCAATGGCGACATTTGTAGTGATTCCCATTTCATTATTATGGTATTCAATCATTTGACGAAATTAGCTATATGATGATGACTTCAAAAACGTAACATTTGTCTGAAGAGACTGGGACATTAAAAAAAACTCATTCGCGGGCAGCTCGAGTTTAGCTAGTCAAATAGCTCATGTTTGATTTGTTCGTTAGGCAGGCTAGTCAAAAACTAACAATTTTTTTGGGCTCAATTAATAAATGAGCCGAACTCAAAAAAACTTTTGTTCAATCGTTTTCAACTCATTTTGGATTAAATTAATTAAATAATTAAATAAATAATGTTCTTATATTAAATTTTTATGTTGCATATAAAAAAAAACATTAACTTTTATTGTTTTAAAAAAAATTGAGCTAATTTCAAGTAAAACATGCGCTCAAATGAACAAATAAATTCAAATTGAGCCGACCATAAACTTGATATTCACAAGTCATTTCAAAAGCAAGCATATTTTGAGCAAAAAAATTTTGAACGAGCTAAACAAAAACAAACAGTGGGTGGCTTGCTCAAACTGGCTCATCTACGCCCCTAGAACAGACTGGTAAAAGACCGAATTACAAAAATTAGAAAACCATAAGAGGGTATCCATATTGTTTCATATTAGAAGTATTATCGTGAAAAAAAAAAGCAAAAAGAGCTGAAGTCAACAGTATAAGTAATGATATGTAACGAAATGTGGTAAAACTGAGAAAGTTTGAAATATGCAGGATTGCAATACCTGCTTACGTCTTTGCTTTCGTTGAGGTTGCCCCAGAAGAAATCATCTTCCATTCCAGTTTTGTGCTGTCCTGAACCAAGGGAACTTGTCTGTGTAGGAGCAGTGGGGTTAGAATTGATAGGAGCCGAAGCTTTGGATGGAGAAGGGTCAGGAACCGATACAGAAGAACTGCTTCCAACAGTCCCCATACTGGGTTGAACCTTGGTCGGTGTTGGAATTGAAGTTTGCTGTTTCCCTGGTTTTATTTTTTTCTTGTCTTGTTCCTTAAAAATGTCTCTTAAAACCGAGGGCTTCTGAAGCTTTATTGAATCTGTGGACCAAGCAGGAGAAGGGACTGTGCTTGCTTGATCTCCTTTCCAAAAAAGAAAATCTCCCAAGGATGGTGCAGAGGGTGGACTAGGCAGCAAATCTTTATCTTGCTGTATTTGACGAGCAGCTTTGGTCTGTTCAGTGGTAATAGTAGAATCAGAGACAACTGCTGAATTGTTTGGCAATGAAGCCTTCACAGCAACGCCTTTATTCTTCATTGCTTTTTTTCGACTTTTTCTGGTCTCTTTTGCCTCAATAAAATCATCATTATCCACGGATGCCTCAATTTCAGGTAGGGGATGTGAAGATGTGCCCTTTTCCTCTACTGACACTTTAGGTAAAGCCTCTTTATTCAGAACATCAGGTAATTGGCTTATATTTCTCAAGTTCCAAGGATTCTGGCGATTCTCAAATATAGATTGTCCCAGATTATCACAGGGGGCAGCATCTACAGTATTTTTCAGATCTGAAATGATCAAACTATCAGCCAAGGGAGCAGGAGAAACATTTGTGGGTACAATCTCGGCAATATTATCTGCACCGAATGAATGTATTTGAGCCCTACGTTGTTCCTCCACTTGAATCTCTGAAAGCGGCTTTGTCCTTTTTTGTCCAGGAACAGGCTTCCATGCCTGATTCTTCGACGATGGCGACACAAGGTCACCATCCTTGACTTTTGTTTCGTCATCTTCAGTTTTATTATCTAGGGCACCTGATTGTGAAAGACCAACATGAGAATCCAACGACTCTATTAGAGATGAAGCACAGCCTTCGCCTCCTGCTTCAAGTGTTGTTTTATGAAGAGGTTCTGCTGCATCCATGCCTAGGCCCTTTTCTACTCCCCCAATTTCGGAATTAGTTTTAGACTTCTGACCAGATGCAGCTTTCACTGACCCCTTACTGCACTCTGCAGCTGCCCTTAGGTGTGAGTTCTTGTGCTTTCTTGACTTCTTCTCTGAGATTTTCTTAACCTCATATTGTTGTGCATCTTCCACTCCTTTAAGTTCAGGTGCTTCACCACGGAATTGGTCAGAAATGGCACCAGGAGAAATTTCCATGCCATCAATCAGCTCTGAAATGGAGCCAGGAGAAATTTTCACTTCATCAATCATCTCTGAAACAGATAACTTTGAGTCCAGAATTCTTTCTCCTTTTTCAGGTAATGAAGTATTAGAAACTTCATTTATTTGAGCCAATTTGTCTGATACTTCAGATATGGCCGCATCCATGGAATGGAGCTGCGGAACAGAAGTCTCCAGTGCACGACCCTCCACAGCTGACACGATATTAGCAGTTTTAGTGGATCCTATATCCAGTGGAGGAGGATCCATTTTATTTGAATGAGGTACCATGTTAATAAATTGATTTGGCAAATTTAGGAGCGAATGCTCAATAATATCAGCAGTACCCTCCCCCTGAACAAAAGTTTTATGTGCATGACTATGATTAGAATCAAGGACATGCATCGGACGACTACCACAAGCTGCCACTTCAGGCAACTGAACAGAGGAACTTTTCAAAGAAGCATTTTCATGAAAAACTTCAGTGCTTGGAGGACTAAGAGTTGGTTCATTATTATTCTTATACGAGTTATATACAGTTTGGGGATGAGAAAGAAAATGCTGTTGTTGCTGTTGCATGAGCAGCTGATTCTGAAGTTGCTCCTGTTGTTGCCGCTGCATGAGTAACAATAGCTCCATTTGATTAAGAGGAACTTGGGGATGCATCTGCTGGGCCAATAACATATACTGCTGTCGCACCATATGAGCCATCTGTGCATCCTGACTAAATTCAGAAGCGGGATGGCTTGCAACCGGATTTTGATTTGATAAAGGAGGTGGAAATTGAGGTTGCAACCTATTTGGTAAAGAGCCAAAGACACTTTGGNGCAACTGGATTTTGATTTGATAAAGGAGGTGGAAATTGAGGTTGCAACCTATTTGGTAAAGAGCCAAAGACACTTTGGNATTTTTTTCAGTAAAAAACAAAGCTATATCAATACTACACTACCATTATACCTTATAAAGCGATCTTGCGTTTNAAAAAACGTAACATTTGTCTGAAGAGACTGGGACATTCAAAAAACTCATTCGCGGGCAGCTCAAGTTTAGCTAGTTAAATAGCTCATGTTTGATTTATTCGTTAGGCAGAATAGTCAAACACAAACAATTTTTTTGGGCTCAATTAATAAATGAGCCGAGCTCAAAAAAACTTTTGTTCAATCGTTTTCAACTCATTTTGGATTAAATTAATTAAATAATTAAATAAATAATGTTCTTATATTAAATTTTTATGTTGCATATAAAAAAAACATTAACTTTTATTGTTTTAAAAAAATTGAGCTAATTTAGAGTAGAAAATGAGCTCAAATTAACAAATAAATTCAAATTGAGCCGAACACAAACTTGATATTCACAAGTCATTTCAAAAACAAGCATATTTTGAGCCAAAAAATTTTGAACGAGCTAAACAAAAACAAGCAGTGGGTGGTTTGCTCAAACTTGGCTCATCTACACCCCTAGAACAGACTGGTAAAAGACCGAATTACAAAAGTGAGAAAACCATAAGAGGGTATCCATATTGTTTCATATTAAAAGTATTATCGTGGAAAAGAAAAAAGCAGAAAGAGCTGAAGTCAACAGTATAAGTAATGATATGTACTGGAAAGTGGTAAAACTGAGAAAGTTTGAAATATGCAAGATTGCAATACCTGCTTACGTCTTTGCTTTCATTGAGGTTGCCCCAGAAGAAATCATCTTCCATTCCAGTTTTGTGCTGTCCTGAACCAAGGGAACTTGTCTGTGTAGGAGCAGTGGGGTTAGAATTGATAGGAGCCGAAGCTTTGGATGGAGAAGGGTCAGGAACCGATGCAGAAGAACTGCTTCCAACAGTCCCCATACTGGGTTGAACCTTGGTTGGTGTTGGAATCGAAGTTTGTTGTTTCCCTGGTTTTATTTTTTTCTTGTCTTGTTCCTTTAAAATGTCTCTTAAAACCGAGGGCTTCTGAAGCTTTATTGAATCTGTGGACCAAGCAGGAGAAGGGACTGTACTTGCTTGATCTCCTTTCCAAAAAAGAAAATCTCCCAAAGATGGTGCAGAGGGTGGACTAGGCAGCAAATCTTTATCTTGCTGTATTTGACGAGCAGCTTTGGTCTGTTCAGTGGTAATAGTAGAATCAGAGACAACTGCTGAATTGTTTGGCAATGAAGCCTTCACAGCAACGCCTTTATTCTTCATTGCTTTTTTTCGACTTTTTCTGGTCTCTTTTGCCTCAATAAAATCATCATTATCCACGGATGCCTCAATTTCAGGTAGGGGATGTGAAGATGTGCCCTTTTCCTCTACTGACACTTTAGGTAAAGCCTCTTTATTCAGAACATCAGGTAATTGGCTTATATTTCTCAGGTTCCAAGGATTCTGGCGATTCTCAAATATAGATTGTCCCAGATTATCACAGGGGGCAGTATCTACAGTATTTTTCAGATCTGAAATGATCAAACTATCAGCCAAGGGAGCAGGAGAAACATTTGTGGGTACAATCTCGGCAATATTATCTGCACCGAATGAATGTATTTGAGCCCTACGTTGTTCCTCCACTTGAATCTCTGAAAGCGGCTTTGTCCTTTTTTGTCCAGGAACAGGCTTCCATGCCTGATTCTTCGACGATGGCGGCACAAGGTCACCATCCTTAACTTTTGTTTCGTCATCTTCAGTTTTATTATCTAAGGCACCTGATTGTGAAAAACCAACATGAGAATCCAACGACTCTATTAGAGATGAAGCACAGCTTTCGCCTCTTGCTTCAAGTGTTGTTTTATGAAGAGGTTCTGCTGCATCCATGCCTAGGCCCTTTCCTACTCCCCCAATTTCGGAATTAGTTTTAGACTTCTGACAAGGTGCAGCTTTCCCTGACCCCTTACTGCACTCCGCAGCTGCCCTTAGCTGTGAGTTCTTGTGCTTTCTTGACTTCTTCTCTGAGATTTTCTTAACCTCACATTGTTGTGCATCTTCCACTCCTTTAAGTTCAGGTGCTTCACCACGAAATTGGTCAGAAATGGCACCAGGAGAAATTTCCATGCCATCAAAAATCTCAGAAATGGAGCCAGGAGAAATTTTCACTTCATCAATCATCTCTGAAACAGATAACTTTGAGTTCAGAATTCTTCCTTTTTCAGGTAATGAAGTATCAGAAACTTCATTTATTTGAGCCAATTTGTCTGATACTTCAGATATGGCCGCATCCATGGAATGGAGCTGCGGAACAGAAGTCTCCAGTGCACGACCCTCCACACCTGACACGATATTAGCAGTTTGAGTGGATCCTATATCCAGTGGAGGAGGATCCATTTTATTTGAATGAGGTGCCATGTTAATAAATTGATTTGGCAAATTTAGGAGCGAATGCTCAATAGTATCAGTAGCACCCTCCCCCTGAACAAAAGTTTTATGTGCATGACTATGATTAGAATCAAGGACATGCATCGGACGACTACCACAAGCTGCCACTTCAGGCAACTGAACAGAGGAACTTTTCAAAGAAGCATTTTCATGAAAAACTTCAGTGCTTGGAGGACTAAGAGTTGGTTCATTATTATTCTTATACGAGTTATATACAGATTGGGGATGAGAAAGAAAATGCTGTTGTTGCTGTTGCATGAGCAGCTGATTCTGAACTTGCTCCTGTTGTTGCCGCTGCATGAATAACAATAGCTCCATTTGATTAAGAGGAACTTGGGAATGCATCTGCTGGGCCAATAACATATACTGCTGTCGCACCATATGAGCCATCTGTGCATCTTGACTAAATTCAGAAGCGGGATGGCTTCCAACCGGATTTTGATTTGATAAAGGAGGTGGAAATTGAGGTTGCAACCTATTTGGTAGAGAGCCAAAGACACTTTGGGAGTTCTGCTGATTAGGATCAAATGAGTCTTTCGTAATATCCATGCTTCCATGCGTACTTCTCAGAGCTTGAACCTCTGGGAAGCTCGGCCATTGAGATGAAGCAGAATTAATGGCAGGTGGAGGAGTTTTGTCAGCCACAGATTGGAAAATAGACAATAGGTCCACATGTTGGAGAGACTGAGGGATATGGTGAGGAACTTCTCCTAATTGAGGTAAAATTTTTGGAGGGATTGGAAACTCTCCAATAGCATCGGGCTTCGATAAGATGGCTGGGGATTCTCTACCCGGTCTATAGGGAGATGGTAAAGGACTTGGCTGCTCCAATGGCATTTTCTGGGGCAAGTGCATAANTATCCAAAAAGTAAGCCCCAAGATCTACCAAATAAGGGGGAAAGTGTGAATATGAATTGAATGTCATTTCTCACGATTATGTGGTGTTATCAGCAAAAAATACATAACAGAGAAAAAAAACCAAGGGTAGCAGATTTATTAATGTTGCTGAATGGTAACTGTAGTATTCATTCCTCAAAGTTATCTAGATAATCAAATGACATATTATGGTCGATGCTAATTAGAATATTTCAAGTTTTGCTCAAAATATTTATTTACATAAATACCAGGAAATTACCTTCAGCAGTTGAGACATCTTTAGATTGACAAAAGCTTTCACCGGACGAGGGCTTTAAATCAAACCCTAGCGAGCAATTGTTATACAAAGCACTCTCTGCATAACAAGATTGATCTTTCGTCCGATGACCAGTTATCTCGTCTCTATGATCGCTCAAAGCAGGGGCTGCATCTTCTCCGATCCCTGTTAAGCCATCCATAGACCTCAGACGGGCGTTTTGGAACACAAACACCATTAAAAAAAATAATAATAAAACAAATAATTTAAAAAAACCTGGTTTAGCTGATAGTAATGATGCCGAATCTACAGAATTCTTCCTGCCGAGGCCTTCTTTTGAAGCCAGAGTACCACCACTACTCAAAATGTCCCCCTTGTCTATTGCCTCCAACATAGACTACACAGGAAATATTAAAAAAATGCTAACTTTAATTCCATTTGAAATTAATTACAGCAATGAACATCAAATTTCAACATATAACAGAAGTCCCCTTCCAATAATATTCAAGAAAACAAATACCAATTCTTCAGCAGTAGGAGCAGTAAGCGACAGCGGCATCAGAGGGTCCGCTTGCATCAACGAGGGAAATTCTCGAAACCACTCATGGGACATCCTATAGCCTTTTAGATCAGTCATCCGGCAAATGTCAAGCAACTTCATCCGGCTATATCTTAGAATATGATGATCTATATGACCACCGTTGGAGCTATCTGATGCAGTACCTAAAGGAAAGTGACGTGCAGAATCGCCGCTCACATTGCTAGCACTCAAGCCACCATTGTCGCCCTTCCCTCTACCATGGCCAAACATTGGGACCGGTTTAGTTGATGGAAGGTAGGGGTTGGTTTCCCCCTTACCACGATTTACAACAGAAGTTCTCCATAAACGGTGGTGCTCTCCTTCCTTATCAGTATCTTTGCCTTGGTTGTTCATGTCCTTTGCATGGATGGGTGGATGATAAGCCCCTTTATCATGAGATGACTCAACATCCTTCACAGACCACTTCTCATGCCTTCTCTCCGACTCTTTGTCATCAGGACCCCAACGTGTATTCCATTTACTCTCTCGACGTGGCTCATAAGCACTTTCCCTGCTCATTGAATCAGCCCACCTATCAAAACGNAAAAAGTAAGCGCCAAGATCTACCAAATAAGGGGGAAAGTGTGAATATGAATTGAATGTCATTTCTCACGATCATGTGGTGTTATCAGCAAAAACTACATAACAGATGAAAAAAGCCAGGGGCAGCAGATTTATTAATGTTGCTGAATGGTAACTGTAGTATTCATTCCTCAAAGTTATCTTGATAATCAAATGACATATTATGTTCGATGCTATTTAGAATATTCCAAGTTTTGCTCAAAATGTTTATTTACATAAATACCAGGAAATTACCTTCAGCAGTTGAGACATCTTTAGATTGACAAAAGCTTTCACCGNGTCGATGCTATTTAGAATATTCCAAGTTTTGCTCAAAATATTTATTTACATAAATACCAGAAAATTACCTTCAGCAGTTGAGACATCTTTAGATTGACAAAAGCTTTCACCGGACGGGGGCTTTAAATCAAACCCTAGCGAGCAATTGTTATACAAAGCACTCTCTGCATAACAAGATTGATCTTTCGTCCGATGACCAGTTATCTCGTCTCTATGATCACTCAAAGCAGGGGCTGCATCTTCTTCGATCCCTGTTAAGCCATCCATAGATCTCAGACAGGCGTTTTGAAACACAAACACCATAAAAAAAAATAATAAAACAAATAATTAAAAAAACCTGGTTTAGCCGATAGTAATGACGCCGAATCTACAGAATTCTTCCTGCCGAGGCCTTCTTTTGAAGCCAGAGGAACACCACTACTCAAAATGTCCCCCTTGTCTATTGCCTCCAACATAAACTACACAGCAAATATTAAAAAAATGCTAACTTTAATTCCATTTGAAATTAATTTCAGCAATGAACATCAAATTTCAACATATAACAGAAGTCCCCTTCCAATAATAATCAAGCAAACAAATACCAATTCTTCGGCCGTAGGAGCAGTAAGCGACAGCGGCATCAGAGGGTCCGCTTGCATCAACGAGGGAAATTCTCGAAACCACTCATGCGACATCCTATAGCCTTTTAGATCAGTCATCCGGCAAATGTCGAGCAACTTCATCCTGCTATATCTTAGAATATGATGATCTATATGACCACCATTGGAGCTATCTGATGCAGTACCTAAAGGAAAGTGACGTGCAGAATCGCCGCTCACATTGCTAGCACTCAAGNGCATAAACTACACAGCAAATATTAAAAAAATGCTAACTTTAATTCCATTTGAAATTAATTACAGCAATGAACATCAAATTTCAACATANGCTTAGGCAGAAGCCATTGAGGAGAAAGGGGAATGGAACTATCAGAAACTTGCACATCTGCAAAACCAATCAAAACCTTTGATTAGACCAAAAAAAAAAAATGAAGGTATGAGTACACCGTCAAGGGCCTCAACAGCGCCACAAACTTTTCATGAAGGTAAAAGCACGCCCTTAAGTTTTCAGGAATATCAGTGCCGAAAATCAACTGATCTTAATAAGTTGTCATGGAAAAGTAAATGCATTTGCAACAAAAAAGGGAGGTCAATTAATCGAACAGAATCTCCTTGTCCAAGCTTTCCTAAAATATGGAAAGAGTTAAAAATAAATGCCTGAAAATTCAGTTAATGTAAAGGAGGATGAGAGACATATATCAGAAGACAAAGACAAATTGATTTGAATTCCTCAAACAAAAAAGCTGAAGTGGGAAAAATAAAAATATTAAAATCAGTGTGCCCTAAACTACAAAAAATACAGGTGCGAACGTGTCAAAGTTTTGCATCTACTGGAGATTGGATAAAATAAGATGCTTAAGGCATGAAAAGTACAATTGAGTTCAAGAAAAAACTAGTCACAAAAAGCAATCTGAATCCAACTGGACAAGATTCAATTTCATANTAAAAATATTAAAATCAGTGTGCCCTAAACTACAAAAAATACAGGTGCGAACGTGTCAATGTTTTGCATCTACTGGAGATTGGATAAAATAAAATGCTTAAGGCATGAAAACTACAATTGAGTTCAAGAAAAAACTAGTCACAAAAAGCAATCTGAATCCAACTGGACAAGATTCAATTTCATATTAACCAATATAAATTTCAAATTAGGTTGAGTGCCAGTATGCAAATAAGAAAATGGGAAGTAATTTGGGTTGACCTGGATACCAACTGATTGCTTATATTAGGTCATTTTCATATCAGAACTGGCCCTTAAAGCAGATCAAGTTATGTGCACTGTTATAGTTTGAGCTTGGTCAAGTCAACTAGACCTATACTAAACATAGTCAACCTATCAAATATGCTGTACTGCAATAGCTATTTTTTAAAACCATTACATAAAAAGTCTAACTTAGCTTGGTGTAATCTAGAGGGTCCGAAGGACTGATCAGTTTATGAGTTATTAAATGTGTGAAACATAAACAGGAAAAAGGCAAGCCAAAGTTAAATTGGTTATAAGTTGATAAAATCATTCAAACCTTCAATTCTAACAAAGATTCACAAAACCTTCATCATAAAATGTATGATTGTGACAATGGTGACTGATCACTCAAGAAAAAGTGCCACGTTGGATAATTACCAATACACTAATTAGCAGCAGTTATAGAGTAAACAATGATGCAATTCACAATTGTTAATTAGCATTGCACTGATTAGCCACAGTTATAGAGTAAATAATGATGCAATCCATGAAGTCATTGATGCAATTTTTTGCTATTATATGTCAAAGAAGAAATCAAGTTACAATGTAATTAGGGAAACTTAAACCGGTAAAACAAAATGGAGTAAACAATGATGTAATTCATGAAATCAATGATGGAATATTTGGCTCAACTTTCAAATATCAAAATAATTAAAAAGAAAACCAGGTGGGGCGTCATTAAAAACGCTTAACCCAGCAAAATAAAATGTTAAGGGAAAATTTAACAGCCTAATGTCCCTATAATGGAGCAGTTCTAAAGAGAAATGTGAAAAGACGAAATGTAGAATTTGCATTGTCCCTATTTTCCCATTTCTCTTCACATATCAGAAGTACATGAGCCATTTTTCAAAGCAATGCAGAATTGGCTTTAGATTTACAAGCTAAACAAAAGCTCTTTCATAGTTTGAGCAAAAATAATTGAGGAATTTACATACATACCACAAAATTCTTATATATTTACATAACTAATACCCAAACTTTGATATTTACACACATACCACTCAAATCTTTAACATTTCATATAAAATACCACAATTACTAACTTTTTAAGATTGAAATACATCATTTTCATGCATAGGTTCATAAAAAACAAAGCGACACAAATGTAAATATCAAACTTCAGGTGTTAGATATGTAAAAACATAACAATTATGTGGTATGTGTGCAAATTTCCCAAAATAATAACACTTAAGAAAATAATAGTACTAAAGCAACCTAAAGTGCAATAATGACCACACTGATATTTTCTAAACATCATTAACACTTTAGTATCCGAGATTAAAATATGATATGTCAAACTGAAACCTAAACAAATTCAAAACTGGTTTGGTCCAGCAAGATGCTTATAGGAGCAAGAGACCCAGTCTAAGCTTTGTAAGAAAGCGGAGTGATAAAACATACTTTATTAATCAAGATGGAAGCTCTATGAACTGGGTGAACCTTTTGAGAGGTGTTTTAATTAAAAACTGGACATATTTGTTTTTGATGATTAGAACAGCCCCCCCTGAATTAAAAGAAGATGGTAAAATTAAATTAAATAAGTTTAAGAAAATATTTCTCTAGAGCTCATTTTAAAACAACATTTTTCATAAAATTTTAAATTAATCTTTTGGATGTAAGTAAGATAACATAAGAGTTATTAAATAGCATTTTCGATAAGAATTACAAGCATATGCAAGTACAAACACTTCCCCTATCAAACCACATAACACAACACATCAAATTATCTACAGAAAAAATTTGGAAAAAAAAAAAACTTTATAGATCCCCATTTTGATAAAATAATGATAAACTTTTTAATTTTTCTAAAGAAATTTATCTTAGCTGAAAGCTAAGTCAATTATAATAACCCATCTAGGAATTTGTGACAACATAATAGCTCATGATCTGCATGCTATTGAAAGATAACTGTTTGGCAAATGAAAGCCTTTGCTCAATGCAGCCAATGAGCATGAAACCATGGTAACTGGTCGTGCTATTTTAAAATGAAGATTAAAGCGCCTTTTTTAAGATGAAAGCATTTTCTTTAAAACTCAATCCAGATGACATAAAACATCAAATAATGTGTGAGCCAATTCTGTTATCAAAAGAAGTTGGGAAAAAAATAAATTAAAGTTCCTCCTTTTGATGATAATTATATTTGTTTGTCTGTTATTCCTCTTCGTCAAAAGAAAAAAGGGGTCTTTTTATACATTTCCATCTAATTAAGTGATGATCTTAGTTTCTTTCGCAATGTAAGAAATAGTGACTTGGAAACTCGAAAACCCCATGAGTATCTTACAACAACAAATTTTGAATAGCAGCCAGGAAATTTGCAGAAAAATACATTAACAAGTTTAAAAGTCCAAAAAAATACAAAACCGTGCTCAGATGCCTACAAAACCAAAAGACATGTGAATCATGCACCAACATTTCTGCAATTGCTACTCGTAAAAATTTTTTATTCGTTCTGCTGCGTCATGAAAGTTAGCCATTCAAAGAGTCTAGTATCTAATCCAATTTGATGAAGATTATGAAGCATGTTACTCTATCCATAATATTCAAGTTGAAGAGATAATTCCTTACCAAAAAAAAAGAGAAAAAAAAAACATCAATACTTTATTATTTCTAAACACGGCTCTTCACACTAAAATCATAACATAAACCCCTTATGAAACAAACACCTCAGGCCGTCCGGGGTCGAAAACAACCCCATGGCGAAAAAGAACTACAAGGCATACCTAAACAGAAGATCGATATGCTTTAACAAGAGAATCAAGAAGCTAAAACTTTCTGGATCAATAAAGGCAAGCAACTCAAACAACGCATGACATACGGTAAACCCTAAAAACATAATCGATTAGCAAAAAGAGATCAGAAGACCATTAAGCCGGCAGCAGAACTCAAACTACAAATCAACGGAACCGGATGCATAGATTAGGTTTTGCTGATGCTCTTGCCAGTTACAGAAGAAGAATCTTGATATGGACGGCAGAGAAAGTAGAAACCTTTGGAGATCGGCGGCGTAGGAGTGTCAACGGAGAGGCGGTGGTGCTGATCAGCATTGGCATGGCCGGCCATCGTCGGAAATGAAGGAAAATGCAGAGATCGTAAACGCAAGCAACCCTAAACCAGGTTTTAGATTCTGTAACAGTTGGATGAAAACAGGAGGTGAAAATATAGGAGGATAAAGCCGGGGAATGGGATCGGATGCCTTGGCTACAGATTTCCATTTACATTCTTAAAAAATGTAAATATTGCAAAACAAACTCCCAAAATCAAAATATTATTTATTGACATTGAATGGTCCAGCAATTTTTGTTCATTCAGTATTTTATAAACGTGCACACCACAATATTTTTTATCAATTTATTATTTACCAATATACCATTTTCATGTTTTGAATAACATAAAAATACATCACTTCTACTATTTTGTTCTACTATATTGTAAACAAAGATGCATCTTATTCCACAAGATTAGAGTAGTTGATGGCTACAAAAACTTAACTTCCATGATTACTTTAGGTTGGATAAGATATGCCACGAGAAGTCACAACAAATGTTATACATAAATGTCTTTTGGTCGTTGGAGTCTTTCCAGCGTTTTAGTCCATCAACACCACTTTGCCCTCATTCTCGATTGTCATTGCAACCCAATTTTCCTTAATTGAACCTCTAAGATGCTTCTCTGATGTAATCATGACTCGAATCCTAGGCTGATTAAGGTCAATCATATTCGTGTTTATATCAAATTTATCCCAGGGATATACTTAGATCATCATACTCACAATATTGATTATTAGAAGAGATGGGAGAAAAGGATAGCATGAGAAAACTAATTTGTGATTTCAAAACAATATGTTGTGCTCTCAGTTTATCTTTGGACTCCATATTTATAGACCAAATATAAGTGAGGCTCTTTAAAAAAAAAATCACAATAAAGTTAAATACGAAGTTTGCCAAATAAGGACTAATGAGGGCGTACCATCAAACAAAGATGCATCGAATATATTACTTTAATTACCTTCAATTTATATCATGACATTGTATATATGGGGAGAACTCGTATTAAATTGTTGGTGACTCTTTATGTGTTGGAAATTTCTAGAGTAATCATATAAGTGGCTCTAGATGAGGAAAAAACATTGTGTCAGGAGTTTGGACGCAAAGCTCCAGACACAATATTTCTTCAATATGGGTGTGGCTAGTTGGCGCGAATCGATATAAATTTCACCCAAATCACTCTTGGAGGTTATGAACTCCATGTAAATTAGCCGAACTCATTGATCCATTGTGAACTTGATGGTATATATACGCAAATCCCTCTTAAATTTTCATTAAACCTCTTGGAGCACAATCCAAAATATTATATATATAAGATAGCAAAAATGTTAGATGCTCCCTCTACTTTTATAAAAATTATATTATCNGACTGGACATATTTGTTTTTGATGATTAGAACAGCCCCCCCTGAATTAAAAGAAGATGGTAAAATTAAATAAAATAAGTTTAAGAAAATATTTCTCTAGAGCTCATTTTAAAACAACATTTTTCATAAAATTTTAAATTAATNTAAATAAGTTTAAGAAAATATTTCTCTAGAGCTCATTTTAAAACAACATTTTTCATAAAATTTTAAATTAATCTTTTGGATGTAAGTAAGATAACATAAGAGTTATTAAATAGCATTTTCGATAAGAATTACAAGCATATGCAAGTACAAACACTTCCCCTATCAAACCACATAACACAACACATCAAATTATCTACAGCAAAAATTTGGAAAAAAAAAAAACTTTATAGATCCCCATTTTGATAAAATAATGATAAACTTTTTAATTTTTCTAAAGAAATTTATCTTAGCTGAAAGCTAAGTCAATTATAATAACCCATCTAGGAATTTGTGACAACATAATANGTCTGAATCAAAAACACAAAGCCTAACTACTGAGCATAGTAGAAAAAAGTACGGCTTGTGCATGTGAACATGTATCTCCAAAAAAAGATTGACACTGTACTGCTAAATTAACTTAGGAAGATTTACATACATACCACTCAATTACCATACATTTACATAACTAACACCTAATCTTTAATTTTTAAATACATGCCACCTTAACTTTGCATCAAAAGATGTATTTCAGTTTTAAAAAATTAAAATAGTGGTATAATTGATGTGATAGAAAAGATTAGGCTGTTATAAACGTAAAAATAAAAGTTTAGTTGTTAGATATGACAATACATAGTAATTGAGTAGTATGATGTAAATGCCCCATTAACTTACCCTAGCTGCTAGCCCAAGCCTGTTATCCCCCGTCTTAGGCAGAAGCCATTGAGGAGAAAGGGGAATGGAACTATCAGAAACGTGCACATCTGCAAAACCAATCAAAACCTTTGATTAGACCAAAAAAAAAAAAATGAAGGTATGAGTACACCGTCAAGGGCCTCAACAGCGCCACAAACTTTTCATGAAGGTAAAAGCACGCCCTTAAGTTTTCAGGAATATCAGTGCCGAAAATCAACTGATCTTAATAAGTTGTGATGGAAAAGTAATGCATTTGCAACAAAAAAGGGAGGTCAATTAATCGAACAGAATCTCCTTGTTCCAGCTTTCCTAAAATATGGAAAGAGTTAAAAATAAATGTCTGAAAATTCAGTTAATGAAAAGGACGATGAGAGACATATCAGAAGACAAAGACAAATTGATTTGAATTCCTCAAACAAAAAAGCTGAAGTGGGAAAAAAAATATATTAAAATCAGTGTGCCCTAAACTACAAAAAAATATAGGTGCGAACGTGTCAATGTTTTGCATCTACTGGAGATTGGATAAAATAAGATGCTTAAGGCATGAAAAGTACAATGGAGTTCAAGAAAAAACTAGTCACAAAAAGCAATCTGAATCCAACTGGAGAAGATTCAATTTCATATTAACCAATATAAATTTCAAATTAGGTTGAGTGCCAGTATGCAAATAAGAAAATGGGAAGTAATTTGGGTTGACCTGGATACCAACTGATTGCTTATATTAGGTCATTTTCATATCAGAACTGGCCCTTAAAGCAGATCAAGTTATGTGCACTTTTATAGTTTGAGCTTGGTCAAGTCAACTAGACCTATGATAAACATAGTCAACCTGTCAAATATACTGTACTGCAATAGCTATTTTTTAAAACCATTAAATAAAAAGTCTATCTTAGGTTGGTGTAATCTAGAGGGTCCGAAGGATTGATCAGTTTATGAGTTATTAAATGTGTGAAACATAAACAGGAAAAAGGCAAGCCAAAGTTAAATTGGTTATAAGTTGATAAAATCATTCAAACCTTCAATTCTAACAAAGATTCACAAAACCTTCATCATAAAATGTATGATTGTGACAATGGTGACTGATCACTCAAGAAAAAGTGCCACGTTGGATAATTACCAATACACTAATTAGCAGCAGTTATAGGGTAAACAATGATGCAATTCACATTGGTTAATTAGCATTGCACTGATTAAGCCACAGTTATATAGTAAATAATAATGCAATCCATGAAGTCATTGATGCAATTTTTTGCTATTATAAGTAAAAGAAGAAATCAAGTTACAATGTAATTAGGGAAACTTAAACCGGTAAAACAAAATTGAGTAAACAATGATGCAATTCATGAAATCAATGATGGAATATTTGGCTCAACATTCAAATATCAAAATAATTAAAAAGAAAACCAGGTGGGGCGTCATTAAAAACGCTTAACCCAGCAAAATAAAATGTTAAGGGAAAATTTAACAGCCTAATGTCCCTATAATGGAGCAGTTCTAAAGAGAAATGTGAAAAGACTAAATGTAGAATTTGCATTGTCCCTATTTTCCCGTTTCTCTTCACATATCAGAAGTACTTGAGCCATTTTTCAAAGCAATGCAGAATTGGCTTTAGATTTACAAGCTAAACAAAAGCTCTTTCATAGTTTGAGCAAAAATAATTGAGGAATTTACATACATACCACAAAATTCTTATATATTTACATAACTAATACCCAAACTTTGATATTTACACACATACCACTCAAATCTTTAACATTTCATAAAAAATACCACAATTACTAACTTTTTAAAATTGAAATACATCATTTTCATGCATAGGTTCATAAAAAACAAAGCGACACAAATGTAAATATCAAACTTCAGGTGTTAGATATGTAAAAACATAACAATTATGTGGTATGTGTGCAAATTTCCCAAAATAATAGCACTTAAGAAAATAATAGTACTAAAGCAACCTAAAGTGCAATAATGACCACGCTGAAATTTTCTAAACATCATTAACACTTTAGTATCCGAGATTAAAATATGGTATGTCAAACTGAAACCTAAACAAATTCAAAACTGGTGTGGTCCAGCAAGATGCTTATAGGAGCAAGAGACCCAGTCTAAGCTTTGTAAGAAAGCAGAGTGATAAAACATACTTTATTAATCAAAATGGAAGCTCTATGAACTGGGTGAACCTTTTGAGAGGTGTTTTAATTAAAAACTGGACATATTTGTTTTTGATGATTGGAACAGCCCCCCCTGAATTAAAACAAGATGGTAAAATTAAAAAAAAATAAGTTTAAGAAAATATTTCTCTAGAGCTCATTTTAAAACAACATTTTTCATAAAATTTTAAATTAATCATTTGGATGTAAGTAAGATAACATAAGAGTTATTAAATAGCATTGTCGATAAGAATTACAAGCATAGGCAAGTACAAACACTTCCCCTATCAAACCACATAGCACAACACATCAAATTATCTACAGCAAAAATTTGGGGAAAAAAAAAACTTTATAGATCCCCATTTTGATAAAATAATGATAATCTTTTTATTTTTTTTAAAGAAATTTATCTTAGCTGAAAGCTAAGTCAATTATAATAACCCATCTAGGAATTTGTGACAGCATAATAGCTCATGATCTGCAAGCTGTTGAATGATAACTGTTTGGCAAATGAAAGCCTTTGCTCAATGCAGCCAATGAGCATGAAACCATGGTAACTGGTCATGCTATTTTAAAATGAAGATTAAAGCGCCTTTTTTAAGATGGAAGCATTTTCTTTAAAACTCAATCCAGATGACATAAAACATCAAATAATTTGTGAGTCAATTCTGTTATCAAAGGAAGTTGGAAAAAAATAAATTAAAGTTCCTCCTTTTGATGATAAATATATTTGTTTGTCTGTTATTCCTCTTCGTCAAAAGAAAAAAGGGGTCTTTTTATACATTTCCATCTAATTAAGTGATGATCTTAGTTTCTTTCGCAATGTAAGAAATAGTGACTTGGAAACTCAAAAACCCCATGAGTATCTTACAACAACAAATTTTGAATACCAGCCAGGAAATTTGCAGAAAAATACATTAACAAGGTTAAAAGTCCACAAAAATACAAAACCGTGCTCAGATGCCTGCAAAACCAAAAGACATGTGAATCATGCACCAACATTTCCGCAATTGCTACGCGTAACAATTTTTTATTCGTTCTGCTGCGTCATGAAAGTTAGCCATTCAAAGATTCTAGTATCTAATCCAATTTGATGAAGATTATGAAGCATGTTACTCTATCCATAATATTCAAGTTGAAGCGANGAAAACCCCATGAGTATCTTACAACAACAAATTTTGAATAGCAGCCAGGAAATTTGCAGAAAAATACATTAACAAGTTTAAAAGTCCAAAAAAATACAAAACCGTGCTCAGATGCCTACAAAACCAAAAGACATGTGAATCATGCACCAACATTTCTGCAATTGCTACTCGTAAAAATTTTTTATTCGTTCTGCTGCGTCATGAAAGTTAGCCATTCAAAGAGTCTAGTATCTAATCCAATTTGATGAAGATTATGAAGCATGTTACTCTATCCATAATATTCAAGTTGAAGAGATAATTCCTTACCAAAAAAAAAGAGAAAAAAAAAACATCAATACTTTATTATTTCTAAACACGGCTCTTCACACTAAAATCATAACATAAACCCCTTATGAAACAAACACCTCAGGCCGTCCGGGGTCGAAAACAACCCCATGGCGAAAAAGAACTACAAGGCATACCTAAACAGAAGATCGATATGCTTTAACAAGAGAATCAAGAAGCTAAAACTTTCTGGATCAATAAAGGCAAGCAACTCAAACAACGCANATAACATAAACCCCTTATGAAACAAACACCTCAGGCCGTCCGGGCTCGAAAACAACCCCACGGCGAAAAAGAACAACAAGGCATACCTAAACAGAAGATCAATATGCTTTAACAAGAGAATCAAGAAGCTAAAACTTTCTGGATCAATAAAGGCAAGCAACTCAAACAACGCATGACATGACGGTAAACCCTAAAAACAGAATCGATTAGCAAAAAGAGATCAGAAGACCATTAAGCCGGAAGCAGAACTCAAACTACAAATCAACGGAACCGGATGCATAGATTAGGTTTTGCTGATGCTCTTGCCAGTTATNTAATCGATTAGCAAAAAGAGATCAGAAGACCATTAAGCCGGCAGCAGAACTCAAACTACAAATCAACGGAACCGGATGCATAGATTAGGTTTTGCTGATGCTCTTGCCAGTTACAGAAGAAGAATCTTGATATGGACGGCAGAGAAAGTAGAAACCTTTGGAGATCGGCGGCGTAGGAGTGTCAACGGAGAGGCGGTGGTGCTGATCAGCATTGGCATGGCCGGCCATCGTCGGAAATGAAGGAAAATGCAGAGATCGTAAACGCAAGCAACCCTAAACCAGGTTTTAGATTCTGTAACAGTTGGATGAAAAAAGGAGGTGAAAATATAGGAGGATAAAGCCGGGGAATGGGATCGGATGCCTTGGCTACAGATTTCCATTTACATTCTTAAAAAATGTAAATATTGCAAAACAAACTCCCAAAATCAAAATATTATTTATTGACATTGAATGGTCCAGCAATTTTTGTTCATTCAGTATTTTATAAACGTGCACACCACAATATTTTTTATCAATTTATTATTTACCAATATACCATTTTCATGTTTTGAATAACATAAAAATACATCACTTCTACTATTTTGTTCTACTATATTGTAAACAAAGATGCATCTTATTCCACAAGATTAGAGTAGTTGATGGCTACAAAAACTTAACTTCCATGATTACTTTAGGTTGGATAAGATATGCCACGAGAAGTCACAACAAATGTTATACATAAATGTCTTTTGGTCGTTGGAGTCTTTCCAGCGTTTTAGTCCATCAACACCACTTTGCCCTCATTCTCGATTGTCATTGCAACCCAATTTTCCTTAATTGAACCTCTAAGATGCTTCTCTGATGTAATCATGACTCGAATCCTAGGCTGATTAAGGTCAATCATATTCGTGTTTATATCAAATTTATCCCAGGGATATACTTAGATCATCATACTCACAATATTGATTATTAGAAGAGATGGGAGAAAAGGATAGCATGAGAAAACTAATTTGTGATTTCAAAACAATATGTTGTGCTCTCAGTTTATCTTTGGACTCCATATTTATAGACCAAATATAAGTGAGGCTCTTTAAAAAAAAAATCACAATAAAGTTAAATACGCAATTTGCCAAATAAGGACTAATGAAGGCGTACCATCAAACAAAGATGCATCGAATATATTACTTTAATTACCTTCAATTTATATCATGACATTGTAAATATGGGGAGAACTCGTATTAAATTGTTGGCTGGCTCTTTTTATGTTGGAAAATTCCAAAATAATCATATAAGTGGCTCTAGATGAGGAAAAGTTATTGTGTCAGGAGTTCGGTCACAAAGCTCCAGACACAATATTTCTCCAATATGAGTGTGGCTAGTTGGCTTGAGCCGATATAAATTTCACCCAAATCACTCTTGGAGGTTATGAACTCCATGTAAATTAGCCAAACTCATTGATCCATTGTGAACTTGATGGCATATACATGCAAATTCCTCTTAAATTTTCATTAACCTCTTAGAGCACAATTTTGGGTCCATCGCCCTTTCAATTGAAGGCCTTATTCTTTTAAAAAATATATATCAAAATAAAACAATTAAAAAATAATATTTTTTATCTAAAATCATCTTAATTTAAATACACGAGCGCACAAATCACGGGTGAATTTAAAATAAAATGACCGGGCACGTGCCCACATTTGACTGGACATGTCTTGTCCAATTAAATAGCTAATTCACAAAGGCCCTCGCTATTCCAAAATATTATACACACATATTTATGTACATACAAAAATTAATAAAAAATTAGTTTGCATGGCTGATTTGTTTGATGTATAATTTAAGTATTGATATTTCATTGAGCAATTAAAGAGAAATATGAGATAGCAAAAATGTTAGATGCTCCCTCTACTTTTATAAAAATTATATTATCACCCTTGATCAGGAATAGAAACTAGGAGTCAATGATCGTTCTTTAGAGATATACCATAATTGTTATAATATTATTAAGTGGCATTTACATGCATACCAAATAATTCTTTTCTACTTTTAAAAAAGAAAAAAAAATTATCTATTTACATATCTAACACTTAAATTCTTATATTTACAAGCATAACACTCAAATTTTTAATTTTATATAAAAAATATTATCATTATTGTAATTAAAAAAGTGAAAAGCAACTTATAAATATCATGCTTTAGGTGTTAGAAATGTAAATAAATAAGAATTGTGTGATATGTATGTGAGTTTCCTTTTTATTAAATTGTAATTAAAAATGATGTCAAAATTTTTATGAGATTGGACTAGGACTATGGCACGACCAAAAAAGATAATTTATCTTTGTTTAATATGATATTTTAAAAATAAATTTAATATTAAAATATTTATTTTTATTTGTATAATATTTAAAAAAAATTACATTTAAAAAAATATAGTGACTTTTAAAAAAAATTGTTTATATAATATTTTAAAATGATAAATAAATACATAGGGAGTATTTTATTGGAACTGCGAAGCTGAATGGGCCGGGCCTTCAGTAGGCCTTTTTTGAGCCATTGCAGAAGAAATTATTGATGGAACATCAATAGGCCCCAGTCGGGCACTGCAAAGTGGGCTTTTGCTCGGGAGAGAGTCGATATAATTGGGAAGCCCGCCAAAGCATTGTTTGAGAAGTAGTTGAAGTTCTTTTTCATTTCAGTGAATATAGATGTGTGAAAAGCTTTCGTTTGTTGAATCTTCCTCTCCAAAACTTCTCCTGAAGTTATTTCTCAAAAACTAAAATTTTCAACATTTTAGATGATAACTGGCTCTTTCTGTTAGGTGAACACAACCTTTAAGGAAATTTCGCTGAATAATGAAGCTCATTCAAACGAAGCCTAATAGTTTTTGAAACAACTGCAGCTATTTGAAGAAGCAGCCCCCTGAATTTATTCTGGCTAGTATTTTTCTTTTATAATTTTCAAAAAGTCAGATTATAACTTTGAAAAAGTGGCGGGCTTCATCCTGTTTTAGAGAACTACGACAACATAACGTAAAGATTTGTTTGGTACATCATCATCGATTAACAATGCATCGACTGCAATTGCATTTCTTTGCCATTTCAGGACACTAATTCTCCACGGCTTCCGACCTATCGTCGAATGTTCCATTATTCACAAGATTGAAAAGTCCAAAATGGCCTAGGCAGTAAAGTCTCTGTAGCCAGCGGTGAAGTTTGTGGTTTGCGAGGAGTGTGTCGCGGCGGGAGAAGGATGACCAGATGATTTTCACTGTTACATGTACGACAAGTCATGGTGAGATTCCATTCTATATTGGAACCGAAGAAGATGATCTTGAAGAGATTTTCAACGTGTACGACGAGGTCACGATGGGATTCCATTCTACGATGGGGCCGAAGAAGACGATTCATTTTTTTGTAATATCTTGAAAAGACCAGAGATATTAACTCTTCTAAAAGTCTCGGCTATGGACATTTCTTCTTTCACTTCTATAAAAACTACAATAAAGATTTTATATTTAAACGAGATATTTGCTTTATAAATAATGCCTTTATAATGTTGATTTTTCTAAAAATACGCTTAAAATAATTTTTTTTCAAAGCCAAAGTGATCCTAAACAAAATCTTAGCTGAGTTATGCTGCAAAACACAACTTCTCACCATAATTTCTTAAAAAAACAAACAAAACACAATTTTATCAAATGTTACAAAATGGGACAATGCACTGTATGTATATTGTATCGTTACAACACATCTATCCAAGCACACCCTAAAACACACTCACTCAATATTCTCTGACAGGTGTTCCAAAAGATAAAGACTTTGAAAAGTCTTAAGTATATCTAATATAATTAAGGAACCAAACCTATCAATATTTTTATTTCGAACAAGCTTATGAAAACATGTTATAAATTTTCTTTATTCATCTCAAGGAACATTTTCATTTATTTTCAAATTTCTTTAGCCTTCAAATTCCCTCCCTCTCCCTCTCTCTTCTTATAAGGGTTTCTTGTTAGGGTAGGCTTCGTAAATTAACGAGATAAATCCTATCATACCAACAAATTGTTGACTCTGAACATACTTAGATTATGAATAAAAACAAGCCAACAAAACGTGAAGTTTTCTTATATTAGNTTATAAGGGTTTCTTGTTAGGTTGGGCTTCGTAAATTATCGAGATAAATTCTATCATACCAACAAATTGTTGACTGTGAACATACTTAGATTATGAATAAAAACAAGCCAACAAAACGTGAAGTTCTCTTATATTAGATCAAAACTTAATTATGAACAGCTTAACCCTTCCATTAATGTTAATCAATTATAATTATTTTTCTATAGCATTAGTTCCCACATAGCCATCAATATTTGGATAATGATACATTAGGTTAACTATAAGCATCAAACTATCATAATATAATGCTCTTAAAACTCATTTTTAAGATCCTCTAGAATATTGCATTTTTTTTCTTAATCTTATAAATTTATTTGGAGAATAACATATTATTATAAAAAATGGGATCTTAATATTTTTTTTACTCATTCAAAACATTTATAATTAACTAATTATTTAATATATTATAAAATTTTCAAATTAAATTTTATGACTAAAAATATATTAATTAAATATAAAATAGTATATTTAGGATCCAAATCTTATAAATATATATACACTTCTATTAATTTTATTTCTCGAGCTAAATGCATGTCCTTCATCCTCAAAAAATTATTTCGTGTGGCCGCTACACATTCAGAAGATGATTTGGATGGGCCGCCAAACCATAAACAACAACTTAAACATGTCAAGATCACACTGCAAGCTGATAATTTTCCCTCATGCCCAAGCTTTGAACATTCCTAAACAGAGCAAAGAACAGCACAAGATACTTTAGCTCATCTTCCGATCTATATCAACCCTACAGATTCTCCCTCATCCTCTATAATTCCTTCCTTCTGCCCTTTCTTCCATTATTTCATTTAGCTCTCTGATCAATATGCCAAAGACGACTCCTTTTCTCCTCTTCTTCACTCTTCTCCCTGCTCTCCCCTCAGCAAGTAAAAAGAAAAAAAACACATTTTTATTCACAATCGAATCGATCTATAGACTTGTAAAGTATTTAAATTTGATCTAATCACCAAAGTTCTCTCCAGGCTCGGAGCCATATCTCGGCGTCAACTACGGCGAGCTCGCCGACAACCTCCCGCCCNCCTTTTGACATATTCTGTCAATAGTTCAGTAAGGTATATTATTTGTCGCTGCTCATCTAGAAATGATTGTCTATTGCTACGTTTGATCCCACTATACTTTCTTCCTGAGTCGCGCATCTACTTTGAGTTTCGTGTGAACACATTCTTAGGTGTATATATATATATATATATATATATATANGAGGAGTGTGACGCGGCGAAAGAATGATGATCATATGATTTTCACTTTTGCATGTACGACACGTCATGGTAAGATTCCATTCTATATTGGGGCCGAAGAAGATGATATTGAAGAAATTTTGATGTGTACGACAAGGTCACGATGGGATTCCATTCTACGGTGGGGCTGAAGAAGACGATCCATTTTTTTGTAATATATTGAAAAGGCCAGAGATATTAACTCTTCTAAAAGTCTCAGCTNGAAGCGAGGCTCTTTAAAAAAAAATCACAATAAAGTTAAATACGCAATTTGCCAAATAAGGACTAATGAGGGCGTACCATCAAACAAAGATGCATCGAATATATTACTTTAATTACCTTCAATTTATATCATGACTTTGTATATATGGGGAGAACTCGTATTAAATTGTTAGTTGACTCTTTATGTGTTGGAAATTTCTAGAGTAATCATATAAGTGGCTCTAGATGAAGAAAAAACATTGTGTCAGGAGTTTGGACGCAAAGCTCCAGACACAATATTTCTTCAATATGGGTGTGGCTAGTTGGCTCGAATCGATATAAATTTCACCCAAATCACTCTTGGAGGTCATGAACTCCATGTAAATTAGCCGAACTCATTGATCCATTGTGAACTTGATGGTATATATACGCAAATCCCTCTTAAATTTTCATTAAACCTTTTGGAGCACAATTAAAAAAATATATCAAAATAAAACAATTAAAAAATAATATTTTTTATCTAAAATCATCTTAATTTAAATACACGAGCGCACAAATCACGGGTGAATTTAAAATAAAATGATGGGGCACGTGCCCACATTTGATTGGACATGTCTTGTCCAATTAAATAGCTAATTCAGAAAGGCCCTCGCTATTCCAAAATATTATATATATAAGATAGCAAAAATGTTAGATGCTCCCTCTACTTTTATAAAAATTATATTATCACCCTTGATCAGGGATAGAAACTAGGAGTCAATGATCGTTCTTTAGAGGTATACCATAATTGTTATAATATTATTAAGTGGTATTTACATGCATACCAAATAATTCTTTTCTACTTTTCAAAAAGAAAAAAAAATTCTTATCTATTTACATATTTAACACTTAAATTCTTATATTTACAAGCATAACCCTCAAATCTTTAATATTATATAAAAAATATTATCATTATTGTAATTAAAAAAGTGAAAAGCAACTTATAAATATCATGCTTTAGGTGTTAGAAATGCAAATACATAAGAATTGTGTGATATGTATGTGAATTTCCTTCTTATTAAATCGTAATTAAAAATGATGTCAAATTTTTTATGATATTTTAAAAATAAATTTAATATTTAAATATTTATTTCTATTTGTATAATATTTTAAAAATAAATTTACATTTAAAAAAATAGTGACTTTTTTAAAAAATTGTTTATATAATATTTTAAAATAATAAGTAGATACATATGTAGTATTTTATTGAAAATGAAATAATCATAATTATGAGCATAAATAAATAATTCGATATTCAAATTTGTTCAATTATAAATTTAAAATTTAAAACTTCTTATGTATTAANATAGTGACTTTTTTAAAAAATTGTTTATATAATATTTTAAAATAATAAGTGGATACATATGTAGTATTTTATTGAAAATCAAATAATCATAATTATGTGCATAAATAAATAATTCGATATTCAAATTTGTTCAATTATAAATTTAAAATTTAAAACTTCTTATGTATTAAAGCATTGTAGGCTGCTAGCTTGGTATTCCAACAATCATTTCATCAAACAGCTTGTGCAAGAAGCAGGTGAAGAAATGACTGCGAAGCTGAATGGGCCGGGCCTTCAGTAGGCCTCTGTCGAGCCTATGTAGAAGAAATTATTGACGGAACACTAACTCGCCCCAGTCGGGTAATCCACTAGTGGGCTTTTGCTATGGAGAGCCCGTCGATATAATTGGGAAGCCCGCCAAAGCATCGTTCGAGAAGTACTTGAAGTTCTTTCTCATTTCAGTGAATATAGATGTGTGAAAAGCTTTCGTTTGTTAAATCTTCCTCTCACAAACTTCTACTGAAGTTATTTCTCAAAAACTAATTTTTTCAACATTTTAGATGATAACTGCCCCTTTTTGTCTGGTGAACGCGACTTTCAAAGAAATTTCGCCGAATAATGAAGCTCCTTCAAACGAAGCCTAAGAGTTTTTGAAACAACTGCAACTATATGAAGAAGCAACCCCCTGAATTTGTTCTGGCTAGTATTTTTTTTTTATAATTTTCAAAAAGTCATATTATAATTTTGAAAAAGTGGCGGGCTTCATTCTGTTTTAGAGAACGACGACAACAGAACGTTAAGAGTTGTTTGGTACATCATCATCGATTAACAATGCATCGACTGCAATTGCATTTCTTTGTCATTTCAGGACACTAATTATCCATGGCATCCTACCTGTCGTCGAATGTTCCATTATTTAGAAGATTGAAAAGTCCAAAATAGCCTAGGCAGCAAAAGTCTCTGTAGCCAGCGGTGAAGTTTGTGGTTTGCGAGGAGTGTGTCGCGGCGAAAGAAGGATGATCATACGATTTTCACTTTTGCATGTACGACACCTCATGGTAAGATTCCATTCTATATTGGGGCCGAAGAAGATGATATTGAAGAAATTTTCGATGTGTACGACGAGGTCACGATGGGATTCCATTCTACGGTGGGGCCGAAGAAGACGATCCATTTTTTTGTAATATATTGAAAAGGCCAGAGATATTAACTCTTCTAAAAGTCTCAGCTCTGAACATTTCCTCTTTCACTTCTATAAAAACTACAATAAAGATTTTATATTCAAACGAGATATTTGCTTTATAAATAATGCCTTTATAATGTTGATTCTTCTAAAACTACGCTTAAAATAATTTTTTTGAAAGCCAAAGTGATCCTAAACTAAATCTTAGCTAAGTTATGCTGCAAAACACAACTTCTCACCATAGTTTCTTAAGAAAATAAAAAAAAAAACACAATTATATCAAATGTTACAAAATGTGATAATGCACTGTATCGTTACAACACATCTATCCCAAGCACACCCTAAAACACACTCACTCACTATTCGCTGACAGGTAATCTTGAAAAGTCTTAAGTATATCTAATATAATTAAGGAACCAAACCTATCAATTTATTTTGAACAAGTTTATGAAAACATGTTATAAAATTTCTTTATTCATCTCAAGGAACATTTTCATTTATTTTCAAATTTCTTTAGCCTTTAAATTCCCTCCCTCTCCCTCTCCCTCTCCCTCTCCCTTCTTATAAGGGTTTCTTGTTAGGGTAGGCTTCGTAAATTAACAAGATAAATTCTATCATTGTTGACTCTGAACATACTTAGATTATGAATAAAAACAAGCCAACAAAACGTGAAGTTTTCTTATATTAGATCAAAACTTAATTATGAACAGCTTAACCCTTCCATTAATGTTAATCAATTATAATTATTTTTCTATAGCATTAGTTCCCACATAGCCGTCAATATTTGGATAATGATACATTAGGTTAACTATAAGCATCAAACCATCATAATATAATGCTCTTAAAACTCATTTTTAAGATTTTCTAGAATATTGCATTGTTTTCTCAATCATATAAATTTATTTGGAGAATAACATGTTATTATAAAAAAATGGGATCTTAATATTTTTTTTACTCATTCAAAACATTTATAATTAACTAATTATTAATACATTATAAAATTTTCAAATTAAATTTAATGACTAAAAATATATTAAATTAAATATAAATTAGTATATTTAGGATCCAAATCTTATAAATATATATAAACTTTTTTAAATTTTATTTCTTGAGCTAAATGCATGTCCTTCATCCTCAAAAAATTATTTCGTGTGGCCGCTACACATTCAGAAGATGATTTCGATGGGCCGCCAAACCATAAACAACAACTTAAACATGTCAAGATCACACTCCAACCTGATAATTTTCCCTCATCCCCAAGCTTTGAACATTCCTAAACAGAGCAAAGAACAGCACAAGATACTTTAGCTCATCTTCCGATCTATATCAACCCTGCAGATTCCCCCTCATCCTCTATAATTCCTTCCTTCCGCCCTTTCTTCCATTATTTCATTTAGCTCTCTCATCAATATGCCAAAGACGACTCCTTTTCTCCTCTTCTTCACTCTTCTCCCTGCTCTCCCCCCAGCAAGTAAACAAAAAAAACACATTTTTATTCACAATCTATAGATCTATAGACTTGTAAAGTATTTAAATTTGATCTAATCACCAAAGTTCTCTCCAGGCTCGGAGCCATATCTCGGCGTCAACTACGGCGAGCTCGCCGACAACCTCCCGCCCCCCGCTTCCACAGCACGCCTCCTCCAATCAACAGTTTTCTCCAATCTTCGACTGTACAACGCTGATCCCGCCGTCATCACCTCCTTCTCCGGCACCGGTATCTCCCTCCTCCTTGGCGTCCCTAACTCCGACATTCCCTCCCTCGCCGGCGATCCTTCGGCTGCTGCCTCCTGGCTATCCACCAATCTTCTCCCTTTTATTCCCTCCACCAACATATCCGCCGTTTCCGTCGGCAACGAAGTCCTCAACTCCGGCGATCCTTCTCTTTCCTCTCTCCTATTACCGGCGATGCGGAACCTCCGCGCAGCCATCGCTGCTACCCCCTCCGCCGCCGCAGTTAAGATATCTACGGTACATTCGATGGCCGTTCTGTCGCAGTCCGATCCGCCGTCCGCCGGAAACTTCCACTCTGACCTCGCCGGAATACTTCAACCCATCCTCCAGTTTCTAAGTGATAACAACTCTCCGTTCATGATCAACCCTTACCCTTACTTCGCGTACAAGAGCGACCCACGGCCCGAAACCCTCTCGTACTGTCTTTTCCAGCCAGGCCCGGCCCGGCCTGATACGGGATCTGGGATTTCTTACTCCAACATGTTTGATGCTCAGGTGAGAGCCCATTTAAAACTAGAAACATATAATTAATTGAAAATAGAATATATATTTTGCTTTATAAACGTATGCATTATTTTATAGATTCTTTAAATCCAGCTCTAAGGATGTTGAATTAAAAATTATTCCAGAAATATACCCAAAGAATAAAATGTTCTATTAGGAGACAGTTAATAGAGAGAGAGAGAGAGAGAAAAGGAACACTGGTGGACAAACAAAAGATGTCTTTTATCCATAATATAGACTACTATTTATAGGTCCAAGTTCCAATATTACAAAATTATATATTCATTAACTTTTAAGAGGGGCTTTTTGTAATTTACAATCTTATTTGCATATAATAAAGCCTGAGATATTCGATCGATAAAGATCGATGATCTCTGACAAATCATGAATTGATCGATTGATGGTTCAAAGAAGTGATTTCATTAATCGTTCTGAAGGTTGATGACCGTCTTGAGGGGCTTTCTTTTGACATCTTCTGTCGATAGTTCAGTAAGGTATATTATTTGTCACTGCTCATCTAGAAACGATTGTCTATTGCTACGTTTGATCCCACTATACTTTCTTCCTGAGTCGCCCATCTACTTTTCGTGTGAACAAATTCTTAGGTGTATATATATATATATATATAGAGAGAGAGAGAGAGAGAGAGAGAGAGAGAGAGAGAGAGCATAAGTATTTAACGTATTATATTTTTATATTTTTTAAAAGTAAATATCTTGAATGCCAATTTTTTAACTCTGAAGAATATAATTATTTGTTAAATAATTTGCTTAAACTTATTTTCTCATATAGTTCGAGTNTAACTCTGAAGAATATAATTATTTGTTAAATAATTTGCTTAAACTTATTTTCTCATATAGTTCGAGTCATAATCAATCTTTCATCTATTCCAAATCTATAGTTTTAATATATAATACATCTTATTAGTGAATGTCAAGCTACTCACGGGCCCTCATCAATTTTGTCATATTTCACCCAACATATATGCTATGTAGTGAAGTTAAAATACTAAATATAAAAAAAATTTAATATTTTTTATTTATTCATTCAGTTTCTTTATACATATAGCAATATACATCCAGGAGTTTTGAAATTTAAAATCTAAACTATATCGTATTAGTTTTCTTTCAGGTTGATGCAGTTAGGGCGGCGCTGCGAGCCGCCGGGTTCGCCGGCCAAGAGGTGGTGGTGGCGGAGACCGGGTGGCCATATAAAGGTGACGACAACGAGGTCGGAGCCAGCATAGAGAACGCCAGAGCATATAATGGGAATCTGATAGCTCATTTGAGATCTATGGCTGATCCTGTGACGACGTATTTATTCGCCATGTATGATGAGGACTTGAAGCCCGGCCCAACGTCTGAGCGCTCCTTTGGGCTTTTCGGGCCGGATCTTAGGCCCATTTATGATGCCGGGATGCTTAAATCCGGGCAGGATTTGGGCGGATCGCCGAGCCAGGTGGCGCCGGCGGAGTCTTCAAGGCCGGAAGAGGTGTGCGTCGCCGGCGAAGGTGGTGGCGGCGGTGTATGTAGACNGAGGGGCTTTTTGTAATTTACAACCTTATTTGCATATAATAAAGACTGAGACCTATTCGATCGATAAGAATCGATGATCTTCTGCTACATCATAAATCGATCGATTGATGGTTCGAAGAAGTGATTCCATTAATCGTTCTGAATGTTGATGACCGTCTTGAGGGGCTTCATTTTGACATCTTCTGTCAATAGTTCAATAAGGTATATTATTTGTCGCTGCTCGTCTAGAAACGATTGTATTTTGCTACGTTTGATCCCACTATACTTTCTTCCTGGGTCGCCCATCTACTTTGAGTTTCGTGTGAACACATTCTTAGGTGTATATATATAAATATATAAAGAGAGAGAGAGAGAGAGCATAAGTATTTAACATATTATATTTTTATATTTATTAAAAGTAAATATCTTGAATGCCAATTTTTTTTACTCTGAAGAATATAATTATTTGTTAAATAATTTGCTTAAACTTATTTTCTCATATAGTTCGAGTCATAATCAATCTTTCATCTAATCTAAATCTATAGTTTTAATATATAATACATCTTATTAGTGAATGTCAAGCTATTCACGGCCCTCATCAATTTTGTCATATTTCACCCAACATATATGCTATGCAGTGAGCCTACAATACAAAATATAAAAAAACATTTAATATTTTTTATTTATTCATTCAGTCTCTTTATACATATAGCAATATAAATCCAGGAGTTTTGAAATTTAAAATCTAAACTATATCGCATTAGTTTTCTTTCAGGTTGATGCAGTTCGGGCGGCGCTGCGCGCCGCCGGGTTCGCCGGCCAAGAGGTGGTGGTGGCGGAGACCGGGTGGCCATATAAAGGTGACGACAACGAGGTCGGAGCCAGCATAGAGAACGCCAGAGCATATAATGGGAATCTGATAGCTCATTTGAGATCTATGGCTGATCCTGTGACGACGTATTTATTCGCCATGTATGATGAGGACTTGAAGCCCGGCCCAACGTCTGAGCGCTCCTTTGGGCTTTTCGGGCCGGATCTTAGGCCCATTTATGATGCTGGGATGCTTAAATCCGGGCAGGATTTGGGCGGATCGCCGAGCCAGGTGGCGCCGGCGGAGTCTTCAAGGCCGGAAGAGGTGTGCGTCGCCGGCGAAGGTGGTGGCGGCGGTGTATGTAGACTGCCGGGAGTGGAGTATCTGCCGAGCGCGGCCATGGGGAGAGGCGATTGGAAGGAGATATCATTACTTTTAGGACTCGTTACCTTTTTAGGCGTTGTGCTGATAGCATGAAGATTGGAACAGCATAGAAGGAAAGAAATCTGGCCATTTTTCTCTTTTTTGGATTGGTATTTCATATGTAGTATTATATATTTTAGGACTAGGAAGTGACAGTAAACCACCCTATTGTATTCTCTTAAATAATCATGAAATTATCATAGATAAATATACAAATATCACATCCCATGTGTTAGAGCCTAAGTAAGAAGAGAGAAATAAACAGAGTAATGAATAATAATGTTAGGAGTCATGATAGGAAATAATTTATTCTTATAAATAAATTATTTCCTTAGAATTCGAGTTATGTTAGAAAATAATTTANTTACAGGAATTGTGTGATATATATATGTAAATTTCACAATTTTTAGTTGAGAAATATTGAGATCTTAGGGCGAAGAAAAATAAGAAATCGACACAAATCCAGAAGAAGAACACACAGAGATTTAACGAGGTTTGACAAAGATGCCTACGTCGTCCGAAGCAGAGCGGCGACTTTCTTTCAATTAAAAAAAAAGAGTACAAGATACATAATACAACATTGAATAGCCTAGAGTTACAAAGACACATATATATAACTCTAGATAAAACCCTAGAGTACAATATATAATTATAAAATTACCCTTGTACCGTATCACAGGGTGTTGCCCCTGCACCCCCAACCCACATAACGAAACTCCCCCGATTGGACAGATTCTTTCGCTCTGCTCCAGCATCTGTCTCTTATATGGTATATGAGTCATATCTAATAAATCTCCACCTTGACGAATATCCAGCCCCTAAAGAGAAATACTTCATGGAGTTTCTTACACAATGAAGTGGGTTGGGCCACCATGCTTCTCTAGCAGCTGCAAACATTCAACAAGTTCAAGAAATGTAAGAACTTGTTGATAGTAACTGGTTTGGTCAACATATCAACTGCATTTTCATCAGCATGAATCTTTTGCAACAGTATCTCACAAGAAGTAATCAATTCTCTGATCTTGTGACACTTGACATCAATGTGTTTTGTTCTTGCATGGTACACCTGGTTCTTAGCCAGATAAATAACACTCTGACTGTCAAAATGCAACTCAACTCCACCCTGCTCAATGCCCAGTTCCTATGCTAGCCCAACAAGCCATAAAGCTTCTTTCGCAGCTTCAGCTATTGTCATATACTCAGCTTCAGTTGTAAATAATGCCACAATAGACTGACTTTTTTATTTCCAACATATAGGCCCTCCATCAAGAGTAAAGACATACTACTTGTAGACCTTTTGTCATCCAAATCACCTGCATAGTCTGAATCAATGTACCAACAACCGAATGATCATTGTTGCTGATGAGAAGCGCACAAGAGACCAAGTCTTCATAATTCAATCTCCTAAGAGTCCTACATTGGTGTGTCTCTATTTGTCTCTGGCTAGATTGTAATTGTGCAAATCAACTAGAATTTAATCAACATGTGTTGGATTTGCACCTCTAACTCTCTCAACTATTCTGGATGTTGTTCTAAATTCATCTGTACTGCATATGAACTGGAACAGTTCTCTGGCACATTGTCTTGATTCTACTGCAACATAGACCGTTCATAAAAAACTGCATCTCTATTGATCATCTTTTTCTTTGTAATCCTATCCAAAACTTGCATCATTTCACACCTTCCTTGTAGCCCAAAAAGATGAACTTCTTGGATTTTGTATCAAGTTTTGATTTTTTATCTCTAGGTACATGCGCATAAGCAGAACAAAAAAAATTTGTAAATGATTGAAATTAACTGAATTACATGTTCATACATCTTCCGCAACCTTGCCACCTAACGATGCCCGAGGTGATCTATTGATGAGATAACATGTCATATTCACAATATCTGCCTAGAAACTCTTAGAAAACCCTGCATTCAGTCTCAAGCATCTCGCTCTTTAAGTTAAAGACATGTTTGTCCTTTCTGCCACACCATTTTGTTGTGGTGTCTTGCGCACTAAAAAATGCATCTGAATTCCATGCTCCTCAAAAAACTTCTGCAACATTGAATCTTTGTACTCTGTGTCATTATCAGGTCTCAAATACTCAATATTTCTACCAATTTAGTTCTCCACCTCAGCTTTCCACAACTTGAATTTGGAGAAGACTTCAAATTTATGCTTCAAAAAATACACCCAAACTTTCCTCGAGAAATCATCAATAAATGTGACGAAATACTGAGATTCTTCCAATGACGATTCCTTAGTAGGGCCCCATACATCAGAATGCACATTATCAAGAATCCCTTCAGTTTTGTGCTTTACAATATTAAAACTGACTCTATTCTGTTTTTTAAGAACACAGAACTTACAAAGATCGAACTTACAGTTTTTAAAATCATGTAACAGGTTTGTTCTATGCAATTCCGCCATCCCACATTCATTAAGATGACCCATTTGCATATGTCATAACTTTGTATTATCACCATCTGACTCCACAGAATGAACTACACCTACAACTGTACTCCCTGACAGTTTGTAGAAATTACCTTCAGTTAACTTTTGTTTCATCACAGTCAGTGCACCCTTAACAATTCTGCTGGTTTCACTATCCTCATTTGCCTTAGGAATAAAATAATTTCTATGTAAAGTGTCCACACAAATCAAATTCTTTTTTAGATCTAGAATATGTCTGACATCACATATTGTTCTAACGGTGTCATCATACATCTAAATTCTAACTTGACCAATACCAATAATATTGCAGCGTCTATCATCACATAAATAAATTGAGCTAGAATTAGCTAAATTGTATGAAGTAAACCACTCTCTGTTATGTGTTATGTGATAAGAACATCCTGAATCAAGAATTCATGGATCCCTTGAACCGAGTTAATGAAACTGAAATTATATCATCATCATTGCAATTTGAATTGCCACTCTGCACCACATTTACAGACTTCGATGATGCATCACATTTCTCCCCAGATTGCTTCTTGAGCTTTGGACAATCCCTCTTCATATGACCTGACTCTTTGTACTTGTAACAATGAATTATATTTTTGTCTTTGGGCTTTTATCTGGAATTTTGCTTTCCAAAACCCCATTCTCTTTCTTCATTCCACGATTCTGATCACCCTTAACATATAAACTGTCGTCATGAGAGCTTTCCCCTGCATTATGCTTTCGCTGATTGTGAGCCAAAAATGCTGCAGTAATCTCATCAACTTTAGTAGTTTCTTTTTTTATATGTCAGAGTAGTCATCAGATGTTCATAAGAAGAAGACAATGAAAATAACAAAATCATTGCTCGATCTTCATCATTAATAATCACATCAAGCCGTGATAAATCTGTAATTATTCGATTGAAGCCATTCACGTGTTGAGCTAGAACCTTCTTGCATCTTCAACTTATACAGTTTTTGCTTCAGATACAATTTATTCATCAGAGGTTTAGACATAAACTAAGTTTCCAATTTCTTCCATACCTCCCCTGGAGATTTTAGATTCAACCGTGACACATAACCTCATCTGCCAAACGCAAGCGTATGGTTGATGTTTCTCGGTGTTGCAATTCTTCCCAATCTTTATCATACATGACCAATGGTTTCGTTGCCCGCAAAAATTTTAAGATTCTCTGTTGCGTCAACATATTTTTTACCCTTATTTGCCACAATTCGAAGTTACTAGTTCTATCAAAATTTACCACCTCAAATTTTGCACAAGAAATTGTCATTTGAAATTAATCTTGCAACAAACTTTTCTGAAAATTTATTTGCAATTCCTTGCTTAGAATCTAAGAAAAAAAGTATTGAAATGTTCACTTATTAAGTTTCCTTAATTAAGTTTCCCTTAATTATGTTTTGTAGAAAAATAATTTTAAGAAAATCTCATTTCTTGATATTTCCTTTTTCGCGTCACAGAAACTTCCTTTTATGCTTTTGTCCGCATGCAACAACAAAAATTTCCTTCTCCACGACAAGAAAGTCCGCTGCCCGACTGCCTCGTGCGTCAAACAGATTGCTGCCCGAACCGCTTCTGCCTGCGCCTGATCTCGCGACCTCCTACATCACGAACTCCTGTGTCGCGAATAGAAGAACCTCTGTGGAATTCCTCGACTCCTCGAAGCAAAACTCCTCGCAACCTCTGAATTTGTTCGCAACCTCTTATGTGAAATTTGCCTTCTCGCGCAGTCGCGCAAGGAAGCTCTGTAGCAGAACCGCAATTAGTCTTTTCGTGTCGGGAAGGCTAGCTAAACTTCCTCTGCGTCGCCGCCAAACTGCTCTCACCGAAGCCCCTTCGCGAACGCTGAATCCGAGATGCCACAATTCGCCTCTTAGTTGCGTTTCAAACTGTCGAACTCCTTGCCTCGGCCAAATTCACCAAAGCCAAAAAAAAAAAAAAAACT
>JXCR01006649.1:93778-143457 GCA_002079205.1 Phalaenopsis hybrid cultivar
AAAAAAAAAAAAAACTCTGAAACTTTCGTCGTTGAACCCTAACCGTCAAACTCCTCTGCTAAATCTTCCTTTTCCCTGCTCTAGAACCTTACTCTGATATCATTTGTTGAGAATTTAGGACGAAGAAAAAAAAAATTAACAGAAATCCAAAAGAAAAACACAGAGATTTAACGAGGTTGGGCAAATGTGCTTACATCATCGGGAGCAGAGCAACGACTTTATTTCAACTCCAAAAAAAGAGTACAAGATACAAAATACAACATTGAATAGCCTAGGGTTACAATCATGCATATATATAACCCTAGATACAACATTGGAGTACAATATGTAATTACAAAATTACTCATCTATCGTACCATGGGGCGTTGCCCCTGCATCCCCAACCCATCTAACGAAACACCCCCTATTAGACAGATTCTTCTGCTCCGGTCCAATATATGTCCCTTTTATGGCATATGCCCTTTATATGATATATGAGTCATACCTAACAAGAACTCAGAGAATGAAATTGGAAACCCACAACTCACAAAATGATTAACTCAATTGAGGAATACAAAAAAAAAAAAATTCAAAAATAATTTTTCTTAAAACTGATTAATCTAATAATAATTAAAACGCTGGCGGATTGTGATTTGAAAAATAAAACTACATTAAACTATTTCAAATAAAACCTTAATCACAACTCTTAAGTCTCAATCATACTCCTCTGATTTGCCCTCCAAATAAATGAAATGACAGAGAAATTGGGTTATGTGTAAGACATTTATTGCAGCTACAAAATAATTCCTTAGCTTTTATTAATGAATGTTAAAAAACTTTATGAAGAATTAAAATTAAATATTTCCCAAAAATAAAAAATTAAATAAATCAACCCAACAACCATCGAATTGGTCATAGGTGCCATAATCTTGTTAAATTATAGAACTGCCCTTATTTATTATTGGTTTAGGGGACATTTACACATTTTCATGCATGTTATAAAGATTGAAGTTTAGGTGTTAGATATGTAAATACATAAGAAGTGAGTGGTATATATACAAATGGAATTGACAAAACAACAAATCTCTCTATGAATTTAATATGAATTTGCAACTTTTATTTTAATCTTTCATTTTCTTTAGTTGCTTGTTTGAGAAAAAGAGAAAATACGGAAATAGTGATTGTTTATTAAATATTGTGAAAACTAAGAAGAATGGATGGGAATAAAGATTGAAATAGAATATAAAGAACACACAAATTTACGTGGTTTGACAAATCGTCTACATTTACGGAGTTGCAGAAGATTTTATTAATTGAGGAAATTATATTGTTTGATCACGTCGACAATTACAAGATCTCTCACTTGTTTTCTCTCTTTTTACACCGAGATTCTCCCAAGAGGAAGAACACCGAAGAATAAGAAATATGCACAAGAGAAAAAAATCTATTACTCTTCTGTTGCAAGCCAACAAGAATAAATCAAGAAGAGCATTTTCTTCTTCCACTATCTTCTTCTTTCTTCTGCCAAGCTCGCAAAAGCAACTAAGAAAGATAACCTTGCGAAAACACCTTTTTTTTTGCCTTATGCTTTCCGTAATCCTCAAGAAGAATCCAAGCAGGGAATCTCCTTTCCTGTTTCTGCGAACTGAAGGAGACGAAGACGGGGGGTGAGGGCCTTTTTCAAAAGTTCAAAAACACAGGGGTTTTCTAATTTGCGAAACAGATAGAGAAAAGAGGGAGAGCAAGGCGGTAGCAGTTACAACAAGCACAGGTATGTTATTTCATTATTATTATTTTTTTCTTGTAAAATTGTCTCCACACGTATAACAAATCTTCCACTTGGAGACTGGTACACAAACAACAACGACTTCTTCCTCAAACTGATATCATCCACTGGCGGCGTAACTCTTTTCTTCAAACATGAATCCTCTGCCCCTGCAACTTAAGACCCGTGTTTTTAAGCTTGAAGAGCAACTAAAGCTGCTAAGAACTTCAATTTCTCCAAAGTAACACCATTTGTCACCATATCAGCAGGGTTCTGGCTTCCATAAATTTTCTCAAGCAACAACTGTCAGTCATCCAACAATAACCATATGAAGTGATACCTTATCAGAATGTTCTTAGTCTTAGACTAAAATGTTGGATTCCTGACAAGAAATATGACGCTCTGACTATCACTGTAGAGAATGCCCTTCTGACTCTTCTTGCCCAATTCTTCCAAGATGCCCTGTAGACATATCATTTCTTTCGCAGCCTCTAAAACTACTATATACTCAGCTTCTGTAGCAGACAACGAAACTGTCTTCTGCAGATTAGAGCCCAATGATACTGCAGTGCCACCAATAATATAAATATAATCCATATTACTTCTTCTGATATCAATGTCTCCAGCTAGATCAACATCAACATGGTCTTGTACCTCTGAACTTTTTCCTGAGAAACACAAGCAAGTTTTTGAAGAGCCTCTTAGGTACCTCAAGATCCACTTCACTGCTTCTCAATGTTCCTTTCCTGGATTACTCATGTATTTGCTAACAACTCCCACTACATGGGCAATATCAGGTCTGATGCAAACCATATCATACATAAGTGAACTAATAACTGAAACATAAGAAATCTTACTCATGTGATCTCGTTCCTCTCCTGACTTGAGTGACTGATTCTTGCTGAGTCTAAAGTGACTTCTCAAGGGTGTGCCAACTGGCATAGCCTTATTCATGTTGAACCTGCTAAGTACCTTTTTCACATACTCAGTCTGAGAGAGTCTTAATATGCCTTTGACTTTGTCTCTTACAATTCTCATACCAAGGATATGTTTTGCTACTCCCAAATCCTTCATTGCAAAGTGCTCTGACAAGTGACATCTGCTTCTTCAGATTATTGATCTCCTCAATACTAGCACATACAATAAGCATATCATCCACATACAACAGTAGGATGATATAAGAATTGTTAAAATACATGACATAACAACAGTGATCTGCTTGATATATGATGTACCCTGCACTGTGCATGAAATTATCAACTTTCTTGTACCACTATCTAGGAGCCTGTTTCAGGCTATACAAGCTCTTCTTCAATCTGTAAACTAACACTTCATTTCCTTATACCACGAACCCTTCAGGTTGGTGCATGTAGATGTCTTCTTCAAGATCCCCATGAAGAAAGATTATCTTCAGATCTAACTGCTTAAGGAATAGATCTTCATAAACCACCATAGACAGTACCATTCTTATGGTTGTAAGCTTCACCCGAGGAGAGAAAATCTCAGAATAATCAATATCATGCTTCTGATGAAAACCTTTTACAACAAGTCTAGCCTTGTACCTCTTATTGTCATCATGCTCAGTTTTCACACGGTACACCCACTTGTTGTGTAATGTCTTCTTCCCAGATGGAAGTTCTGTCAACTCCCAAGTCTGATTTTCTAACAGAGAATCCATCTCCTCCTTCGTGGCTAGCTCCCACTTGCTCGAATTTTCATCTTGCAAGGTTTCTTCATAACTCTGAGGTTCTCCACTATCTATTAGCATAATGTAATTTAAAGTTGGAGAATAACGCTGTGGAGAACGTCTAACCCTTTATGAACTGCGATCTGCAACTGCAGGGGTAGACTGCTCTGAAATTGATTATGAAACAACAGGAGTGGATTCATCGGACCCACTCTCCTCATCACCTGCATCTCTGTCCTGCACTGTGACCTCTGGTAAATCATCAAATCTACCAACTCAGATTCCTTCAGTGTTATTTCAGAAACTGTACTTGACTTGTCCTTGTACATAACCTTCTCATTAAAAATCACAATTCTGCTCCTTATGATCTTTCAACCTTAATCATCCCAAAAATGATATCCAAATGTCTTATCTCCATAGCCAATGAAATAACACTTCTTTGACTTAGCCTCAAGCTTACTTCAAGCATCAAAATTAATGAGAATATAAGAAAGACATCCAAAAGTCTTAATGTGAGAAAATTTAACCTCTTTCCTACTCCAACCTTCTTCATGTAATTCACAATTTAATGGAACAGATGACCCTCTGTTGATCAAATAAACTGCAGTACTAACAGCTTTTGCCAAGAAAGTAGGTGGTAGTCCGATGAGCAATCTTATGCTTCTAGCCTGCTCATTAATGGTCCTGTTCATGCCCTCTGCGACACCATTTTGTTGTGGTGTCATTGGAGTGGTATTATCCATTATGATTCCCTGAGCTGCACAGTACTCCTTGAACCCACCATCAATGTACTCATCACCATTATCAGACCTTAGACATTTCAGCCTTAAGCATGTCTCTGTCTCAACCACGGTCTTCCAAGTCATGAACACACTGAATACATCATATTTATACTTGTTATTCGCCGATGGCTTTTCATACATACTTGATGGAGTTGCCATAATATCTACAGTCGTCCTCTCCTTGACAAAGTTGTGTGCAACAGACCTCGATAGGGTCAATCGAATAATCTACAAAACCTGTCGATCCAACAGATTCCAATCAGCTTCATCCAATCTTTCAGATTTTTTCTCCAATAACGGAAGATGAAGTTTCTTCACATGGAGGTAGTCCTCTATCTACATCCTCCAACAACCAAAATCAGTGCAATTAAATTTCTCGATCACTAAAACCTTCATTTCATCTGCAGTCATTGGATCTGATGTCAATTGTTGTGGTATATTAAAATAAAATAGAATGATCGACGACGAAATGAAAAATAAAACGAGAAAAAATTTGCATACAAAGAACACGCAGATTTACGTGGTTCGACAAATTGCCTACGTTTACGGAGTTGCAGAAAATTTTATTAATTGAGGAAATTACACCGTTTGATCACGTCGATAATTACAAGATCTCTCATTTGCTCTCTCTCTCTCTCACTTTACACCGAGATTAACCCAAGAGCAAGAACACCGAAGAAGAAGAAATACATACAAGCGAAAAAACCTATTACTCTTCTGCTGCAAGCCAACAAGAAAAAATTAAGAAGAACACATTCTTCTTCCACAATCTTCTTCTTTCTTCTGCCAAGCACGCAAAAGCAACTAAGAAAGAGCACCTTGGGAAAACACATTTTTTTCTGTCTTCAGTTTTCCGTAAGCCTTAAGAAGAATTCAAGCTGGAAATCCTCTTTCTTGTTTCCGCGAACTGAAGGAGACGAAGACGGGGGTTGAGGGCCTTTCTCGCGATTCTAGAAAACAGTGGTTGAGGGCCTTTCTTGCAATTCTAGAAAACGGGGGTTTTCTAATTTGAGAAACAGATAGAGAAAAGAGGGAGAGCAAGGCGATAGCAATTACGACAAACCCAAGTAAGTTATTTCATCATTATTATTATTTTTTCCCGGGTAACTGTCTCCACATGTATAACATAAGGCATCGTTTGACGCATCTCTACGATAATTATTCTTATTATAACTTTTAAGAACATACAATAACTAAAAATTATCCAATAAAATGCTATCTTTAAAAGTTAATTGTAATACATAAAGATACTACATTTGCGTCAAATTTCATGCAAATTAATATTAATTGTAATAGATATAAATAATATTATGTACATTTACCACACTCAAATCATATTTGATTTAAAATATGAACTATATATTTGTACTTAAGCCCAACTATATGCAGAGTGACCAACTTATATAAACATAATATTTATATAAGAATTCATCTCATTCTTAATGATAGGATATAAGATATAAATACATATATAAAACAAATTTATAAATTTATTTTTTTCTAATCACGATGATTAGCCCAGTGGGCTTCATAAATCAAGTGATGGGCTCTCACTATTTGTTTGAACCTAATGGACTTCAAATCCATTAATTACTACTAGGGTTGATCTATCTTTTAATAATAGGAGTTATATAAAGTCCACTGAATCTTATGTATTTACATCTATAACACTATACTTGAATTTTTACATGAATTCCACTTTATCCATGCATGAAAATGTGTATTTCACTTTTTTCTTAAATAAAATGGTGGTTTTTTATGATGTGATATGAAAGATTTGGGTGGTATAAATGTAAAAATTAAAATTTAGGTGTTAGATATGAAAAAAAACAAAAGAATTGGGTGGTTAATAATAAATATTGATAATTGCCGCAAACCATTCCTGCATTGGTTTTAAAAAACAAAAGAATCAGGCGGACTTGGGTTTGAGGACAGGCATATATGCATGTGTGCTATGTTTGTAAGGCCTTGGTCGGGATCTTTTATTTATTTATTTATTTATTTTAGTGTTTTATTTTAAAAATATATTTGTTCATTTTTGCATTTTTTAATTTTTTTTAATAAATTAGTTTATTTTTATAAACAAAATGCATTTTTTTATTTTTAAAGAACATATTTATTTGATGAGTTTTAACGACTTTTTATATTTTTTTTGTTTCTGATAATAAAAAAATATGTTTTTGAAAATACTCAAAATAAAATTTGGGTGTTTTGAATGTTTCCAAAACAATCATATTTTAATCAAATATATCAAACATATTTAATTTCAAATAAAAATATATATATATATAAAAATGAATGAAAGTTTTAAAAAGTAACTTAACATGTTATGTCAAATTAAAGCAAAGATAAAATAAATTAAAAATAAAAAACAAAAGATAAAAATCAAAAGTGACACTAAATGACCCCTCAGTGTATGTTCTATGATTCTTTCTCATAATTTCCTTACATCACTTAAAAAAATTTGACAGATCTGTATTTATCATTGTTATGAACATCTTTTTCGTTCCAAAACTAGAAATGCTATTGTTGTTGGTTCTGAGGCCGAATGAGAAACGACGAACATTGTCAATAAAAAATTATTCGAGACAGTTGCAGCGGTTTGAAGAAGCATTATAAAACGGCTATTGAATATGAAGTTGTGACTATTACCAATGTATTTAAAATTTAAACAATTAGACTTAAGTTTTCTGACAGCTACTACTCTCTAATATTTTGGGATAAAAAAAATAACTTTCGATCATAGAAATTTCTAAACAATAGGAAAAGACAAATTTTCCAAACAGAACTGTGGTGACAGTCTGAAAAACAAAGAAGCCTAAANTAAATCAAGTGATGGGCTCTCACCATTTGTTTGAAGTTAATGGGCTTCAAATCCATTAATTATTACTAGGGTTGATTTATCTTTTAATAATAGGAGTTATATAAAGACCACTGAATCTTATGTATTTACATCTATAACACTATACTTCAATTTTTACAGGCATTCCACTTTATCCATGCATGAAAATGTGATTTTTTATGATCTGATATGAAAGATTTGGGTGGCATAAATGTAAAAATTAAAATTTAGGTGTTAGATATGTAAAAAACGAAAAGAATTGGTGGTATGCATGTAAATGCGCCTTAATAATAGATATTGATAATTGCCGCAAACCATTCCTACATTGGTTGTAAAAAAACAAAAGAATCAGGTGGACATGGGTTTGAGGACAGGCATACATGCATGTGTGCTATGTTTTTAAGGCCTTGGTCGAGATCTTTTTATATTTATTTATTTATTTTAGTATTTTATTTTAAAAATATATTTGTTCATTTTTTGCATTTTTTTTTAAATTAGTTTATTTTTATAAACAAAATACATTTTTTTTTTATTTTTAAAAAACAAATTTATTTGTTGTGTTTTTTAACAACTTTTTATATTTTTTTTGTTTCTGATAGTAAATAAAAATGTTTTTGAAAAAAACTCAAAATAAAATTTGGGTGTTTTGAATGTTTCCAAGACAATCATATTTTAATCAAATATATCAAACATATTTAATTTCAAATAAAAGTATAAACAATTAAAAAAAAGAATGAAAGTGATCACAGATGACCCAAAAAAACTATTTTCAATGGTTTTAAAAATTAACTTAACATGTTATATCAAATTAAAGCAAAGATAAAATAAATTAAAAATAAAAAATAAAACAAAAGATAAAAATCAAAATGACCCCTCACTGTATTTTCTATGATTCTTTCTCATAATTTCATTACATCACTTGAAAAAAATTGACAGCTCTGTATTTATCATTGTTATGAACATACTTTTCGTTCCAAAATTAGAAATGCTATTGTTATTGGTTCTGAGGCCGAATGAGAAACGACGAGCATTGTCCATAAAAAATTATTCGGGACAGTAGCAGTGGTTTGAACAAACAATAAAAAACGGCTATTGAAAATGATGTGGTGACTATTACCAATATATTTAAATTTTAAAAAGTTAGACTTCAGTTTTCTGACAACCACTACTCTCTAATATTTCAAGATGAAAAAAATAACTTTCTATCATAGAAATATCTAAACAATAGGAAAAGACAAATTTTCCAAACAGAACTGTGGTGACAGTCTGAAAAACAAAGAAGCCTAAAAAACTGTCCCAAACGGACACTAAGTCAAACCAATCCTAAAATCTATGCCAAAAGTCATGAATCTTTCCATGCTAAATTCATGAAATAAACTGTTTTCTGCATGGGTGGGCAATATTTCTGCAAATCCATGCATCTTTTAATGGATTGAAAGATGTTTGTGACTTAAAAGGAGTAAATGGGGTATACAAACATAAAATTGGTGGGTCCATCACTATTATCACCCCAAAGGCATGTGGACGATTATGTTTTGTTGCTTCTTAGCCAATGAATAATANTTGGATTGAAAGATGTTTGTCACTTAAAAAGGAGTAAATGGGGTATACAAACTTAAAATTGGTGGTCCATCACTATTATCACCCCAAAGGCATGTGGACGATTATGTTTTGTTGCTTCTTAGCCAATGAATAATATCCTGCTCTTTTTCTTTTATCTGAATGAATTTATTAGTATGTGTCTCGTGCCACATGGAACACATAATTGGAGCCTGCAACTTGCTTTTTGCAGTTCCCTTTCTTCTTCTTCCTCTTTTTTTTTTGAAGATTTAAGTAAATCTAACACCTAAATCTCCATTGTATAGCACCATTTTTCTTTTTATCATCTCCTTGCTAGAAAGAGATCTTCTTTCCTTGAAAATAAGTGTGTAAAGGGGATGCAATGATTCAAAAAGAATAATAAAAGCCTNAATTGGAGCCTGCAACTTGCTTTTTGCAGTTCCCTTTCTTCTTCTTCCTCTTTTTTTTTTGAAGATTTAAGNTTTATGAGAAATTCAAGTGCATGCTACACAATTCTTATGTATTTACTAACACCTAAAGTATGATATACATACTTAAAACACATAGGTGCCATAAATTTATGCATGAAAAAAGATGTATTTTAATGTTGAAAANGTTATGAGAAATTCAAGTGCATGCTACACAATTCTTATGTATTTACTAACACCTAAAGTTTGATATACATACTTAAAACACATAGGTGCCATAAATTTATGCATGAAAAAAGATGTATTTTAATGTTGAAAATATAATGTAATGATCTAGATATTAATGGTAAATGCATAAGAATTGTGTGGAATCTATGTAAATGCCCAATTTTTTTTATTTAGGTTTGAGCTTATAAATTTTTTTTTTTAAAATTTATTTGTGTTATATCATTTATTAGGCTTCCATGTAAACATTTGATTAATATGTGAACATTTTGATTAATGTATTTGGTTGGACATAACCATCATGTTTCACATTGGAAAAAAAAAAGATTTACTTTGAGAATAGTGCATTCCATTCATGATATTGTCATGATTTTACATTTATGTTGAAACCCCAAACCAAATCAAAGATCCAGCCCTAAAAGCTCCATATCCCATTTAAAGAGTAGTTNGCATAACCATCATGTTTCACATTGGAAAAAAAAATAAAAAAGATTTACTTTGAGATTTGTGCATTCCATTCATGGTATTGTCATGATTTTAGATTTATGTTGAAACCCCAAACCAAATCAAAGATCCAGCCCTAAAAGCTCCATATCCCATTTAAAGAGTAGTTTTTTTTTTATTTTAAGTTAAGCATTGGTTTATATAATAATCAGTAGTAATAATATTAAAGAGTATATGTATGNATTTTAAGTTAAGCATTGGTTTATATAATAATCAGTAGTAATAATATTAAAGAGTATATGTATGCAACTTAAATTATTAAATTAAAATAGAAATTTATAAGATATTTTTTAAATAGGCTGGTTGTGCCCTTACTAGAAAATTTTTTGGATCTCCCATTACATATATTGTACACCAAATATGTGCTGTCGCGATTTCAAGATAATCTAACAGTCCAAGATCAATAATGGAGATATGATGAGGATCTCCTCCGACGAAAAATAACAAAGCCTCATGAATCCAGCCGACTGATAGCCAACCTAGTCGACCAAAGGGTTACCGACAAACCAAAGACAAGCTCAACCGACTCAAGGGCCATCCAAATTAATAGGAGACATGAATCAACACAGATGACTCTAAAGGAAAAGACTGGACAAATGTCTATCACCTTAAACCATCTAACAGTATCAACAAAAAAGTCTAATAAGCTNCCGACCAAAGGGTTACCGACAAACCAAAGACAAGCTCAACCGACTTAAGGGCCATCCAAATTAATAGGAGACATGAATCAACACAGATGACTCAAAAGGAAAAGACTGGACAAATGTCTATCACCTTAAACCATCTAACAGTATCAACAAAAAAGTCTAATAAGCTCACCCAAAAATCACCAAAAAACTTCAAGTAACAATAATCAACAGGGCAGACCGGCCAACCTAAAGCGAACAGGCCATCCCACTCGAGGATCGACATGCTCCCCATTCAAAATCAGACAAGTGCCCAAACATAACCCGACCGAAATGATCTCAGTCGACCGACTCAAAGGCCTACTGAACAGAAGGTCCAGGCATACAGAAAGAACAAAATACATGGCCAAAAAAGCTTCTTTCTTATATAATATAATAGGTATAGCCCGGCAAAATTGTTTTTTCTTTGGGCTTCATATGTTTGCCAGTACACATGTTTGCCGGTAGAGATAAATGTAGTGCAGCTGCTGTGATTGGGCGCACAGAACAATTCCAAAACTTAAAGCAAACTCATGCAAATACTGAAAGCGATATAACTCCATGGAAGCATCATACAACAAAAAAGATAAAATCTTACATATTGTCATATCCCTTGTTTTGCATGCCATCCCCATCCAAATTGTCATACATTCTTCAGCCACAGAAAAATAATTAATAATAATAATAATTTGTTTCTTAGAAATTAATTTGATTTTTTTAGCAATATGCAGTTATGAACTTTTGGTTATTTACATGCGTGGGCAATCAGAATGTGGAGAATTTTCTTAATTAGTGCTAATTACACGTTAACATGATGCTAAAAACTTAATTAGTTAATTAATATCTGATCGCTTTCGAAAACTATATATTGTTCTTAACTTATCTGTTGATTTATCTATTTGGAATCTAAGATATAAGTATTGAATTTCAAAATACTTCGAGCAGGATAACAGGTAACTTGGAACTCCTGTAAAATCATATTTTCATAAAATTATTTTGCATTAATTTGGACGATAAAGTTTTTTTAAAAAAAAAAACTTTTATGTTAAAATCATTAATAATAATAATAATAAATTAATACATTTAAATGTTTAGATCTTCAAGTACTATCTACTGTTGAAAATTCATTGTAAGTGGGGCATTTACATGCATGCCATACAATTCTTACATATTTGATGATATTTCAAGCCCCAACTTTGATATTTACATGTAAAACACTCGAATTTTTAACATCTTATAAGAAGATATCATTATTACTTGCCCTTTAAAGTGATGTACACATTTCCTTATAATAACAAAGGGTTATAAATATAAATATCAAGTTGTAGGAATTAGATATGCATGTCAATACACAAAATTGTGTGGTAAGTATGTAAAATTCCCTTTAAAATATTCTTTGGTATGTAATTAAACAAATGAATAGGACTAAACTGTTACTTTATTGTTAAATCCGACATGACGAAAATTTTTTATGTTGATCTGAAAAATTTCTATAGTGTTCGACATCAATGTTGGATTTATTTTAACCATACAATTGATANCAATTAAACAAATGAATAGGACTAAACTGTTACTTTATCGTTAAATCCGACATGACGAAAATTCTTTATGTTGATCTGAAAAATTTCTATAGTGTTCGACATCAATGTTGGATTTATTTTAACCATACAATTGATAATGTAAAATAAATTAGTTTTATCAAATAACAATTTTGTTGAATAGATTGAGTTTAAGGAAAATATTTATATTTAATACCATTTAATTATATTTAAATTGTTAATGAAGCACAAAATATTTTACAGAAACTTTTTAATAATTCTAAAATATGATTAATATTGTATATGAAATGTTACATCAAAAACTAAACTGTAGATTTTTGTAATATTGATTATTATTGCTATTTTGATAATATTTTAGATGCATTTTCTTAAGAAAATATTTTTATACATAATTTTATTTATCATCATATGATAATTTAAGAAAATGTAATGTTAAAAAAACATGGATGCATTTTAACTTGTTCATATTTAAATTTATTTTGGTAAAAATATCAATTTTTATTTATAATTTAAGCAAATTAAAATAATACATAGATAATCACTATAAAAATAGCTGCTAATGACAGGAGCCGTTATCCATTGAGCGAGCTTATAATGTCAAAGCGTCCTTATAAACGCATTTATGGGCTGCAACTGCAAACTTTGGTATTATACGGCAATTAAAAATTTATATTGATGGTAAACAATTATCCAAATGAACCTTATTATTCTAATCAAATTATATTTAATTTTTTAATTTTTGATATGTGAGAAAATTCGCGGCAGTAGACTAGTAAGTTATTGTTGTAACATGGTACGAAGAATCAACGTACTCATAAGAGAGAAAAATCAACTAGTAATGACATCATAAGTTTTTACGTGGAAAACCCGTAAAGAGAAAAACCACGAAGTCTGGTCTAGTTGAAGAGTTCCAATATTAATGATAATTAAAAGTACAGCCTCTTGTCCTATAAAAGGGAAAGNCGTTGTAACATGGTACGAAGAATCAACACACTCATAAGAGAGAAAAATCAACTAGTAATGACATCATAAGTTCTTACGTGGAAAACTCGTAAAGAGAAAAACCACGAATTCTGGTCTAGTTGAAGAGTTCCAATATTAATGATAATTAAAAGTACAGCCTCTTGTCCTATAAAAGGGAAAGAATTAGAAAATCTCTGGAGCTATAAAGTTGATGTACGGATGAACTTTTTGCAAGAAATAGGTGGCGGCCGAAAGTGATCGGTGATGACTGAGAGAATGTGTTCGGCAATGGTTGGTTGTTGTCAACAACAACATTCAGTGCTTGAGGCATTCTGCGCTGCTCGACGACAGTCGGCGGGGGTCGACGATGGTGGTTGATGATGGAAGTGGTAGAAGTGTTAGACGGCGAACGACGGTGGTCGATGACGGTCAGAGTGGTGCTTTTTCTCAAAGCTTCAAGCTCTTCCTCAAGCCTCGAGCATCCTTCCCCCTCTCATGAGAGAGATAGGGCTCTATTTATAAAGATATGAGTGTAATTAACGCAGAAATATGTTTCTCTTTAATCAAACGGCTCAGAGGGCTTCCAATGATTGAATGACATTTGAAGGAGTGCCCAAATGGTGTCAGAATTGAGTGATCTTAGACTCGTTGGATTCCTCTTGTCAAGATAGTCGATTTGATTATAGAGTCGTCATAATTGACATTTGTTTGACATTCCAAATGTGGCTATAAAACTTCTGAAAATAGTTTAATGGCTTGATTTAGTTCGGATTTGAAATATTTGGGCAACATTAAATTCTTATCGTTGAATCAGTCGGATTGACTGTAATTTTGCAGAAATTAGAGCTTTAGATGACTTTTTATCAATGTTCAAATATTTCTTGCTTAAAAAAATTACATCAAGATGCGTGTGATGCCTTAAGATTCGTGTTAGAAGATGGTCATTTATTGATGGTGTATAGATTGCCCCCTATTTTCGGGACGACACTAATTTCGTTGTCCGAAAATATTAACATCCTATATTTTCAAGCGACANAAATAAAAAGAAGTGTTTTGAATTTCTAATAGTGGGGTACCTCTTCTAGTTTTCTAAGACTAGTCAATAGGAAAGTCTTTGAATTTCTAATGGTGGGGTACCTCTTCTAATTTTCTAAGACTAGTCAATAGTTTTGAATTTCTAATAGTGGGGTACCTTTTCTAGTTTTCTAAGACTTAGTCAATAGGAAAGGTCTTATGGCTAGACCCTAATGGTGAAGGTACCTTTTCTAGTTTTCTAAGACTAGTCAATAGGAAAGTCCTATGGTAGACCTAGGCTTGGTACATTTTCTAGTTTTCTAAGACTAGTCAGTAGGAAAGTCCTATGGCTAGACCTAGGCTAAAAAAGTTTCATCTTCTAAGACTAGTCAATAGGAAAGTCCTATGGCTAGACCTAGGCTACTAAAGAAGTTTCTTAGACCCAACAAAAGTGAGGACAAAATTGTGGTATACTGAAATAAAATAGAAAGATCGACGACTAAGTGAAAAATAGAACGAGAAAAAATTCACATACAAAGAACACACAGATTTACGTGGTTCGACAAATTGCTATGTCAACGGAGTTGCAAAGGATTTTATTAATTGAGGCAATTACACCATTTGATCACGTTGACAATTACATGATCTCTCACTTGCTCTCTCTCTCTCTCTCTCTCTCTTTACACCTAGATTCATCCAAGAGTAGGAACATCGAAGAAGAAGAAATACGTACAAAAGAAAAAACCTATTTCTCTTATGCTGCAAGCTAACAAGAAGAAATCAAGAAGAGCACATTATTCTTCCACTATCTCCTTCTTCTTTCTGCCAAACACGCAAAAACAACTAAAAAAGAGCACCTTGCGAAAACACATTTTTCTGCCTTCTGCTTTCCGTAAGCCTTAAGAAGAATCCAAACAAGGAATCTCCTTTCTTGTTTCCGCGAACTGAAGGAGACGAAGACGGGGGTTGAGGGCCTTTTTCGCAATTCCAGAAAACAAGGGTTTTCTAATTTGAGAAACATATAGAGAAAGAGGGAGAGCATGGCGGTAGCAGTTACGACAAGCACAGGTAAGTCATTTCATCATTATTATTATTATTTCCCGTGTAACTGTCTCCACACATATAACATAAGGTATCGTTTGACGCATCTCTACGATAATTATTCTTATTATAACTTTTAATAACATACAAAAACTAAAAATTATCCAATAAAATGCTATCTTTAAAAGTTAATTGTAATACATAAAGATACTATATTTGCGTCAAATTTCATGCAAATTAATATTAATTGTAATAGATAGAAATAATATTATGTACATTTACCACACTCAAATCATATTTGATTTAAAATATGAACTATATATTTGTACTTAAGCCCAACTATATGGAGAGTGACCAACTTATATAAACATAATATTTATATAAGAATTCATCTCATTCTTAATGATAGGATATAAGATATAAATACATATATAAAACAAATTTATAAATTTATTTTTTTCTAATCACGATGATTAGCCCAGTGGGCTTCATAAATCAAGTGATGGGCTCTCACTATTTGTTTGAACCTAATGGACTTCAAATCCATTAATTACTACTAGGGTTGATCTATCTTTTAATAATAGGAGTTATATAAAGTCCACTGAATCTTATGTATTTACATCTATAACACTATACTTGAATTTTTACATGAATTCCACTTTATCCATGCATGAAAATGTGTATTTCACTTTTTTCTTAAATAAAATGGTGGTTTTTTATGATGTGATATGAAAGATTTGGGTGGTATAAATGTAAAAATTAAAATTTAGGTGTTAGATATGAAAAAAAACAAAAGAATTGGGTGGTTAATAATAAATATTGATAATTGCCGCAAACCATTCCTGCATTGGTTTTAAAAAACAAAAGAATCAGGCGGACTTGGGTTTGAGGACAGGCATATATGCATGTGTGCTATGTTTGTAAGGCCTTGGTCGGGATCTTTTATTTATTTATTTATTTATTTTAGTGTTTTATTTTAAAAATATATTTGTTCATTTTTGCATTTTTTAATTTTTTTTAATAAATTAGTTTATTTTTATAAACAAAATGCATTTTTTTATTTTTAAAGAACATATTTATTTGATGAGTTTTAACGACTTTTTATATTTTTTTTGTTTCTGATAATAAAAAAATATGTTTTTGAAAATACTCAAAATAAAATTTGGGTGTTTTGAATGTTTCCAAAACAATCATATTTTAATCAAATATATCAAACATATTTAATTTCAAATAAAAATATATATATATATAAAAATGAATGAAAGTTTTAAAAAGTAACTTAACATGTTATGTCAAATTAAAGCAAAGATAAAATAAATTAAAAATAAAAAACAAAAGATAAAAATCAAAAGTGACACTAAATGACCCCTCAGTGTATGTTCTATGATTCTTTCTCATAATTTCCTTACATCACTTAAAAAAATTTGACAGATCTGTATTTATCATTGTTATGAACATCTTTTTCGTTCCAAAACTAGAAATGCTATTGTTGTTGGTTCTGAGGCCGAATGAGAAACGACGAACATTGTCAATAAAAAATTATTCGAGACAGTTGCAGCGGTTTGAAGAAGCATTATAAAACGGCTATTGAATATGAAGTTGTGACTATTACCAATGTATTTAAAATTTAAACAATTAGACTTAAGTTTTCTGACAGCTACTACTCTCTAATATTTTGGGATAAAAAAAATAACTTTCGATCATAGAAATTTCTAAACAATAGGAAAAGACAAATTTTCCAAACAGAACTGTGGTGACAGTCTGAAAAACAAAGAAGCCTAAAAAACTGTCTCAAACGGACACTAAGTCAAACCAATCCTAAAATCTATGCCAAAAGTCATGAATCTTTCCATGCTAAATTCATGAAATAAACTGTTTTCTGCATGGGTGGGCAATATTTCTGCAAATCCATGCATCTTTTAATGGATTGAAAGATGTTTGTGACTTAAAAGGAGTAAATGGGGTATACAAACATAAAATTGGTGGGTCCATCACTATTATCACCCCAAAGGCATGTGGACGATTATGTTTTGTTGCTTCTTAGCCAATGAATAATATCCTGCTCTTTTTCTTTTATCTGAATGAATTTATTAGTATGTGTCTCGTGCCACATGGAACACATAATTGGAGCCTGCAACTTGCTTTTTGCAGTTCCCTTTCTTCTTCTTCCTCTTTTTTTTTTGAAGATTTAAGTAAATCTAACACCTAAATCTCCATTGTATAGCACCATTTTTCTTTTTATCATCTCCTTGCTAGAAAGAGATCTTCTTTCCTTGAAAATAAGTGTGTAAAGGGGATGCAATGATTCAAAAAGAATAATAAAAGCCTCTTCAGGTGCTACTTATTTACAGTATACTTCTAATTACCTCTATAAAGCAGGAAGCACATCCAAACCCAACAATTTCATTACCAGTCCGTGACATGTTGTCCAAATGTCTCCTAAGACTGAAAACCTCTTCAAACTATTGTAATTCTATTGAATTAAGATTCATGACTTCTTGTCTCCTTCATCTGTTTCTCTCCTTCAATCCTCCCTATCAAAACTAGATCCAAATCCCTTTTTTGCAGGCGATTTGTTCCCAACTGATAAAAGGAAGATTTACATGCAAACCACTCGATTCTTAGGTATTTACATATCTAACAGCTGCGGTTCAATTTTTACAATAGAAATAATTGCTCCAAAAAACCACTCTATTCATTAAAGACCTGAGCTGTTATAAAGTCTTACAACCTTTTTTAGAAATAAATCCCCACACTTATTCTATATTTATTTTATATAACTACGAATCTAAATTATAAACAATTCTCAAAACTCCCTCTTATGATGAGCAAAAGATATCACATAAGTCTATCTTGCCACATAACCTAGATAGATCTAATGAGCGAAGTTTTCTGGTGAGGGGATCAACTACTTGTTCTCTAGTAGCTACATGACTTATCTTCGGCAATCTACTGTTCAATTTCTCCTTGATGAAGAACCTACTAATCTTAACATGCTTGGTTCTGTCGTGCTGCACTTAGTTATTGGAAATGTTGATTATCGATTTGTTGTTGCATCACAACTTCATTTTAGTTCCTTGGTCCGCCTTGAGTTCTACCGACAGAGCTCTAAGCCTCGCAACTCCTAGGCCATGGCCATGTACTATGCCTCTATGGTCAACCTCACGATGATTGACTGTTTCTTGCCCTCCCAAGAGACCAAATTGTCCCTGCAAACATGCGATATCCAGGTGTGAACCTCCTATCATCCACACAGCAAGCCCAATCAGAGTCACAGTTCCCCCAATGCCTAAATGCCCATTTTTTTCTGAAGATCGAGCTCTTCTTTGGTGCACTCTTCTGGTACCTTAGTATCTGATACACCACATCCATGTAACCCTTTCTCTGACCATGCATGTAGTGACTCACCAAACTTACTGCAAATGATTTGTCGGGATGAGTTTGACTTAGATAGATGAGACAGACTACCAATCCTTGGTACCTCTCACAATGAACTAGCTCTTCTGCCTTTGTGCTTAACTTTTCCTTTGGATCAATTGGTGAAACTCCAAGCTTGCATCCCAACATGCCCGTTTATGTGAGAAGGTCTAGCATTTACATGGGTCACATGTAAATGCCCCCATAATAAAAACGCAATACAGTACAATAAGCTATTTTTCTTGTTTCAATGCCGTGTTGGATTGTCTTTGCCTGAACATGGCCGTTAATTCTCGTTGTTTCTTGTCTTTTACATCGCTGATGTGGTGGTATTTTTGAAGTGATATGAAAGGTGTAGGAGTTAGATAGGTAAATACATAGGAATTGGGTGGTATGTATGTAAAAGCCTCATGTTCTTATAAAGAGCTCATTTGATTACTTGTAGATGAAAAACATACTATAGAAACTTTTTATTTTCACTCATTCTGAATAACAATAATATCTGAATTTTATAGGTATTTAAAGAGATAAATAATATTTTAATCGTTGAGTACATCTAATCAGATGACAAAATGTAATGTACTTAAAACTATTTTTGTGTCATTACATATCAACACCCCGAGTTTGATATTTATATTTATAACCTGGTGCCATAAAATTATGCATGAAAATGTGTACTTAACTTATAAAAAAAGGATAGTAAGGGTGGTAAATTTGAAGTGATGTTGCTAAAGGTCCGACAACCACATCATTTAACATTCCATAACATCTGGAGGTGTTAGGATTGGATGGTATGTATGTAAATGCCCTTTATTGTTGTTTGACGGTGATGTCCAGGGCTAGAAATCNATTCAAGTAACAATAATCAACAGGGCAGACCGGCCAACTTAAAGCGAACAGGCCATCCCACTCGAGGATCGACATGCTCCCCATTCAAAATCAGACAAGTGCCCAAACATAACCCGACCGAAATGATCTCAGTCGACCGACTCAAAGGCCTACTGAACAGNACTGGAGCTATAAAGTTGATGTACGGATGAACTTTTTGCAAGAAATAGGTGGCGGCGGAAAGTGATCGGTGATGACTGAGAGAACGCGTTCGGCAATGGTTGGTTGTTGTCAACAACAACATTCAGTGCTTGAGGCATTCTGCGCTGCTCGACGACAGTCGGCGGGGGTCGACGATGGTGGTTGATGATGGAAGTGATAGAAGTGTTAGACGGCGAACGACGATGGTCGATGACGGTCGGAGTGGTGCTTTTTCTCAAAGCTTCAAGCTCTTCCTCAAGCCTCAAGCATCCTTCCCCCTCTCATGAGAGAGGTAGAGCTCTATTTATACAGTTCTGAATGTAATTAACGCAGAAATATGTTTCTCTTTAATCAAACGGCTCAGAGGGCTTCCAATGATTGAATGACATTTGAAGGAGTGCCCAAATGGTGTCAGAATTGAGTGATCTTAGACTCGTTGGATTCCTCTTGTCAAAATAGTCGATTTGATTATAGACTCGTCATTTGTTTGACATTCCAAATGTGGCTATAAAACTTCTGAAAATAGTTTAATGGCTTGATTTAGTTCGGATTTGAAATATTTGGGCAACATTAGATTCTTATCGTCGAATCAGTCGGATTGACTGTAATTTTGCGGAAATTAGAGTTTTAGATGACTTTTTATCAATGTTCAAATATTTCTTGCTTAAAAAAATTACATCAAGATGCGTGTGATGCCTTAAAATTCGTGTCAGAAGATGGTCATTTATTGATGGTGTATAGGTTGCCCCCTATTTTCGGGACGACACTAATTTCGTTGTCCGAAAATATTAACATCCTATATTTTCAAGCGACACTAATTTTATCGTCCTAAAATATTAAAATTCGACAAAGCTGATAAAATATTTACAATGTATAGCACACAATTCATGCATTTATATATCTAAAACCTCGACATTTATATTTACAGGCATAACACTCAATTCATTTATATCATATCCAAAACACCCCTTTTACTTGCATTTTAAAAATGAAATACACATTTTTCATGTATATGTTTACAACACAAAAGCGTTATTAATGTAAGTAAAAAAGCCTAGGTGCTAGATATATAAATACATAAGAAAAGTGTGGTATATATGTAAATTTTCCAAAATTTAAATAATGTTTAAGAAATTCATATTCTATCTACAAGTAGTACATTTATGCCACATCATGCATGCGCAATTGATGCCACTACCATCAAAACGAGTTGAATAATTACACTCATTAGAAATAACTATATCAATTAAAAACGCTTTAGAGATAAAAGAGCTTCTTTCAAACAGCTGCATCTGATTAAAAATAATTTGTTAATAAATTAGATGCGGTGGCTATTATATATTTTTTATTTTTTTGGAAAAAGACAGACCGTTGACAGAAAACTGTCACCGCATCTAGATAGGTGCGTGTGAAAATGTTGTTTTCAGTGTTTTCAAAACGCATACACTGCCAAAACTCAGCTTACTCAAACAAGTGATGTTCGCTTTCAAAATGCCACTGCACCAAATAAGCTGTCTCAAACAGACCCAAAAATTAACATTATTAATCGGTCGAAAGATTTCAAAGTGCAATTCTTTTTTTTGCATTTTTATTATTAGATTGTTAATATATATTTATTTAGTTATAGAGTTGTAGAATGTGAGGTCACAAGCCAAAATATTGTTTTCCACTTGTATTATGTTCAAGTTTGTTATTTCTTAATCTCATGATTATTTTATTTTCTGATAATTGAAAAATGGTTTTAAGATTATTCAATATTAATTATGTTAAACTCTTTCGACCTATAACTTTGAAATATCATCACTCGTCATGAATCAATACGTCAACCCTTTAAAAAATATATATATATATATATAATTTATATAATATTTTTATTTAACGTATAAACCCTATAAAAAATCAACATTGAATAATATAAGAAAAGGGCACAATTTTATGGTGACGTTAAGTTCTTTTTAAGTACAAGTCTGCTATTGTTTACTTATAAATAACAATAGAAGGTATATACTCTTCCAAGATATAGTATGAATCTTAAAATGTAAGGAATTTTAAATTATAAATAATAAGTTTTATGTGACACTGCGAAAATTATAAATAATAAATTATATTATTAATTCAGCATACAATTGGGTTTGAAAATTTAAATCAGGTGTTAAATGTGTAAATATATAAAATAGGGTGGTATGCAAGTAAATGCAAGTAAAATTAAAAAAAAAATTATTTAAAAAATAATATTATTCATAATTTTAACTTGACCATATATATATATATATATATATATATATATATTACAAATAATTCTTACTTATGAAAATAAAAAAAATTATGTGGCAGGGAGAGAGAGAATCAGATATATTCTATTACCCCATTTGACGGTCAAAGATGAAAAAGCTGCCGCACGCTCGCCAAAAATAGAATTCACTGATTGTCTCTCTCCATTTCGCACCCGCTCCCCCTTAAAGCAGTCTATGGGTCCACGTAATCAATTTATGGGAATCCGGTGTGCAAAAGTTGGTGACTTTAGTTTCCGAATTCATTAATATCTGGGCAGAGGCCGGGCAGGCTCGGGCACGTCTTTTGAGGGACAGATACCACACGTGCAGGCAACCTCACGAGTTGGCCAATCAAATTCTGACACGCCTCAGCGTTGTACCCGCACGTGTGGCGACCCTTTCCCCCCGTTTCAAATCCAAGGACGGATGACTTATCAATCAGCTACTACCTACTATGGGGAAAATTATTAAAATTTAATTATTTTAAAATTTGATAAATATAAAATGACAAATTTTTAAAAAAATTATAGCGTAATTAAATATGTGAAACTATTTTAGTTGATTGCTATTAAATAGGGCCAACTAAAACTGTTGCCAAGTTGGAGCAAAAATTAAATATGAAAAATTTAATAAATACCATTCAATATTATATAGTTAAACTTATAATAATTTGATGTTAATTTATGCATAAAAAAAGATAAAATTTATATAAGAAAATAATAATTTAAATAAAATTAAAATAGTCATTAATTATTTAAAATTGAGTTCAAATAACTATGCGTGAGAGCTACTCAACTATAATTTAAAGACTGTAAAGATTATTTTGATACTTCTATAAACTTTGAGACTAAAATGAACTGTATAAATAGTCTAGAACTATTTTGTACTTTGCTTCTCTTTTAAATTAATTATCATATAGTTGTTATTATTATTGGTTAAATAAAAAAAATTAAGAGTTGAATTACCATTTAAATTAATGTTTGATTCGGCATATATTATTATAGTCCATGACATTGTAATAGGGTGATTTATTATACNGCTCATTAGAAATAACTATATCAATTAAAAACGCTCTAGAGATAAAAGAGCTTCTTTCAAACAGCTGCACCTGATTAAAAATAATTTGTTAATAAATTAGATGCGGTGGCTATTATACATTTTTTATTTTTTTGGAAAAAGGCAGACCGTTGACAGAAAACTGTCACCGCATCTAGATAGGTGCGTGTGAAAATGTTGTTTTCAGTGTTTTCAAAACGCATACACTGCCAAAACTCAGCTTACCCAAACAAGTGATGTTCGCTTTCAAAATGCCACCACATCAAATAAGCTGCCTCAAACAGACCCAAAAATTAACATTATTAATCGGTCGAAAGATTTCAAAGTGCAATTTTTTTTTTTTTTGCATTTTTATTATTAGATTGTTAATATATAATTATTTAGTTATAGATTTGTAGAATGTGAGGTCACAAGCCAAAATATTGTTTTCCACTTGTATTATGTTCAATTTTGTTATTTCTTAATCTCATGATTATTTTATTTTCTGATAATTGAAAAATGGTTTTAAGATTATTCAATATNATACAGAAGCGACCCACGGCCCGAAACCCTCGCGTACTGCCTTTTCCAGCCAGGCCCGGCCCGGCCTGATACGGGATCCGGGATTTCTTACTCCAACATGTTCGATGCTCAGGTGAGAGCCCATTTAAAACTAAAATCATATAATTAGTTGAAAATAGAATATATATTTTGCTTTACAAACGTACGAATTATTTTATAGATCCTTTAAATCCAGCTTAAAGGATGTTGAATTAAAAATTATTCCAGAAATATACACAAAGAATGAAATGTTCTATTAGGAGACAGTTAATAGAGAGAGAGAGAGAGAGAAAAGGAACACTGGTGGACAAGCAAAAGATGTCTTTTATCCATAATATAGACCACTGTTTATAGGTGTTCCAATATTACAAAATTATATATTCATTAACTTTTAACAGGGGCTTTTTGTAATTTACAATCTTATTTGCATATAATAAAACCTGAGATATTTGATCGATAAGGATCGATGATCTCTGACAAATCATGAATCGATCGATTGATGGTTCAAAGAAGTGATTTCATTAATCGTTCTGAAGGTTGATGACCGTCTTGAGGNATAATTAATTGAAAATAGAATATATATTTTGCTTTATAAACGTACTAATTATTTTATAGATTCTTTAAATCCAACTTAAAGGATGTTGAATTAAAAATTATTCTAGAAATACACTCAAAGAATGAAATGTTCTATTAGGAGACAATTAATATAGAGAGAGAGAGAGAAAAGAAGCACTAGTGGATAAGCAAAAGATGTCTCTTATCCATCATATAGACTGCTATTTATAGGTCTAAGTTCTAATATTCATTAACTTTTAAGAGGGGCTTTTTGTAATTTACAACCTTATTTGCATATAATAAAGACTGAGACCTATTCGATCGATAAGAATCGATGATCTTCTGCTACATCATAAATCGATCGATTGATGGTTCGAAGAAGTGATTCCATTAATCGTTCTGAATGTTGATGACCGTCTTGAGGGGCTTCATTTTGACATCTTCTGTCAATAGTTCAATAAGGTATATTATTTGTCGCTGCTCGTCTAGAAACGATTGTATTTTGCTACGTTTGATCCCACTATACTTTCTTCCTGGGTCGCCCATCTACTTTGAGTTTCGTGTGAACACATTCTTAGGTGTATATATATAAATATATAAAGAGAGAGAGAGAGAGAGCATAAGTATTTAACATATTATATTTTTATATTTATTAAAAGTAAATATCTTGAATGCCAATTTTTTTTACTCTGAAGAATATAATTATTTGTTAAATAATTTGCTTAAACTTATTTTCTCATATAGTTCGAGTCATAATCAATCTTTCATCTAATCTAAATCTATAGTTTTAATATATAATACATCTTATTAGTGAATGTCAAGCTATTCACGGCCCTCATCAATTTTGTCATATTTCACCCAACATATATGCTATGCAGTGAGCCTACAATACAAAATATAAAAAAACATTTAATATTTTTTATTTATTCATTCAGTCTCTTTATACATATAGCAATATAAATCCAGGAGTTTTGAAATTTAAAATCTAAACTATATCGCATTAGTTTTCTTTCAGGTTGATGCAGTTCGGGCGGCGCTGCGCGCCGCCGGGTTCGCCGGCCAAGAGGTGGTGGTGGCGGAGACCGGGTGGCCATATAAAGGTGACGACAACGAGGTCGGAGCCAGCATAGAGAACGCCAGAGCATATAATGGGAATCTGATAGCTCATTTGAGATCTATGGCTGATCCTGTGACGACGTATTTATTCGCCATGTATGATGAGGACTTGAAGCCCGGCCCAACGTCTGAGCGCTCCTTTGGGCTTTTCGGGCCGGATCTTAGGCCCATTTATGATGCCGGGATGCTTAAATCCGGGCAGGATTTGGGCGGATCGCCGAGCCAGGTGGCGCCGGCGGAGTCTTCAAGGCCGGAAGAGGTGTGCGTGGCCGGCGAAGGTGGTGGCGGCGGTGTATGTAGACGGCCGGGAGTGGAGTTTCTGCCCAGCGCGGCCATGGGGAGAGGCGATTGGAAGGTGATATCATTACTTGTAGGACTCGTTACCTTTTTAGGCGTTGTGCTGATAGCATGAAGATGGGAACAGCATAGAAGGAAAGAAATCTGACCATTTTTCTCTTTTTTGGATTGGTATTTCATATGTAGTATTATATATTTTAGGACTTGGGAGTGGCAGTAAACCACCCTATTATATTCTCTTAAATAATCATCAAATTATCATAGATAAATATACAAATATCACATCCCATGTGGTAGAGCCTAAGTAAGAAGAGAGAAATAAACAGAGGAATGAATAATAATGGATAATAAAATGTCTTATCTAGTTGTTTATTAGTCCATTCTACATCTTTGATTGCTCGCTTTATAATTCTATTTTTTTTTTTTAATTTAGGAGAAGAGGGAACCTATGTACTTACAATTACGAAATTGATTACTTTGATTGAGCTAGACTCTTGATTTTCTTCATTTACATGGTTCTTCGACGTAAAAAGATTTGTGCCTCATTCTACAATTTTTTTTTTTAAGTCAGTGTGTATTCGATCTTAGTTAAACGCTAAAACATTAAATAATTGCTCGGCCACCAAGAATTTTCAATTAGATATGTAAATATAGAAGAATTGAGTGCTATGTAAATCTTTCACTTTTCTATGCACATCAAATATAATTAAGATCATAATCAGCAGAGTGATGAATAATATTAACTTACAGTTCATNATAATGGATAATAAAATGTCTTATCTAGTTGTTTATTAGTCCATTATACATCTTTGATTGCTCGCTTTATAATTCTATTTTTTTTTTAATTTAGGAGTAGAGGGAACCTATGTACTTACAATTACGAAATTGATTACTTTGATTGAGCTAGACTCTTGGTTTTCTTCATTTACATGGTTCTTCAACGTAAAAAGATTTGTGCCTCATTCTGCAATTTTTTTTTTTTTAAATCGGTGTGTATTCGATCTTAGTTAAACGCTAAATCATTAAATAATTGCTCTGCCACCAAGAATTTTTGATTAGTTATGTAAAGACATAAGAATTGAATGCTATGTAAATCTTTCATTTTTCTATGCACATCAAATATAATTAAGATCATAATCAGCAGAGTGATGAATAATATTAACTTACAGTTCATNCGACCGGGAGTGGAGTATCTGCCGAGCGCGGCCATGGGGAGAGGCGATTGGAAGGAGATATCATTGCTTTTAGGACTCGTTACCTTTTTAGGCATTGTGCTGATAGCATGAAAGATTGGAACAGCATAGAAGGAAAGAAATCTGACCATTTTTCTCTTTTTTGGATTGGTATTTTATATGTACTATTATATATGTTAGGACTTGGGAGTGACAGTAAACCACCCTATTATATTCTCTTAAATAATCATCAAACTATCATAGATAAATATACAAATATCACATCCCATGTGTTAGAGCCTAAGTAAAAAGAGAGAGAAATAAATAGAGTAATGAATAATAATGGATAATAAATTGTCTTGTCTAGTTCTCTAGTAGTCCATTCTACATCTTTGATTGCTAGCTTTATAATTCTATTTTTTTAAATTTAGGAGAAGTGCGAACCTATGTACTTACAATGACGAAATTGATTACTTTGATTGAGCTAGACTCTTGGCTTTCTTTATTTACATGGTTCTTTGACTAAAAAGATCTGTGACTCATTCAACAATTTTCTTTTAAAATTAGTGTGTATTCGATCTTAGTTTAACGCTAAAACATTAAATAATTGCTCTCCCACCAAGAATTTTCGATTAGATATGTAAATACATAGGAATTGAGTGCTATGTAAATCTTTCGTTTTTCTATACACATCGAATATGATTAAGATAATAATCAGCCGAGTGATGAATACTATTAATTTAAGGTTTATTCTACAAAGATTCATTTTGGAAGAATGGATAATTTTATAAATATAAATATGAAAATTTTAATGTTAGATATATAAATATACAGGAATTGNTACAGTTCATTCTACAAAGAATCATTGTGGAAGAATGGATAATTTTATAAATATAAATATGAAAATTTTAATGTTAGATATATAAATATACAGGAATTGTGTGATATATATGTAAATTTCACAATTTTTAGTTGAGAACTGTTGAGAAATTAGGACGAAGAAAAATAATAAATCGACACAAATCTAGAAGAAGAATACACTGAGATTTAATGAGGTTCGACAAAGATGCTTACGTCGTCGGGAGCAGAGCGACGACTTTCTTTCAACTCAAGAAAAAGAGTACATGATACATAATACAACATTAAATAGCCTAGAGTTACAAACATACATATATATAACCCTAGATAAAACCCTGAAGTATAATATGTAATTACAAAATTACCCATGTACCGTACCGCGGGGTGTTGCCCCCGCACCCCGAACCCACATAACAAAACTCCTCTGATTGGACAGATTCTTTCGCTCTGCTCTAGTATTTGTCCCTTATATGGTATATGAGTCATATCTAACAAATCTTCACGTTGGTTCAATATCCAACCTCTTAGGAGAAATACTTCATGGAGTTTCTTACACACTGAACTGGTTTGGGCCACCATGCTTCTCTAGCAGCTGCAAACATTCAACAAGTTCAAGCAATGCAAGAACTTGTTGATAGTAACTGACTTGATCAACATATCAGCTGCATTTTCATCAACATGAACCTTTTGTAACAGTATCTCACCAGAAGTAATCAATTATCTGATCTTGTGACACCTGACATCAATATGCTTTGTTCTTACATTATACACCTGGTTCTTAGCCAGATATATAACACTCTGACTGTCAAAATACAACTAAATTTCACCTTGCTTAAAGCCTAGTTCCTATACTAGCACAACAAGTCATAAGACTTCTTTCGCAACTTCAGCTATTGTCATGTACTCAGCTTCAGTGGTAGATAATGTTATAATAGACTGAATTGTTGATTTCTAACATATATGCCCTCCATCAAGAATAAAGACATCCTAGTTGTAGACCTTCTGTCATCCAAATAACCTGCATGGTTTGAATCAGCGTACCCAACAACTGAAGGATCATCTAATGAGAAGCGCACAAGAGACCTAGTCTTCATAATCCAATCTCCTAGCAGTCCTTACATTGGTGCGTCTCTATTTGTCTCTGGCTAGATTTTAATTTTGTATATCAACTAGAATTTAATCAACATGTGTTGGATTTGCACCTTCAACTCTCTCTGTTATTTCTGAATGTTGTTCCAAATCCATCTGCACTGCATATGAACTGGAACAGTTCTCTGGCACCTTGTCTTGAATCTACTGCAACATAGACCATTCATAAAAAATTGTATCTCTACTGATCATCATCTTTTTTGCAATCCGATCCCAAAACTTGTATCCTTTCACAGAAGATGCACTTCTTGTAACCCAGAAAGATGCACTTCTTGAATTTTGCATCAAAATTTGATTTTTTATCTCTAGGTACATGCACATAAGCAGAACAAAAAAAAAATGTAAATGATCGAAATTAACTGGATTACCTGTTCATACCTCTTCCTCAACCTTGCCACCTAATGATGCCCGAGGTGATCTATTGATGAGATAACATGTAATATTCACAACATCTGCCTAGAAACTCTTAGGAAACTCTGCATTCAGTCTTAAGCATCTTGCCCTTTAAGTTAAGGAGATGTTTGTCTTTTCTGCCACACCATTTTGTTGTGGTGTCTTGCGCAATGAATAATGCATCTGAATTCCATGCTCCTCACAAAACTCTTAAAATTATGAATCTTTGTACTTTGTGTCATTATCATATCTCAAATACTCAATATTTCCACCAATTTAATGCTTCACCTCAGCTTTCCACAGCTTGAATTTGGAGAAAACTTCATATTTCTGCTTTAAGAAATACACCCAAACTTTCATTGAGAAATCATTAATAAATATAACGAAATACTGAGATCCTCCCAATGACGATTCCTTGGTAGGGCCCCGTACATCAGAAAGCTCATTATCAAGAATCTCTTCAGTTTTGTGCTTTCCAGTCATAAAACTGGCTCTATTCTGTTTTCTAATAACACAGAACTTACAAAGATCAAGCTTTCAGCTTTTAAAACCATGCAACATGTTTCTTCTATGCAATTATGTCATCCCACATTCATAAAGATGACCCATTCACATATGTCATAACTTTGTATTATCACCATCTGACTTTACAGAATGAACTTCACCTACACCTGTATTCTTTGATAGTTTGTAGAAATTACATGCAGTTAACTTTCTTTTCATCACAATCAGTGCACCCTTATCAATTCTGATGGTTTCACTATCCTTATCTGCCTCAGGAATAAAACAATTTTTATGTAAAGTGCCCATAGAAATCAAATTCTTTTTTAGATCTGGAATACGGTTGATATCACATAATATTCTAACAGTGTCATCATACATCTAAATTCTGACTTGACCTATACCAATAATATTGCACTGTTTATCATCACTTAAATAAACTGAGCTAGAATTAGCTAACATGTATGAAATAAACCACTCTTTGTTAGGTGTTATGTGATAAGAGCATCACGAATCAAGAATCCATGGATCCCCTGAACCGAGTTGATGAAACTGAAATCATATCGCCATCACTGCAATCTAAATTATCACTTTGCACCACATTTACAGACATCAATGATGCATCACATTTCCCCCGGGTCTACTTCTTGAGCTTTGGATAATCCCTCTTCATATGACCCGACTCTCTGTACTTGTAGCAATGAATTATATTTTTGCATTTGGGCTTTTATCTGAAATTTTGCCTTCCAAAACCTCATTCTCTTTCTTCCTTCCACGATCCTGATTACCTTTAGCATATAAACTATCGCCATGAGAGTTTTCCCCTACATTATGCTTTCGCTGGTTGTGAGCCAACAATGCTCCAGTAATTTATCCTGCAATGTGACCTCTAGTAAATAATCAAATCTACCAAGTCAGATTTCTTCAGTGTTCTTTCAGAAACTGTACTTGACTTGTCCTTGTACATAACCTTCTCATTGAAAATCACGTTCCTGCTCCTTATGATCTTTCGACCTTGATCATCCCAAAAATGATATCCAAATGCCTCATCTCCATAGTCAAGAAATAACACTTCTTTGACTTAGCTTCAAGCTTACTTCAAGCATCTGAATTAATGAGACTATAAGAAATACATCCAAAAGTCTTAATGTGAGAAAATTTAACCCCTTTCCCACTCCAACATTCTTCAGGTAATTCACAGTTTAATGGAACAGATGACCCTCTGTTGATCAAATGAACTGCAGTGCTAACCGCTTATGCCAAGAAAGTAGGTGGCAGTCCGATGTGCAATCTTATGCTTCTAGCCTGCTCATTAATGGTCATGTTCATGCTCTCTGCAACACCATTTTGCTGTGGTGTCCTTGGAGTGGTCTTCTCTATTCTGATTTCCTGAGCTGCACAGTATTCATTGAACCCACCATCAATATACTTACCACCATTATCAGACCTCAGACATTTCAGCCTTAAACATGTCTCTGTCTCAATCACGGTCTTCCAAGTCTTGAACACACTGAATACATCATATTTATACTTGTTATTCGCCGATGACTTTTCATACATACCTGACAGTGCTGTCATAATATATGCAGTCGTCCTCTCCTTGACAACGTTGTGTGCAACGGACCTCGATAGGGTCAATCGAATAACCCCCAGAACCAGTCGATCCAACTGATTCCAATCAGCTTCATCTATTCTTTCAGGTTTTTTCCCCAATAACAGAAGATGAAGTTTCTTCCCATATAGGTAGTCTTCTATCTGCATCCTCCAATAACCAAAATCTGTGTCATTAAATTTCTCGATCACTGAAACCTTCATTTCATCTGCAGTCATTGGATCTGATGCAAATTGTTGTGGTATATTGAAATAAAATAGAACGATCGACAACGAAGTGAAAAATAGAACAAGAAAAAATTCACATACAAAGAACACGCAGATTTATGTGGTTCGACAAATTGCCTACGTCCACAGAGTTGCAGAGGATTTTATTAATTGAGGAAATTACATCGTTTGATCACGTCGACAATTACAAGATCTCTCACTTGCTTTCTCTCTCTCTTTACACCGAGATTCACCTAAGAGCAGGAACACCGAAGAAGAAGAAATACGTACCAGATAAAAAAGCCTATTACTCTTCTGCTGCAAGCCAACAAGAAGAAATTAAGAAGAACATTTTCTTCTTCCACTATCTTCTTCTTCCTTTTGCTAAGCACACAAAAGCAACTAAGAAAGAGAACGTTGCGAAAACACATTTTTCTGTCTTCTGCTTTCCGTAAGCCTCAAGAACAATCCAAGCAGGAAACTTCTTTCTTGTTTCCTCGAACTGAAGGAGACGAAGACGGGGGTTGAGGGCCTTTTTTGCAATTCCAGAAAACAGGAGTTTTCTAGTTTGAGAAACAGATATAGAAAAGAGGGAGAGCAAGGCGGTAGCAGCTATGACAAGCACAAGTAAGTTATTTCATTATTATTATTATATTTCTCGTGTAAATGTCTCCACACATATAACATAAGACATCGTTTGACGCATCTCTACGATAATTATTCTTATTTTAAGAACATACAATAACTAAAAATTATCCAATGAAATGCTATCTTTAAAAGTTAATTGTAATACATAAAGATACTATATTTGCGTCAAATTGCATGCAAATTAATATTAATTGTAATATATATAAATAATATTATGTACATTTACCATGCTCAAATCATATTTGATTTAAAATATGAACTATATATTTGTACTTAAGCCCAACTATATGCAGAGAGACCAACTTATATAAACATAATATTTATATAAGAATTCATCTCATTCTTAATGATAGGATACAAGATATATATATATATATATAAAACAAATTTATAAATTTATTTTTTTCTAATCACGATGATTAGCCCAGTGGGCTTCATAAATCAAGTGATGGGCTCTCACTATTTGTTTGAAGCTAATGGGCTTCAAATCCATTAATTACTACTAGGGTTGATTCATCTTTTAATAATAGGAGATATAAAGACCACTGAATCTTATGTATTTACATCTATAACACTATACTTCAATTTTTACAGGCATTCCACTTTATCCATGCATGAAAATGTGATTTTTCATGATGTGATATGAAAGTTTTGGGTGGTATAAATGTAAAAATTAAAACTTAGGTGTTAGATATGTAAAAAACAAAAGAATAGGGTGGTATGCATGTAAATTCACCTTAATAATAAATATTGATAATTGCCGCAAACCATTCCTACATTGGCTTTAAAAAACAAAAGAATCAGGCGCTTGGGTTTGAGGACAGGCATATATGCATGTGGCTATGTTTCTAAGGCCTTGGTCGGGAACTTTTATTTATTTATTTTAGTGTTTTATTTTAAAAAAATATTTGTTCATTTTTGCATTTTTTAAATTTTTTTAAAATAAATTAGTTTATTTTTATAAACAAAATACATTTTTTTTATTTTTTAAAAACATATTTATTTGATGTGTTTTTAACTAATTTTTAAATTTTTTTTTTCTAATAATAAATAAATATGCTCTTTGAATGTTTTCAAAACAACCATATTTTAATTAAATATATCAAACATATTTAATTTCAAATGAAAATATAAACAAAAAAAAAGGAATGAAAGTGGTCTCAGATGACCCAAAAAAAACTATTTTCAATGATTTTAAAAGGTAACAAAGATAAAATAAATTAAAAATTAAAAAACAAAAGATAAAGATTAAAATGACCCCTCAGTATATGTTCTATGATTTTTTCTCATAATTTGATTACATCATTTGAAAAAAATTGACAATTCTGTATTTATCATTGTTATGAACATACTTTTCGTTCCAAAATTAGAAATGCTATTATTGTTGGTTCTGAGGCCGAATGAGAAACGAAGAGCATTGTCAATAAAAATTATTCGGGACAGTTGCAACGGTTTGAAGAAGCAATAAAAAATGGCTATTGAAAATGATGCGGTGACTATTACCAATATATTTAAATTTTAAAAAGTTAGACTTCAGTTCTCTGACGACCACTCTTCTCTAATATTTCAGGATGAAAAAAATAACTTTCTATCATAGAAATTTCTAAACAATTGGAAATGACAAATTTTCCAAACTGAACTGTGGTGACAGTCTGAAAAACAAAGAAGCCAAAAAAACTGTCCCAAACGAACCCTAGGTCAAGCCAATCCTAAAATCTATGCCAAAAGTCATGAATCTTTCCATGCTAAATTCATGAAATAAACTGTTTTCTGCATGGGTGGGCAATATTTCTGGAAATCCATGCATCTTCTAATGGATTGAAAGATGTTTGTGACTTAAAAGGAGTAAATGGGGTATACAAACTTAAAATTGGTGTGGTCCATCACCATTATCACCCCCAAGGCATGTGGACGATTATGTTTTGTTGCTTCTTAGCCAATGAATAATATCCTGCTCATTTTCTTTTATCTGAATGAATTTATTAGTATGTGTCTCGTGCCACATGGAACACATAATTGGAGCCTGCAACTTGCTTTCTGCAGTTCCTTTTCTTCTTCTTCTTCTCTTTTTTTGAAGATTTACGTAAATCTAACACCTAAATCTCAATTGTATAACACCTTTTTTTCTTTTTATCATCTCCTTGCTAAAAAGAGATCTTCTTTCCTTAAAAATAAGTGTGTAAAGGGGATGCAATGATTCAAAAAGAATAATAAAAGCCTCTTCAGGTGCTACATATTTACAGTATACTTCTAATTACCTCTATAAAGCAGGAAGCACATCCAAACCCAACAAATTCATTACCAGTCCGTAACATGTTGTCCAAATGTCTCCTAAGACTGAAAGCTTCTTCAAACTATTGTAATTCTATTGAATTAAGATTCATGACTTCTTGTCTCCTTCATCTGTTTTTCTCCTTCAATCCTCCCTATCAAAACTAGATCCAAATCCCTTTTTTGCAGGCTAATACCGAGACCAATCGATTTGTTCCCAACTGATAAAAGGAAGATTTACATGCAAACCACTCGATTCTTATGTATTTACATATCTAACACCTACAGTTCAATTTTTAGAATATAAATAATTGCTCCGAAAAACCACTCTATTCATTAAAGACTTGAGCTTTTATAGAGTCCCTACACTTATTCTATATTTCCTTCTCATAACTACGCACCTAAATTATATACAATTCTCAACCCTCCCTTTTAAGATGAGCAAAAGATATCACATAAGCCTATCTTGCCACATAACCTAGATAGATCTAATGAGCTAAGTTCTCTTGTGAGGGGATCAGCTACTTGCTCTCTAGTAGCTACATGACTTATCTTCGACAATCTACTGTTCAACTTCTCCTTGATGAAGAACCTATTAATCTTAACATGCTTGGTTTTGTCGTGCTGCACTTAGTTATTGGCAATGTTGATTATCGATTTGTTGTTGCACCACAACTTCATTTTAGCTCCTTGGTCCGCCTTGAGTTCTACTGACAGAGCTCTCAACCTCGCAACTCCTAGGACATGGCCTTGTACTATGCCTCTGTAGTCGACCTCACAATGATTGATTGTTTCTTGCCCTCCCAATAATCCAAATTGTCCTTGCAAACATGCAATATCCAGGTGTGGACCTCCTATCATCCACACAGCAAGCCCAATATGAGTCACAGTTCCCCCAATGCCTAAATGCCCATTTTTTCTGAAGATCAAGCTCTTCTTTGGTGCACTCTTCTGGTACCTCAGTATCTGATGCTCCGCATCCATGTAACCCTTTCTCGGACCATGTATGTAGTGACTCACCACACTTACTGCAAATGATTTGTCGGGATGAGTTTGACTTAGATAGATGAGATAGACTACCAATCCCTGGTAACTCTCACGATGAACTAGATCTTCTGCCTTTGTGCTTAACTTTCCTTTTAGATCAATTGGTGAAACTCCAAGCTTGCATCCCAACATGCCCGTTTATGTGAGAAGGTCTAGCATTTACATGGGTCACATGTAAATGCCCCCATAATAAAAACGCAATACAGGACAGTAAGCTCTTTTTCTTGTTTCAATGCCGTGCTGGATTGTCTTTGCCTGAACATGACCGTTAATTCTCGCTGTTTCTTGTCTTCTACATCGCTGATGTGGTGGTATTTTTGAAGTGATATGAAAGGTGTAGGAGCTAGATATGTAAATACATAGGAATTGGGTGGTATGTATGTAAAAGCCTCATGTTTTTATAAAGAGCTGATTTGATAACTTATAGATGAAAAACAAACTATTGGAAATTTTTATTTTCACTCATTCTGAATGAGAATAATATCTGAATTTTACAGGTATTTAAAGAGATAAATCATATTTTAATCCTTGAGTAAATCTAATCAGATGACAGAATGTATTGTACTTAAAACTATTCTTGTGTCGTTACATATCAACACCCCGAGTTTGATATTTATATTTATAACCTGATGCTATAAAATTATGCATGAAAATGTGTGCTTAACTTATAAAAAAAGGGTAGTAATGGTGGTAATTTTGATGTGATGTTAAAAATTTGAATGTTATGTTGCTAACGGTCCGACAATCACATGATTTAACATTCCATAACATCTGGAGTTGTTGGGCAATATGGAGAGGAAAGTTTGTGTTAGAATTGGATGGTATATATGTAAGTGCCCTCTATTGTTGTTTGACGGTGATGTCCAGGGCTAGAAATCAAAATCTAACAGGTACAGTCATGGTGTAGAAAGTAAATTTGACTGTATGTTTGCTTTGAGATATGTGGTTCAATCGGGCAACTTTTCATCTGTTTGTCTAAATTTACATACATACATACCGCTTAATTCCTGCATATTTATACATCTAGCACCCAAACTTTAACTTATAAATAGATGCCACCTTTCCTATGCATGGGAAGGTGTATTTCACTTTGTTTTACATTAAAACAGTGATCTTTTTGATGTGATATCAAAGATGTGGGTGATCTGAATGTGATAGGTAAATTTTAGATGTTATATGTGTAAATATATTAGAATTGGTGGGTATGTATGTAAATGCCCTTTATTTATGAGAAATTCCAGTGCATGCTACACAATTCTTATGTATTTACTAACACCTAAAGTTTGATATATATACTTAAAACACAGGTGCCATAAATTTATGCATGAAAAAAGATGTATTTCAATGTTGAAAATATAATGTAATGATGTTGATATTAATGGTAAATGCATAAGAATTGTGTGGAATCTATGTAAATGCCCAACTTTTTTTAGCTTAGAATTTTTTTTTTTAATTTATTTGTGTTATATCATTTATTGGACTTCCATGTAAATATTTGATTAATATGTAAACATTACATATATTGTACACCAAATATGTGCCGTCGCGAATCTCAAGATAATCTAACGGTCCAAGATCAATGGAGATATGATGAGGATCTCCTCCGACGAAAAATAACAAAGCCTCATGAATCCAACCGACTGATATCCAATCTAGTCGACCAAAGGGTTACTGAAAAACCAAAGACAAGCTCAACCGATTGAAGCATCATCCAAATTAATAGGAGACATGAATCAACACAGATGACTCTGAAAGAAAAGACTGGACCAATGTCTATCACCTTAAACCATCTATCAGTATCAACAAAAAAGTCTAATAAGCTCCCCCAAAAATCACCAAAAAATTCAAGTAGCAATAATCAACAGGGCAGACCGGCCAACCTAAAGCCAACAGGCCATCCCACTCGAGGATCGACATGCTTCCCATTCAAAATCAGACAAGTGCCCAAACGTAAGCCGACCAACTCAAAGGCCTACTAAACAGAAAGTCCAGGCATACAGAAAGAGCAAAATACATCGCCAAAAAAGCTTCTTTCTTATATAATTTAATAGGTTTAGCCCGGCAAAATTGTTTTATCTTTGGGCTTCATATGTTTGCCAGTACATATGTTTGCCACTAGAGATAAATGTAGTGCAGCTGCTGTGATTGGGCGCACAGAACAATTCCAAAACATAAAGCAAACTCATGCAAATACTGAAAGCGATATAACTCCATGGAAGCATCATACAACAAAAAAGATAAAATCTTACATATTGTCATATCCCTTGTTTTTCATGCCATCCCCATCCAAATTGTCATACATTCTTCACCCACAATAAAATTATTCATAATAATAATAATAATAATTTGTTTCTTAGAAATTAATTTAAATTTTTTTTAGCAATATGCAGTAATGAACTTTTGGTTATTTACATGCGTGGACAATCAGAATGTGGAGAATTTTCTTAATTAGTGCTAATTACACGTTAACATCATGCTAAAAACTTAATTAATTAATTAATATCTGATCGCTTTCGAAAACTATATACTATTCATTGTTCTTAACTTATCTGTTGATTTATCTATTTGGAATCTAAGATATAAGTATTGAATTTCAGAATACTTCGAACAGGATAGCACGTAACTTGGAACTCCTCTAAATTCAAATTTCCATAAAATTATTTTGCATTAATTTGAACTATAAATTTTTTGAAAAAAAAAAAAAAACTTTTATGTTAAAATCATTAATAATAATAATAATAATAATAATATTATTATTATTATTATTATGATGATGATGATGAAGGTTAAAGAATTGAATAAATTAATACATTTAAATGTTTAGATCTTCAAGTACTATCTACTGTTGAAAATTCATTTTAAGTGGGACATTTACATGCATACCATACAATTCTTACATATTAGATGATATTTCAAGCACCCAAACTTTGATATTTACATGTAAAACACTCGAATTGTTAACATCTTATAAGAAGATATCATTATTACTAGCCCTTTAAAGTGATGTACACATTTCCTTATAATAACAAAAGGTTATAAATATAAATATCAAGTTGTAGGAATTAGATATGCATGTAAATACACAAAATTGTGTGGTAAGTATGTAAAATTCCCTTTAAAATATTCTTTGATGTATAATTAAACAAATGAATAGGACTAAACTGTTACTTTATTGTTAACAGCTTAGGCTACAAAATAGACACAAATCTGATGCTTAGACTTTAAAATCTAAATCCGACGTAAAGCCAACGCAAATATGACGAAAATTTTTTATGTTGATCTGAAAAATTTCTATAGTGTTCGACATCAACGTTTGATTTATTTTAACCAAACAATTGATAATGTAAAATAAATTAGTTTTATCAAATAACAATTTTGTTGAATAGATTGAGTTTAAGGAAAATATTTATATTTAATACTATTTAATTATATTTAAATTGTTAATGAAGCAAAAAATATTTTACAGAAACTTTTTAATAATTCTAAAATATGATTAATATTGTATATGAAATATTACATCAAAAACTAAAATGTAGCTTTTTGTAATATTGATTATTATTGCTATTTGATAATATTTTAGATGCATTTGCTTAAGAAAATATTTTTATACATAATTTTATTTATTATCATATGATAATTTAAGACATGTAATATTAAAAAAAACATGGATGCATTTTAACTTGTTCATATTTAAATTTATTTTGGTAAAAATATATATTTTTATTTATAATTTAAGCAAATTAAAATAATACATAGATAATCACTTTAAAAATAGCTGCTAATGACAGGAGCCGTTATCCATTGAGCGAGCTTATAATGTCAAAGTGTCCTTATAAACGCATTAATGGGCTGCAACTGCAAACTTTGGTATTATACGGCAATTAAAAATTTATATTGATGGTAAACAATTATCCAAATGAACCTTATTATTCTAATCAAATTATATTTAGTTTTTTAATATTTGATATGTGATAGAAAATTTGAGGCAGTGGACTAGTAAGTTATCTTCGTAACGTGAAATGATGATTCAACACACACTCATAAGAGAGAAAAATCAACTAGTAACGACATCATAAGTTTTTACGTGGAAAACCCGTAAAAAGAAAAATCATGAAGTCTGGTCTAGTTGAAGAGTTCCAATATTAATGATGATTAAAATTACAACATCTTGTCCCATAAAGGGAAAAAAATTAGAAAATCTCTGTAGCTACAACGATGATGTGCGAATGAACTTTCTGCAAGAAATAGACGGCGGCCGAAAACGATCAGTGATGATTGGGAGAAGGTGTTCGACAATGGTTGGTTGTTGTCAATGACAACATTCAGTGCTCGAGGAGTTTTGCGCTGCTCAATGACAGTCGGCGGGGGTCGACGATGGTGGTCGATGGTGAAAGTGGCTGGAGTGTTAGACGGCGAACGACGGTGGTCGATGACGGTCGGAGTGGTACTTTTTCTCAAAACTTCAAGCTCTTTCTCAAGCCTCAAGCTCTTCCTCATGCCTCAAGCATTATTCCCTCTCTCATGAGAGGGGTAGGGCTCTATTTATAAAGTTCTGGGTGCATTTAATATAGAAATATGTATCTCTTTAATCAAACGACTTAGATGACTTCCATTGATCGAATGATATTTGAAAGAGTGCACAAATGGTGTCAGAATTGAGTGATCTTAGATTTGTTGGATTCCTCCTGTCAAGATAGTCGATTTGATTATAGACTCGTCAGAATTAACATTTGTTTGACATTCCAAATGTGTCTATAGAACTTCTAAAAATAGTTTAATGACTTGATTTAGTTCAGATTCAAAATATTTGGGCAACATCAAATTCTTATCGTTGAATCAGTCGGATTGATTGTAATTTTGCAGAAATCAGAGCTTCAGATGACTTTTTATCGATGTTCAAATATTTTTTGCTTACAAAAATTACATAAAGATACATTTGATGCATTAATATTCGTGCTAGAAGATGATCATTTATTGATAGTGTATCAGTTGCCCCCCTATTTTAGAGGCCACACTAATTTTGCCGTCCTAAAATATTAAAATCCTACAAACTGTACTTTCCTGATAAAAGATTTACAATGCACAGCACACAACTCATGCATTTATATATCTAAAACCTCGACATTTATATCACATCCAAAACACCACTTTTACTTGCAATTTAAAAATGAAATACACATTTTTCATGTATATATTTACAACACCAAAGCGTTATAAATGTAAGTATAAAAGTATAGGTGTTAGATATATAAATACATAAAAAAAGTATAGTATGTATGTAAATTTTTCAAAATTTAAATAATGTTTAAGAAATTTATATTCTATCTACAAGTAGCACATTTAGGCTACATCATGCATGCGCAATTGATACCACTACCATCAAAACGAGTTGAATAATTACATTTACTAGAAATAACTATATCAATTAAAAACGCTCTAAAGATGAAGGGTCTCATTTGGGCAGCTGCGGCTGTTTAAAAATAATTTATTGATAAGTTAGGTGCGCTGATTATTATAAATTTTTATTTTTTTTGTAAAAGTCAAAACCGTTGCCAGAAAGCTGTCACCGCAACTAGATAGATGCGGCGGTGTGAAAATGTTATTTTCAGTATTTTCAAAATAATACGAAGTTTACCCAAACAGGCGATTTGCGTTTTCAAAATGCTACCGCATCAAATAAGCTATCTCAACCAGACCCAAAAATTAACATTATTAATTGATCGAAAGATTTCAAATTTCGACTGACCCCTAAAGTACATTTTTTTTTGCATTATTATTATTAGATTGTTAATATATATTTATTTAGTTATAGATTTGTAGAATGTGAGGTCACAAGCAAAAATATTGTTTTCCACTTGTATTATGTTCAATTTTGTTATTTCTTAATCTGATGATTATTTTATTTTCTGATAATTGAAAAATGGTTTTAAGATTATTCAATATTAATTATGTTAAACTCTTTCGACCTATAACTTTGAAATATCATCACTCGTCATGAATCAATACGTCAACCCTATAAAAAAAATATATAATTTATATAATATTTCTATTTAACGTGTAAACCCTATAAAAAATCAACATTGAATAATATAAGAAAAGGGTACAATTTTATGGTGACGTTAAGTTCTTTTTAAGTACGTCTGCTATTGTTTACTTGTAAATAACAAGAGAAGGTATATACTCTTCCAAGATATCATATGAATCTTAAAATGTAAGGAATTTTAAATTATTCAAATTTAGAAACTTAAATTATAATAAATAATAAATTATATTATTAATTCAGTATATAATTGGGTTTGAAAATTTAAATAAGGTGTTAGATGTGTAAATATAGAAAATAGGGTGGTATGCATGTAAATGCAATTAAAAAAAAATTTATTTAAAAATAATATTATTCACAANTCTCCACTGCGCACCCGCTCCCCCTTAAAGCAGTCTATGGGTCCACGTAATCAATTTATGGGAATCCGGTGTGCAAAAGTTGGTGACTTTAGTTTCCGAATTCATTAATATCTGGGCAGAGGCCGGGCAGGCTCGGGCACGTCTTTTGAGGGACAGATACCACACGTGCAGGCAACCTCACGAGTTGGCCAATCAAATTCTGACACGCCTCAGCGTTGTACCCGCACGTGTGGCGACCCTTTCCCCCCGTTTCAAATCCAAGGACGGATGACTTATCAATCAGCTACTACCTACTATGGGGAAAATTATTAAAATTTAATTATTTTAAAATTTCATAAATATAAAATGACAAATTTTTAAAAAAATTATAGCGTAATTAAATATGTGAAACTATTTTAGTTGATTGCTATTAAATAGGGCCAACTAAAACTGTTGCCAAGTTGGAGCAAAAATTAAATATGAAAAATTTAATAAATACCATTCAATATTATATAGTTAAACTTATAATAATTTGATGTTAATTTATGCATAAAAAAAGATAAAATTTATATAAAAAAATAATAATTTAAATAAAATTAAAATAGTCATTGATTATTTAAAATTGAGTTCAAATAACTATGCGTGAGAGCTACTCAACTATAATTTAAAGACTGTAAAGATTATTTTGATACTTCTATAAAATTTAAGACTAAAATGAACCGTATAAATAGTCTAGAACTATTTTGTACTTTACTTCTCTTTTAAATTAATTATCATATAGTTGTTATTATCATTGTTTAAATAAAAAAATTAAGAGTTGAATTATCATTTAAATTAATGTTTGATTCGGCATATATTATTATAGTCCATGACATTGTAATAGGGTGATTTATTATACATTAAATGAATTAATTATCATTTATTAAATGATACGCATGTAAAATAACAAGTCTTATTCTTGTTGTCTTTGTCTTGCTTTTTGATAATCTTTAAAAAAAAAAAAAATTGCAAATAAAAATAAAAGATGCAAACATTTATTTAATGATCTAATCTTAAATAAGCTCTTACTATATATCTTANTTTCACACCCGCTCACCCTTAAAGCAGTCTATGGGTCCACGTAATCAATTTATGTCATTGAGGTGTGCAAAAGTTGGTGACTTTAGTTTCCAAATTCATTAATATCTGGGCAGAGGCCGGGCAGGCTCGGGCACGTCTTTTGAGGGACAGATACCACACGTGCAGGCAACCTCACGAGTTGGCCAATCAAATTCTTACACGCCTCAGCGTTGTACCCGCACGTGTGGCAACCCGTTTCAAATCCAAGGACGGATGACTTATCAATCAACTCCTACCTACTATGGGGAAAATTATTAAAATTTAATTATTTTAAAATTTGATAAATATAAAATGACAAATTTTTTAAAAAATTATAGCGTAATTAAATATGTGAAAATATTTGAGTTGATTGCTATTAAATAGGGCCAACTAAAGCTGTTGCCAAGTTGGAGCAATAATTAAATATGAAAAATTTAATAAATACCATAAAATTTTATATAGTTAAACATATAATAATTTGATGTTAATTTATGCATAAAAAAGATAAAATTTATATAAAAAATATTAATAATTTAAATAAAATCAAAATAGTCATTGATTATTTAAAATTGAGTTCAAATAACTATGCATGACAGCTACTCAACCATAATTTTGAGACTGTGAAAATTGTTTTGACACTTCTATAAACTCTGAGACTAAAACGACACCATATAAATAGTCTACAACTATTTTGCACTTCTTTTTAAAGTAATTATCATATAATTGTTATTATTATTGGTTAAATAAAAAAAAATTCAAGAGTTGAATTATCATTTAAATTAATGTTTGATTCGGCATATATTATTATAGTGCATGACATTGTAATAGGGTGATTTATTATACATTAAATGAATTAATTATCATTTATTAAATGATATGCATGTAAAATAACAAGTTTTATTCTTGTTGTCTTTGTCTTGGTATTTGATAATCTTAAAAAAAAAAAAATCGCAAATAAAAATAAAAGATGCAAACATTTATTTAATGATCTAATCTTAAATAAGCTCTTACTATATATCTTATTGAAACACTCTTTTCACTTCATCATCTCCAACATCATCTCTTTTTAAAAAAATTGTCATGAATTGATGGAGTGCAGTGGTGATGCACGTAATTAGGAGCTATATATATATATATATATATATATATATATATATATATATATATATATATATATATATATATATATATATATATATATATATATATNGAAATGTAATTTGACTTTTATGAGGAGAGTTATTATATGAGGAATCTAATCAAGAGAATCATACCTAAGCATATGAGTTATGAGAGGGTGGGAAGGGTATGCTATGGAAGAGGACTTCCGAGATTCTTATTGTAGCATAAATCACCAAAGAATGTGTTCTATATATAAACCATAATATATAAGTGTTGATTGCCCATTATATATAAATATTGCATGTAGGAAAACTCACAATTGTAAAGTGATGCATTAATATCTTAATATTGTATGAAGATTTGATACACACAAATAAAATAAAAAAAATCATTTTTTTTGCATTTTTAATATTATTATAAGTAATAATAGGATTAGCATTTATGCCTAGCTAGCTAGGTGGTTNCAATCTTAATTGAGCGTGATCGCTTTTGTGATTTTGAGGATTAATTTATATGAGGACAACCAATAATTTTGTGCTTCACTTTTTTAGTGTTATATTAAAAATTTTATTTCCTTATAATATATATTTTTTTCTAACTTCCATCTCATCATAAATTTATAAAAGAGCCCTACAAATCTAAGGAATAATTAGCCTCAAATTTATTAAATGTGCAAAAAATATATACATCTAACAAATGATAGGTGAATATGCACTGACATGAATTGTAATTACCTTTTTATCCATGATTTATTAGGTACATATCCCACATCTAGAAAGCTCACACAATTTAATTAGAGGTCAATGATGCCATTAAAAGCTTAGATAATTATGAAATTAGCTTCAAAAAAAAAAATCAGAATGAAATTTGGTATATTATGTTTATTATTATGCTCATAAGTAAAGACAAGTTCATTGTTATACAAATTTGGAACTTCTAAAAATTAAAATGCAAGCTAATATGTCTTTACTCTAATGCAAACAAAAAGCCTATACGTGCTTAAATGTCTATGTAGGAGGCTACATAACAAAGAATGATAGCTCCATGCAAGCAAGCAAGCAAGCTAAGTTCCAAGGCTAAAGACAATGAGAAATGCTTGCATCTATTCTCTGTCTTGACATATTTTGGTATCAAAACCACTTATTATTATTATTATTATAGATGATAATAAGGTATGGGGAGATAATTTTAAATCATTCATAATTTTCTTAAACAATTTGTTTTAGGTGTAAGATAATTTTTAATATTTTATAAGATTGTTTTTTTAATATGTTTTTAAGATAATTTTGATGCTTTATAGAACAAATTTTTTATTATAATGATTTTTGTTTTATAAAAATAGAAATAACATGTTTCAAAAGGCTTAGAAATGTTTTATAAAAATGTTTAGGGATAGCTTATGTTTGAAATTTATTTCTTTTCGGTTTTTAAAAATAAAAATAGTTTATTATTTTAATTAATTAATTAATTATTATTATTTTAATTTTTGGTGGGAAAGAGTGGAAAAAAACATATATATTTATCATTATGAATATAAATAAAAAGTAAAAGAAAAAAAAAGGCAAAAAATCACCAAAAGAGGACCATGCACAAAAATAGGACATTTATGAATTCCATACATGCATTTTAAAGTATTGTATTAGATTTCAAGAAGTGATTTTGCTTCTTTTTTTTTTTTTGTGTGGAAATTATTATCAATTAAAATAAAAAAATTTTGCATGCTCATTTTTTTAAAATAATTCATATGTACATAAACATAAATATAAAGCTAGTAGCTCATATTCCAAATTCTGATTATGAGGTCGAATAAAGCATTTGTACGCTTCGATGGTCTGACATAAGAGTTTGTTAAGCTTTTTTTTATAAATGTAATTGTAAAATTATGGCGGAGAAATTAGCTTTTTAGAAAGCTTTGTGGGAATTATTTATGTATAATTTCAAAATATAAGGAAACAACTTTCTTATAACCAGATAACCTTAACATATTATATTGAAAAAAACAACTTCTTTATCACAAAAAAAATTAGAAAAACAATAAAAATGTAGTTACCCAAATAGGACTGTGGTAGCCGTCTGAAATGAGAAGTAGACATAAGATTATCCCAAACAAACCATAAATCTAATAAGTATATAATTTGTATCAAATGAAATATGAATCTCTAGATTCCAAGCTATATTATGGCAAAAAATAAGAAATTAAAACCTAAATGATCTTCATGAATTTCTAAATTAAATAATTGTATATTTAAAATGAATAGATTATAATAATCATAATTATTATTTAATTAATATTATTTTTTTAGATAATAATAATAATAATATTATCTCGATAACTACCCTAGGGAAAACTATTAAAGTATCCTATATTATATTTCCTTCGCCATTTTCTTCCTTCAACTTGTTTTGATTGCTGCTTATCTTTATATATAACATTTGAGTAAAGCATCAAACAAGTCCCTATCTATATAGGAATTTTGTTAGTCTCAGAGTTTATAGAAGTACAAAAATAATTATCAACTATCTTAAAATTAAGCTCTAACAGTCTTCCATGGGAATCATTTCAGCCCCAATTGAAAAAGTCTGAGGACTATTTTGATATATTTTAAAATTCTCAAACTAAATTAGCTCAATAAAAAAAAATCCAATACTATTTTTGGTACTTTATTCTATAATATTTTATAGAATACAATTATTATGTTAAAAAAGTAGACCATTAAAAAAATAAAACTAATTAAAAAAGTAGCCTTCAATGCCACATATCCTTTGGATCTCCTTTTCAAGCATTCACATGCAAAATTTTAATAAACAATGAAAAATGAAAAATAAAAAAAAATCTAAAATAATGGGAAAGNCGGAGTGGCTGAAGTTTTTTTTTAAATGTAATTGTAAAATTATGGCGGAGAAATTGACTTTTTAGAAAGCTTTGTGGGAATTATTTATATATAATTTCAAAATATAAGGAAACAACTTTCTTATAAACCATATAACTTTAACATATTATGTTGAAAAAAAACAACTTCTAATGCAGTTACCCAAATAGAACTTTGGTAGCGGTCTGAAATGCGAAGTAGATATAAGACTATCCCAAACGAACCATAAATCTAATAAGTATATAATTTATCAAATGAAATATGAATCTCTAGATTCCAAGCTATATTATGGCAAAAAAATAAGAAAATAAAACTTAAAATGATCTTCATGAATTTCTAAATTAAATAATTGTATATTTAAAATGAAGAGATTATAATAATCATAATTATTAATTAATTAATATTATTTTTTAGATAATAATAATAATAATATTATCTCGGTAACTACCCTAGGGAAAACTAATAAAATATCCTATATTATATTTCCTTCGCCATTTTCTTCTTTCAACTTGTTTTGATCGCTGCTTATCTTTATATATAACATTTGAGTAAAACATCAAACCAGTCCCTATCTATATAGGATTTTCGTTAGTCTCAGAGTTTATAGAAGTACAAAAATAATTATCAACTATCTTAAAATTAAACTGTAATAGTCTTCCATGCGAATCATTTCAGCCCCAATTGAAAAAGTCTAAGGACTATTTTGATATATTTTAAAATTCTCAAACTAAATTAGCTCAATAAAAAAAATCCAATAGTATTTTTGGTACTTTATTCTATAATATTTTATAGAATACAATTATTATGTTAAAAAAGTAGACCATTAAAAAAAATAAAACTAATTAAAAAAATAGCCTTCAATGCCACATATCCTTTGGATCTCCTTTTCACGCAGCATTCACATGCAAAATTTTAATAAACAATGAAAAATGAAAAATAAAAAAAAATCTAAAATAATGGGAAAGATTGAATTAAATTTAATTTCTTGGGACCGTTGGAAGTGAGAGAATTAATTATATAAATTATTTTATTGTTAAACGTTTAAGTACAGCCGCCTAATCTTATGATTGTCGATTAATTATTATATGCTAACTCATTAGCTTGCTAATCAAGTTTAGTACTACTTTTGGGCGACTAATGATATTTCATAGTCAACTAATCAAGCCCAAGCTNTGTCTAAGTACAGCCGCCTAATCTTATGATTGTCGATTAATTATTATATGCTAACTCATTAACTTGCTAATCAAGTTTAGTACTACTTTTGGGCGACTAATGATATTTCATAGTCAACTAATCAAGCCCAAGCTAATTCATTTGCAATAGATTAAGTTCCTTAAAATGATACACTAATTAAGTTCATTATTGCTTTATTTATTTACATAATTTGTAAAGAGAAAAGCACCTGTCCTCCATGAAAAAAATATTGCCTAACGTGATCAAATAGAGGCGTAAACAAGTTGAGTTGGAGTCATGCTCAGATTGAGCCCCACGAGGTTGAATTGGCTCAAGACCGACTTGTTTAGCATGAAAGAGAGAAAATATTATTAATTTAAGCTAGTGTTATATTAAAATGACAAATAAAATGAGCAATTATGAGAGCAATTATTTAACATGAAATGTAAAATATTATTTTTTTAAATATTTTTAACACTTTATAATTAAAGTCTTGAAATTTAATATATTTTCATTGAATTTCATGTTTATTATTTTTTTAAACGGACTGACTCACGAGCTAACAGTAAGATAAGGGCTAGCTTGAGCTTAGCTTATAGTTCATTCAACTCAGTTCATGGGCCATAAATTAACCTGAATCACTTACACGTCTTAAAGTAATTTTTTACTCCAGCACAATTTACCCCTTTTTTTTTGGATTAATTAAAATAGGCCTTAAGAAAGCCTTTTTTCGACCAATGATTTCCAATGCTTTTTGTTTATTGTTTATCATCATGTTAGACCAAAAAATAGAACATGATTATTTTGAGACATTTTAAAAAAAAGACTTTTTACATTAATGCAACTTATTTTATGTAATTATATATCTAACACCAAAAAAATTAAGTTTACATGTATAGGCACATAAAAATATCATAATTATTTATTTTAAAAAATCCACCTTTTTATGTACAAATTATAAGTAAAAGTTAATGAGAAAAAAATTAGCTAAAATTTTCTTTNTAATAAAACATGATTATTTTGAGACATTAAAAAAAATACATTTTACATTAATGCAACTTATTTTTATATAATTATATATCTAACACCAAAAATTTTAAATTTACATGTATAGGCACATAAAAATATCATAATTATTTATTTAAAAAAATCCACCTTTTTATGTACAAATTATAAGTAAAAGTTAATGAGAAAAAAATTAGCTAAAATTTTCTTTTCTTATATAATTAATAAGAAAAAAAAATTAAAAAACGTGCTAAAATTAAAATTTTAAGACATATATAAATATATATATATATATATAGATCCAAGTCATAATAATACGAGCTTTCACATTACATAATCCCAAAGTTTCCCAAAAAAAAAAAAAAAAAAAAAAAAAAAAAAAAAAAAAAAAANCTAAATATAAATCATAATATATAAGTGCTGATTGCCCATTATATATAAGTATTGCATGTAGGAAAACTCACAACTGTAAAGTGATGCATTGATATCTTAATATTGTATGAAGATTTGATACACACAGATTAAATAATTTTTTTTTTGCATTTTTAATATTATTATAAGTAATAATAGGATTAGCATTTATGCCTAGCTAGCTAGGTGGNTGCATTTTTAATATTATTATAAGTAATAATAGGATTAGCATTTATGCCTAGCTAGCTAGGTGGTTGACACATAATAAAAATTTATTACAATATTTAATTTTATTTAAATTTTAAACTTGAAATAGTGATACAACTCTTTCTCTCTCCCTAAAAATTATATATATATATATATATATATATATATATATATATATATATATATATATATATATATATATATATATATATATATATATATATATATATATATATATATATATATATATATATATAT